>CM068369.1:403241453-403841453 GCA_034769895.1 Magicicada septendecula | reverse complement strand
AGTTGATTAATGGACGTATTGGGTTGATTAATTTGTGTATTTTTATTAGGCTATTCATTTTAGGTGGTTCTGGATTATTATTTATATATATATATGTCTGTGTTTTTATTGTTGAAAATGTATTTAGCTGTTTTTATTAATTTGATTGTTTGTTTAAGATATTTTTCTGTTGGGTCTTTATTTAATTGTGTGCATTTACTTTATAGTATGCGTTATTTAGGTACGTTTCTGTTAGTTGTTGTGTACGGTTATCTAATTATGGTTAAAAATGTGTTATAAGCACTGTACGTAGCGTACGAGCAACCAAATTATTGTCACTGTATAATCAGAAACTAATTTCCAGTTCTACAGGCAAATTGCTATTCACCGCCTGAAACGATGATTGTAATTTGGAAAATTGTACATTAATTTTGTGTGTATAATCAACTAACACTGGCTGTTTAATAGCATCTATATTTGCAATGGTATATGTATAATATATTTATATGCACACACACGCACACACACACACACACACACACACACGCACAGTCACTAAACAATTTGTATAATACAACATATGGCAATACCTAAAAATAACTTTAAATGTGTATAAGGAAAAATGGAAAATTCAAGAAGGATTGTTATGTTTCCACATAATAAATTTATGTTTCCATCTACATACTAATATTTACAGCCTTTAACTGATGTTTCATACGGAAAACAACATGCATTTTAGTAATAATCATGTTTTATTACAAACTAAATAAGGAATTTAAAAATTGCTTAAAGTACGTTTACTGTTCTTCAACTACGGAAACTGACCGTTCTCAACATTATGAACATAACAATTTTAAGTCAAACCTAATATACCAGTACAATTTGGACCCATGAAGAGAGGACGCCCCGTTAAGAAAGACACCTTACTCCAGTATGTTGAGTTATGATTTTAAAAACGTAGAACCCTAAAGAATAACCATTAATTTCTTCCAATAAATAATTTAACCGTGAGAAAAATAAAATATCTGCGTTATGAAAGCTTTCTGTGGTCATCGAGTTTTGAATTCTCCATTTTACAGTAAATCAGTGTTAAGAAATATTCTGCGTGTAAACACGACTTGCACTGATTTGAACACATGGTAACAAAACTATATTTTCATTGCCGTTATATTGAATCATCTGTTCACAACACATGTGGGGCGCTGGTGAACTGTAAAACTGGGCGACGATCTATAATGAACAGATAATCTTGACCACAATGTGTATTTGTTCTACATCTAGGTAATTGGTTATCGAAGGACATATTGAGAATACTAACCTTCAACTACAAAATTGGTGCGAATCATTTAGCAAAGAGGATACATTATTGATGTTGCTTATAATGGACTGCAGAAGTTAGTGCCTGAGTGGTCATGTACGTGTTGTATATTAATAGTGTTACTTCAATTACCACACATTTAGAGAAACGTTTAGTACATATGTGAGGGTAAGACAAAAGTAACCGGTTCTACAGCCAACGTTTCACAACAGATTTCCCCACTCAAGTGTTTGTTTTGCTCGGTAGAAGGTCGCTTTCCGGTTCACCTTCTACCTCTGTGACTTTGACACATCTGTTAACGATAGTGCCGTCCTTATGCTCATCATCGGTGTATTGCAACATCGAGCAATAACCAGTCAGTCAGCAATTCTGGTTTCAGCGGCAACCGCCTCCTGATCCTATTGTGTTTGTTTATCAGTGATTGACCAACTTTAATTCGTAATGAAATCGCCAGATTCGTGGCAATAACGTTTCCTTAACGCTGTCCGAAGGAATTTATGAATTTCGGTAAGAAGTGTCATATTATTTACATTTAGCCAATACACAAGAATTAAAATTTTTCATATTATCTATCAAAACCACAATCTTTTTCGTTGTGGCCGTTGTCATCATCATCATCATCAATAATCATCAATTACCACACTACGCTTGCAATTATCATCACTATCCACGTCCTACCATTATCATTATCTTTATCACCGCTGATGTTACCTAATCGTCACTTTTCCAGTTCCATTGCTTAGAGAAAATTATTTTATTATACGTTCGTTGTATTAATTTAACTGGGAGAAATTCAGTGAATTTTCGGCCGCCGGCTAAAGATTTCATTTTGTAGCCTCCGGGCGTAAAATGTGAACTGAAACCTCTACTCCATTTGATAAACCTTGACAAATGTAATAAAACTTTTTATATGACCAATTTTTTATCTAACTATAATTATGTATTGCATTATCTGATGTAACTGTTTTTATTTGAACGTAGGGAAAAGTTGACAGAATTATCAATAATTTATGTCTTGAGTATCGAGATCTTTGAATGTAATAGCTTGTTTATTCTCATTACCATTCACAGTGAAATTATACAGAGATCACGTTTATTTAACTAAAGACTATCAGAAAAGGTGGACTTTGTGAGGACTTTCTTGATGCGTACTTCTTCTTGACCTTGATGAGCCCTTTAGCGAATGGCATGCACTCAGACAGTCGAATAGATAACGATCAGTTGTGGCCATTTCGTAGCTATGATATCGCTTCTTCCGATAATTGATTTTTCTCAACAACATTTTATGCAATCATTACTCTAGTTCTTAACATCTAATTCAGAAAAAAAATATTTTTACTATTAGTGAATAGTAATCTTACCCAGAAAGACACTGGTGGGAGCCAGTGAGGGTGATATTTCTATTTAATGTTTACGTTTTAGAATTATCGTCTTAAGGCGGTTACCAATTCCTAGTATAGCCGATATTACAAACATTAAATTGGTGAAGGCAAACGTTTGGTTTTCATCTGTAAAGACGAATATTCCAGAACTGTTAAAGGTTAAAGGGGATAAAGTAAAGACATGTCAGGTGAAGGTAACGAAGCACTACGGGGGACAGTTATGGGATCCGAAAGTAGGGTTTCTTGTCTGAATGATCCCTGGGGAGGATTCACAGTCGAAGGAATATCTAGGGAAGGTTCCCAAAGCGAAAGCGTGTTTCGTGGTATTGCCAAGCAGTCGATATTTTCCCACATGAACCCTTGTCTCATGTGCAAGAAACAAATAAACTAGTACGGGAATCAGCTGTATAAAAATTTACTGATAGGCCTACGCCAATAAAACAACAGCAGTCTGCTGTTGATGATGAATGAGACCCTTTAATTACAAAACAAGATATAAACTCAGTATTTAGTAATATTTTTTTCCACTAGAGATAATACATATGGAAAACTATTAGGTAATCTTTAACCGTTTTGTATTTATCAGAAGGCACTGATGTATTGAGTATAAGTTGTCTACTAACATCATTTCTCTCCAGAATTAATTTAAAACATTTTTTGAGGTAGTATTCGACTTTATTAAAGTAATTGTTTGTTCATAGAATTTGTTCATTAGTTTAAGCCAGTACAGTCCAACATGAATATGTATTGTATGTTTGGTAGCGCTTAATTTGTCAGTGTACATTTTGTTCAATGAAAACAAAAACCTGAACAGAGGAATAAGTTATGAGAGTAGTTACTGAGAAGTCATCACTGCGTTTAGCCACTACACAAGTGACAGTGGATATTCTGTCGGTCATAAGGAGAATACTCCTCTGTGTTCTCATTAAAATGCAGTTATCTTATAACAATGATTAAAAATATAACTCTAAATCTTGCTC
This sequence comes from Magicicada septendecula, assembly GCA_034769895.1. Taxonomy (NCBI): domain Eukaryota; kingdom Metazoa; phylum Arthropoda; class Insecta; order Hemiptera; family Cicadidae; genus Magicicada; species Magicicada septendecula. The sequence goes on along the minus strand of CM068369.1, from coordinate 403,837,794 downwards.
CCCATAAAAATGTATGACTTTTATAAATTTTTTTGTATATATAAGTTGTATAAACTTAATGCAAACAGTTGAGATTTGTCTGTAAAATATTAAAATATTTAAGTTAAGCCTATAAAAAACACGTCATTCGAAAAGGGTGGTACCTCACCAAAATTTACTAACCAATCTCATAGCTTGTTCAGTATTTTATGAAAACAGATAACCTAAAGTAAGTCTTAGATCTGTTTATGGAGGAAAGCGTTTCACTGATCCTGGCGCGCAAACGTAATATTTAAAGCGTTTAAAGTGTGGCTTCCAAGGTGAAAGCAGTTTTAAACTGTGTTAGTCCCCCCCCTCACCAATTCGATGATTGATTTTGGGTGTTGTTTGTGTTATCAGTTATCAGCTAGAGAATTAGTTATAATTAGTTACACACACACACAAATCTCGCACACAAGGGAGTATTTCCGGAACCATGGGAGAGGCAGAAATTGTTTCTTATACCAAACGGAAAAAATTTCTTGACGAAACCATCTTCTTACAGTACATTATGCATGTTGGACACGGTGATAAGATTTAAGAGCGTATTGTGCACAACAGGTTGGTAGAAGCCATGTACCACTGTCTGAAGGGTAACAGTTTGGCTTCAGAAAGGGTTGTTCAGCATTTGATGCAGTGAATACGGTGGTACACATCGAGAGGCAATGTCAGGTAAACGCTGTAAAAGAGGTACGAAGAAGTACTGTGTTATCTTGACACTGCAAGCTCAGAATGCCTTCAATTCAAGTAGACTGGACTGCATTTCGGAGGCACTGAATGGTTTGAACGTGCCACGGTATCTCAAGAAGTTAATTGCAACTACCTCAGTCATAGGACCCTTACATACACTACAGAGGATGGTCTTAAGGAATATAAGGTTATCAGAGAGTCCCACAGAGATCGGTGTTCGACCCATTGTTTGGAATATCATGTACGACAGCCTACTGAGGCTGTTGCTTTCAGAAGATGTCAAGCGGTGAAACGTTTCTTGTAATCGAGTAATAAAAACCAGGAACGAGGAATGTACATTTCAAACACGTTTTAGGAAACCAACGTCGATATGGTCGATTTTTTTGTTTTAGTTGTTTATTCAATTGGTGTTAATATAATGAAATCACCAAGAGCCGATATTCATACCACGTACTGTATTATGGTACTTTATAATTATGTTTGTTTAAATTAAATATTTTAATTAAAAGCCGCTGGATTACTAACTATTAATAAAAACCCACTTTATACAATTTTACACTGAGTTTATAAAATGTTAAATATTTTTGTCACTAAAATTACCATTTTCTGAACAACCAGACAGAGGACAAAAAGCAGTCGGCCTATAGCCTTGCCGACTTGAAGCAAATAGTGAAGAAGAGTTTAGTAAATTAAATTGATAATAGTGCAGAAGTCAAGTGTTAAGCAAACGTTTAATTTCATCAGCTACTGAATACAAAGATTTAATAAAACGTTTTGTTGCATAAACGAGATTAGCTGGAGTCAATTTCAACAGTTGGCAAAAAGATATACGGTTTTTTGATTGACCCAACGGGAAAATGTTTCTTTTAAAACTGAGTATAATTAAATGGATTCAGCTTTTCATTTGTCAATAATTAAAATTGTTTTGAGAGGTGCTGGATACCTGAAAGCGCGGCTGAAGTGTTAGGTTTACAGGAACATTATACTTTTAGTCCTGTCCCTCGTGTGGTAGACAGTACAAGGCGTTTGCCTCTCTTCTGAGACTCGATGAAATCTCCTTTCGCATATTACAGTGTTTGTAAAAGTTACCGAATTTATGTTATTTGCTTCCTTGTTATTTAACGTTTTGGTATAAGTCAAATATTATTCAATGATATAATAGACCTTTTTTTTGTATAAGCTTGTTTTCTTTGAAAACTTTTAATCAATTAATTTCAAAAAAAAGTTTTCTTAGTTAAGTTATAGAGAAGAAAGTTTTATTTAGATAATATTTGGGTAACTTTAGAATAGTTAAACACAGTCCACTAAAATTCGGTGGGGAAATTAGTAGCTCTATGACAATAACGTTAATAAGAAATTTAAAAAAAATCTATCAAAATTACACTTTCAAAAGGAATTATAAATTTTTTTTACGTAAAGCAAGACCAATGGCATTATTTTTTTAACCACAACTCTTGAATTTTCGCGGGATCAAACAAGACAGACACCTGGGTGCATACGCAGCTGACCGGCACTGATGGCTAGGCAGTCTTGGCGCGCAACATTCAAATTTTATGTTAATAAAAGTACAGTACTAGTAAACCTCATTACCATTCAGTGGGGTCGTCTACCGACAAAAAAATCGCAAACTACATGCCTCTCTGTGGACTGTGCATTGTTTTTTTCAGATGATCAGATGGCACCGATCGTCCTTCAAATAATCCAACGTTTGCATTCTCTTCTTCCTTTGTTTTAGGCCTTTTAAATCTTTTCCTGAGTTTTCGTTCGTTACGTGCAATTACATCTCAGCATATATTATCAGAATCATGTGGCAGTTTACATTGTCAAATATACTTCGAATTATCTAATTGCCAGAATTATTATCAGATACATTTAAAAAAAGAACGTTAGTCCCCTAATCGGCTAACCTTGGAATGTTCTTCAAATTTAAATATAAACATTCCATCGCTGTTAAAGTTAAAACGTACGATGAGATAATTGTACCCTGAAAATCGTCACCATTAAGCTTATTGCCTTTGTCATTACAGCTTCTCATTAGAAAAAGATTGAAAAGATTGTTTGAATGTAACTTCCCAGTCTGTTCTTTTACTCTGTTGTGGATTTGGTATTAGTGGTTCGTTTTAGTAACTATTTGGTCTTTTTAGGCTTCTCTATCTTGGGTTAACTTTAATGGAATGTCTCGTTGCGACTTTAAGTTACCCATCCATATCATTGTTTCAAGTGTCGAACAACGCACGTCTCATTGTGTGAAGAACGCAATAAGTGCATATTAAATCTGATATTAATTTAAGCCATAAAATGGAACAAAAGCCTGGAGTCGTTCAAGTGACTTTTGCGTTTTGTTATTTAACGTTGTTTAACAAGCAGATAAAGGGAAAATTGGAACTCAGAAGTAATCATCACTGAGGTAGATAGAGAACTAGAACATAGGGAATGGATGGACCGGAAATGCTGGAACCAAATATACGACAGGCGTACCAGCCGCACATAGAAAGAAAATTCCGAATGAAGGGCACTTAAAACAGGCATAGGGGTATCCCGTACAGAACGCAAAATTTAAAATTTCATTATGATTATTTATTTAAAATCTTAGAGTTTTAATTTTATTACTAAATTTACTTACGTTTAATGAAGAAATTTGTGTTAGTGGTTGAAATCACAATCAGAATGATCAATATTGCACACCACTATATAAAAATTATTCCGATTAGCGCTTTCAAGCTTCACAGCTCATCGTCAGATCAGGAATAGACAGGAAATATGTAAAACCCAACCCTTCACCCCTCTCCCCCACCCTGCTCCCCCACCCTGCTCCCCCACAACAAACTAAAAATTAATGACCCTTCCCCACCCCCTAAACTCTGTCTCACCATCTGTACAGTTACAAAATATGTAACTGTACAGATGGTGAGACAGAGTTTAGGGGGTGGGGAAGGGTCATTAGTTTTTAGTTTGTTGTGGGGGAGCAGGGTGGGGGAGAGGGGTGAAGGGTTGGGTTTTACATATTTCCTGTCTATTCCTGATCTGACGATGAGCTGTGAAGCTTGAAAGCGCTAATCGGAATAATTTTTATATAGTGGTGTGCAATATTGATCATTCTGATTGTAAATTTACTTACCTACAGTTAAGTATGCAATACAATCTGAGACACATGTCTTCGCGACGTTGCTAGCACAGTCTTTTTCTTTTGTGAAAATTGTTGATGACCTTTCCGCATATCTGCGGCTCAATTTCGCCAATAACGTGTCATATCTCTGCCTTCAGCTCAGGAATTGTTTTGTGGTTTTTTTATGTGGAAACAAAAAATTTCAAAAACCCCAAACGGAAAGTCATAAAGCGTCAAATCACATGACCTCGATGAACAGTTCTGGTCGCCGTTGCTTGAGATGAGACTTAATGTCCAAAATCGAGCCTGTTTTCTAGAATTGCTTAATTGATCTCTGAACTGTTAACTACTTGGGTGAATTTTGTCGACGGAAAATTCTAGCAGTTTACAAAAACTGATGAGCTGTCTCCGGACAGCATTCTCCGTCCTCGTAATATATTTTCACCGTTACAACGCGTTGTCCTTTTGTGTAACGCTCCATGACAATTTGTCGTAACGTAGACAGCTGGCAAAAGCGGAATTTATAGTGCTGTTAACTTAACAGAACTAAAGCGCGAAATTCAAATCTTGCATACTTTATGGTGCATTCTATATTTGCCTTATTTACCTAAGATGAGGACTAATTCTGAGCTCTATCCATCATGACACTGTTATACGTTTATAAGCCAGCAGCAGGTGACTAGAAGATGGTGTAAAGACATAAGAGAAGTCACTCATCAGGACAAAAAGAATCACATATTGTTTGCATAATAGTAAACTTTAGCAATACTTGGAAGCCACTAACACTTCGATACGTATCAACGTAGGCTTAACAGTTCGAAGGCTATGATTATTTTATTTATGTCAACGCCAAATTTCAAACCCATAGGTGGCTACTGAGAAAGTAAAATTTTCAGGCAGCATACGATTGTATATAAAGGAAAATGCATAAAGTGTATAATAATAACTGAATTATATAGTAACCGACATTCTTTCCCTACACATCTGTCCAGTTTTCGTTGGACAAATCTAACTTTACAAGAACAAAATTTTATAGTTTTTTAAGCATTTCATGATAATTGCATAAAGTTTGGAGTCAGGGATCATAATAATTACTGACGTCTGCTCATAAAACATACAAGCTTACAAAGGAATCTATTACAAACCTATTACCTTCGTGGGAACAATTGTTAACTGTATTCTATATTTAACTAATATAACTATATTAGTTGTACATATTAGGCTACTTCTATATAACTATGGCTTCTATAAATATATTAATTCTATATATTCTCTTCTATATTTAATTTAAATCTACAACTTACATTTTTTCATCGTTGTTAATTCTTGTAATTTCTTTAATTAAATAAAAAAGTAACCTGTAAACAACGCGTGGGACATGTTCTGTTGCGTGTTTCCCCGCGATAAGGGCGCGGTGCGTGTAGAAGGTATTAATTTATTTTTCGTCTCTTTTTTTACATTATACGAAATTAATTACATTTATTAACATAACGAAATAACACAACTGAATTTCTAAGAATTCTGCAATAACGTAAAGTGTAATTAGTAACAAAAAACAGATTCCGATTTGATGTGGACTACTACTGTTATATAAAGTCCAAATAATGCAAAAATTACTATTGTACGGTATTTAGAAACCGCACAGTTTACTGTATATAGCGTTACTAGCTGTTACCCGCGGCTTCGCACGCGAATATTGGACTTTTAATAAGTATTTTAATATAAGTTTTATTGTCTATGTCTGTATGGCGTTCTGTCAGCTCGTATAACAATTTTGTACTCATTAGTCAAATTCTCTCCAAAGCTGTTTTCAACACTTGTACTATTTTAACTTGTACTAAATTATTATGTTGGTGCAACAGCCTTTGGAGATTTAAAAGTACCCGTTTATAAAGTCTTTGGAAATATTTATAAATTAGGGCCCTACCTGTTAAATCAAAAGCGCTAAATTCTTTATTTTAAGTGTTACTGTGTTAGAAGCAGTATATAACACATTAAACGTTATGTTTTCCTCAACCATGCCTTTTATTTATTTCAGCAGTAAAAACCAAAAACCGTTGTCACCTAACCTCACAAATGAAAACAACACGTATTTTCGCTTTGCATGAAGTATAAGACAATTTACAATTAGTACACTTCTTCTTTTACACATCGTAATATATCGATACAATCGCATATTACTTAAAAACATCAAAAATATACTGCAGGAATGGATAAATGTACTGTTCCGATGCCGCTAAATAGGTTTTGTTTATTTACTTGTTACTATGGTAATTAATTCTGGTCTCCATAATGTTGTTGACATCTTTAGTAGTAGTATTTAATATGTTTAATTACTTATTCATTGCATCATCAAAAATACGTATAAATATAAATTTTATAATCGTTTAAGACAATTACAAAATATATAGACATATCTGTATACAATATTACAAAACATATCGATACAATCGCATAGTAAAAAATTAAAAACTGCAGGAACGGATAAAGGTACAGTTCCGATGCCACTAAATATTATGTGATTATTTACTTGTTACTATGGTAATTAATTCTGGTCTCCATGGTGTTGATGGCATCTTTATATGCGACAACGAAAAGGCATAAATAAAAAGGCCTAAATCGTGCGAACGGGGCAAAATATCAAATTCCATGTTAGACAGTATATTTTGGCTTGTGTCAAAGGTTACCTGTGCAAAATTTTGTGGCAGTCGGTGTAACGGTGTGGATTTGTATTCAGTACCCACAAATCCTCAGACTTTGAGTTTTATATATATATATACAAATTACATTTAAATTTCACATCAGGTATAGACACATCCCTGTAACTGGCTGCTTAAAACACTTAGAGCTGGAGCTCGACAAAACGTTCACCCATGGGGTCCAGGAGGAAACTTCTTGATACTAAGTTTCGCAAAAAATCACTCCGATATGCGCTTTGGAGAACAGCGTTGAATTGTACTTGACAGCTTTCAGGTAAAGATGCTACGTGCAAAAACAAATGGCCCGTGGCTTGTCACAAAAGAAGGCATCTATCATGACCTTCAACTGCCTTTGTCGATGGGGTGAAGCCATTGTACAAATAAATGACATATATTCAACGACTTAGAAGGAACATCCGAATCCATCGGTAACAAACTTCATGGACTACATTCGGTAAACACGAAGGTTCAAAATCAACAATCCGTTGGAGTTACCATTTTATCGTTAAGTGCAAGACATTAGAAACGTAAAAACAAAATGATGTAGTGATCGGCCCCAAAAATACCTCAAAAGTTCTAGTATCTGTTAAAATTATTATTTTATAACCGGCTGTTAGGCTGTGGTCGATAGTTATTGTTTGTGACGGACATTTCGGCCCCACCATTGGAGGCCATCTTCAATGCCAAAAGTGTTTTTAAGCTGTTCGCCAGTTCACCCCAGTACTGAGGTAGGGACTATGTGTTCCCCTTAAGAAGTTCCTCTTAAATAAACTTTTAGTAGTTACATAAAGAACTAATACCAATATTAATTCTGTTCGTGTCAATTTTCTGTTATCATATATGCTTATCGTTTCTTTGCATTATGAATGAAAAAAAATGTTCAGCTAGTTTGTTTGTACGTCAGGTATATAGAACTATACGTCCTTCATGTGGTATAATGACAATAAATCGATTTCTAGCATTACATATGAATAGGCCAAAAATTCATATGAATAGGTTTTCTTTTGTTTTTCTCTGTGCTGCTGGAAGTTCTACTTACGTAAGTCGAACAATGTTAAATTTAAACAAAAACATGTTTCACTTACAGCTACATGAATATGTTTATTTACATGCCGACACGCCCTCTCGTCCAACTAGAGTCATTCAGACTTTGTAGTAATCGTAACATTATAATATTATGTATGTATGCTTGTGCGCGCGGCGTCTGAGTCATCTGACACGATATGCCATCAACTAACTGTAAAATGTGATTTGGTCAAGAAATTCGCTTACGAAAATTGTCGTGCAATGTAATATTGTAACTGGTATCGTTCTACTGTGTTAGGAATTTAATAGCGATTGCAAAATGAGTAGCAAAAATGTTACTTGCCAAAACACATAATTTGTTATTAAATTGGTATCAACCTATAAATATATGTATAAAAAAGTAACACAAATAGAACACAAGTGTCACAAATTGAAACAGCAGTATCGCTTAAGAGGTGAAGGAGCACTGGGATTCTGCGTAAGTAGGAAGCTGCCAAAATTGGACATGCATTACAATTGAAAATGGAAGACATTATCGTACTTGAAACTGATCAATATAATTTTTTCTTGATAACAATGAGCTGTATATATGGAATTTTTATTATCTCAAATGACCTTCACTTTGAGCGAACCGGTTGTTTGTCTTGACGCAGTGTCCCGTAATCGAGCTGTCACTTATCGGTATTGTACTATCGTTTATTTTCACCGAGTCAGTGTGTCTATTTTTAATATAATCGTTGTTTTACGTTGTTAAACGTAAATAAAAAAAAAACCTATTGGCACTTGCAACGTATGATTTGTATTTTGTATAGATTAATTATATATCTTGTAAGACTAACAGATAAGGGTCCCAAGTCGTGAGAAGGTCATGTGTTACGCAATAAGTAAAATACACAAGACTGTTACGTTGCACCGCGGCATTTCGCACGGCACGGCCTTGTCTAAGCTTTGCCTGGCAATTAGCACACTGACCGTGACCAGGTTTTGTAAACCGGACCAAACCTCTGTCGCTGGTTACATATCTGATGTGTACCGAATCTACAGACTTGTACGTGTCACGCCTTCTTCCTGAATAGTTCCTGTTGGCGCGTGTAAGATACAAACATACAAAATATGTGTACCGAATCTACAGACTTGTACGTGTCACGCCTTCTTCCTGAACAGTTCCTGCTGGCGCGTGTAAGATACAAACATACAAAATATGTGTACCGAATCTACAGACTTGTACGTGTCACGCCTTCTTCCTGCTGGCGCGTGTAAGATACAAACGGAAAGCAGTTCCTGACGGAAGTCTGTGTTCCGCAAATTACAGGTTTACGAGACTGCGTTGTGTCGAACGCTCTCTAAGTCACTTATTATTTCTTGTTTCACTTTAAAACGTGTCATTTCTGTCGAGAAGTGACAGTACGACTTTGTGTCCTATTTCTTTTAATTGTTACAAATGTAAACATACTAGTGAGAGAAAGAATAACTGTGTAGACCAGTGGTCGCCAAACCGTCGATCGCGAGCTACCAGTAGCTCGCGGGGAAATTTTAGGTAGATCGCGGTCACGCTCAGGTTGGGTAACCTGAAGTTGCACTACTCCCGCGCAACTGTCACTCAGTGTCATAGTTGTTTGAGCGAGAGTCAGGTTATGTGTGTTATGTGTTTCATGCGTACATCAGACTAAGGTTATGTCTTTATTATTTTCGTGTGTATATCAGACATTTGTTAATGTGGATAGTTTGATTTAATCTTTTATACTAAACTAGGTTTGTTCTAATGATGGCGAGTTCAAGCAAAAAACCAAAAACTTATCATTTTCATCTCGAATGGGAAACCGATTACTTTTTTACCCAGGTAAAGGACAAATGTGTGTGCTTACTTTGTAATGTAAGTGTATCAGTTGGGAAGAAAGGGAACGTCGAACGTCATTTCTAAACCGTTCACTCAGGGATTGAAAAGGATTTCCCACTGAATTCTGCGTTAAGGAAAGAAAAGGTAATGCAGTTAAAATCTCAACTAAATGCTCAACAATCTACTTTTTCCAAGACATTAGACAAGACTAAGGCAGCAACTGAGGCATCATTCCGAGTTTCCAAAGTGATCGCCCAAAATAAGAAACTGTACGAAGATGGTGAGTTAATCAAAGCTGCATTTTTAGAAGCTGCAGATACATTATTTGACAATTTCAAAAACAAATCTGAGATAATGTCTGCTACTAAATCTGTACAGCTTTCTGCAAATACAGTAATGAGAAGAGTTGAAGCTATGAGTTCTGATGTAACTTCACAACTTAAAACTGACTTTGATCGCTGCAGTTATGTTTCCCTACAACTTGGCGAATCAACTAATATAGTTGATACAGCTCAGTTGGCCGTTTTTGTAAGAATGGCTTTTGATGATTTTAAAATAAGAGAAGAGCTGGTAAAAGTTGTACCACTTACAGGACATACTACGGGACAGGACATATTTTTAGCATTTAAAAGGCTTATCGACTCTGAAAGTATTCCTGTAAAGAAGTTGGTGTGCTTAGCAACCGATGGAGCTCTTGCGATGGTAGGTGGGGAGAAGGGATTCATTGCCTTGTGTCGTAAAGACAACAGCTTTCCGAAATTTCTGACTTACCATTGTATAATACACCAGCAGTCATTATGTGGAAAGTTCTTAAGTATGAACAATGTAATGAAAACAGTCGTAAAAGTAGTAAATAAAGTGAGACCACAGGCACTTCAGAGACGTTTGTTCAGGGCACTGACTGAAGAGTTAGAATGCCAGGTGTGGTGATCTATTGCTTCATACAGAAGTTCGTTGGCTTAGCAGAGGCAGAGTTTTGCAACGTTTCGCAGAGTTGCTTCCTGCTTTGGTAAATTTTGTTAAAGAACGAGGTGAATCTTTCCCTGAACTAGAAGATCCGGTTTGGCTGCAAGATTTTGCTTTTCTTGCAGACATCACCGAAAAGCTAAATATCCTTAACTTGCAGCTTCAAGGTAAGGATAAAGATATTAGTGGAACAATTTCAGATGTGGTTTCATTCTCAAAAAAGCTGGAGCTGTGGGAAAGAAATCTCATCCAGGGTGAATACAAGCACTTTGCCTGTTTGAAGCAAACCCTAGACAAGCAAGGCCCTTCACAGCCTCCTTACAACAACAAAGAATACATTGCAATTCTTTCAGATTTGAAAAGCCAATTCAATCAACGCTTTCAAGACTTCAAAAGCATTTCAATTGTAGCGCAGTTCGTCAAATCTCCTTTTATTGAGATTAATGCTGAAGAATTCTCTACTTGTGTCATGCAACATTTTGAAGAAGACAACGCTGCAGTGGAGATGGAACTGATTGACTTTCAAAATGACCTTTCTTTAAAATCACTCACGTCAAGCTCTGAAAATATTTGGCCTTTTGTTCCTAAGAAAAAATATCCAATTTTGGTTCAGGTTGGTCTACGAGTGAAGGCAATGTTCAGCTCTACATTTCTGTGAGAGGTTTCTTTTTCCAGTATGAAGTTTATAAAAAACAAGTACAGAAACAGATTGACTGATGAACATTTGGACAACTGCATTCGAATGGCAGCTACGACCTACTCACCTAAAATTAAAAAAATTGTTGATGATAAAAAAGAGAGCCATCCTTCTCATTAAACTTAATTAGTCAGTTGAAAAAAATTTTGTTCTTACACTTCTTATTAAATTCTTTACAATGTAAACAATTTTATTTAATTGGATGTAATATTTACTAGAAATGTATGTTTATAGGTAATAAATAAATGAGTGATTTTGAAAAAAAAATTATTTTTGTCCTGGTTTCTTTTGGTAGCTCACAGTAAGATTGACGAACAGTACGGTTGCTCAGTGGCTTCAAAGTTTGGCGACCACTGGTGTAGACTGTACGCTTTGCTGTAACAAGTTCCGTTGCTTTTGTGACAAATTATTTACTACACACTAATTGCGCCACGGTTTCAATATGTTGTAACTGTATTTAGTGTCTCCTTAAATTACAATAAATGAAACCATTAAATTACGCTCATTTTCTCTGAAACATGCTCAAATTTTGTATACATACGGATTCATATTAAATATTCTAATATCACTTACAGTAAGGTTGCTTTATGGCGTAATGGACAAACATAGTCTTGTAATTTATATTTATAAGTTCTAGCTTACATTTTGTTCTATCCGGATGGCTCAGGAGTTAGGCGAGGGCCGCTGCCAGTTTGAACCATACGGCATACAAGGAAGGCAAGTGGCCAGCAGCCTATTATTGGCGTAAGTGTTAACATTTCTATAGACTGAGTCGACCTCGAGGTGATAAACTCATTTGAATCGTTCTGTCTCGGAAGCGACACCAGACCTCTAGATTATTTACGAAGCACCAAACCCACCAGACTTCTGAGTCTCCTACTGTTTAGTCTGTAAAGTAGATATAATATAAATATCTATAAAATGTAACATAAACATTAAAACACATTTAACTAGGTATAAACATATTTAAATATCGTTGTTCGAATTGAACCAGTGATCATTATGGGCCTACGACAGCTGAATTTCTTTGCCTTCACGTTTGGAATCAGCATTTAGATAAGGCAGATCTTGCAGTCTGATTGTACTCTACGCAGAACACAGGTTTCAGGGGATTTTATAAAACTTTGTCTGATGTGTTAAAATTTAATGATTGTTCGAAGTACTTTAAAGCCCAAACTGTTACAGTCGTATTAAAACGAACAGGAAGAAGAAAAGGTCTCGAAAATTTTGAGATGTACTCACTGGGAAGATCCACAAATCTTTATTTTTTCCTAGTTACGTTTATGTTTCATTTAAGTTGTTTTCACGTTTTATTTTATTATTTTTAAAGACTATTATCATTGATAGATTCGTGATCATTGAGTATTTATTGGTAGCTTCATAAAAAAAGGCTATTTAATTTTTTAAAATTTTCAAGTAAACTTTACTTCGTATTTGTTTGTTACGAAGTAACACTCCTAACTCCTATAACTGAATTCACATTCAAACAGCGTTGCCAGTGCTGCCATCTGTCTCAAACTATTTTACTTCTCCTTTCAACCAAGTGCACTCCTTAACACATGTCATGATCGTATACTCGTTGGCATAAATATATAGATTACGAAATTCCAAAAAAAATGTCATGTGATGCAATAAAATGGACTTCGTTTTCGTAATCAGCACACGGAAATTATTAATAAAAAAAGACTTCAAATCATTAAACAGGAAAATCATTGCAAACCTGTGTACGGTAATCGTTTTGTTTAATCATCAGTGAATACCGTTACATTCTACAGATTGTCACTACTTTTCAAAAACACAAGTGACTTTAAGTGACGAAAGTTTACTTTTAAAAAAAAAACATACATTTTAATAGAATGTTTTAAAGCTTAATTGTAACCTTTCTAGCAGCCATAGTTTGTTGATTCAGAGAGTTTGGCTTCGGGAACTGGGTTTAGTTTTTACGTGAACTGAAGCCGACGGCCAATCTGTCGTTCTGTTTGTCGTTCTTTTGCTGGTCGTCGGCATCGATGTTAGCCTTTTAACTGTAATAGCGTGTAGCTGTTTTTTTTCTGCCACCAGCGTGGATGAGGGAATCGTAGGCCTCAGCGGAAGAATTCAAGTTGAACTCTTCAGAGTGTTTGGTACGCCGGTGGTGTATTTATGAGGCGCTGAGTTTATAATTGTTTAAAACTACTGAAATACAGTGGAAACAGAATAAGACACCAACGAAATCACTAATTACAAACTTTAATTGGGCAGAAACAGTAGTTATAAATCGACAAAGCAGTCTTACACAATAATTCAAGTTAAATTTGTCTAGCAATAAATGTCACCTTATTAGAGTTTCATACTAATTAACACACTAATCAGTTTTCAATAAACCGCGACTAACACTTCGATCCGCACTTGAATATCGCCCAGTCTAAACTGACTAGAAATATCCGAAATGCCATATTTATACTTCCTACGCTTTGCAGTGTAGCGACATAGCGGCTCTAGATGCTTGTAGATTAGTCGTGTAAACGTCTGGAATGGACACAGTCTAGAAGAAACCAGAACGCTACGCAACTCTGCCCCACAGAATGACATCCAAACGACTGGAACAGCCTCGCGTGCTCTGTCATGCCAAGAGTCACGTATGCACTCAGCGATGTGGTAATATTTATTTGATCAGCCTAACAATACATTGTTTTTGTAGCCAAATACTTAAAACAATAAATCAAAATAAGAATAAAAACAAAAGCCGTTTACAAAGCAATATATGAAAGTCAAATAATAAAGTTACGTTAAAATGAAGTCTCTGAATACCAAAAGTTATCAGGCCTGCAGTTAATATACGTGAGTCATTTTTTCATCTATTACTTATTTTCCTATTGCTGGTCATATGGATAACAAAAGTAGGCGGCCATAGGTAATATGGATGCTACCGACCGATGCTACAATTAAACAAGTAAACCTGATGCTACTGTGTATCTGTTGATGCGGTAGTGAATGCTTATGGGGCACTAGTAGGTTCTCCTACCCAAAAGTCAACCTCACCTTCTGCACTACCATATCTTCGGAAGTAAGTTTTGACTCCCGGGATAACGACTTGTCCCTATCCCTATATTAACCTCTATCATCAGTCACGTTGTGGGTGGTTGTCCGCATTGAGTTTCGGGGCACTGTGTTACCTTTATGATGGAAAACTGTCTCTAAAGTCAGATGAACCATTAATTGATTTACAGGATATAATACAAAGAATCTTAGAAACTCTTAAGGTATATGAAGAACGAAGCCTTTGAGTAAAATATTCCGGAGGTTAAACAGTTCCTCAATCGGATCTCTTGTGGAGGACTGCTCACGGAAAGAACGGCAGAATAGAAATACGATTAGGCCTATTCTACGATTGTTATGCTAAAATGTGAAGAGAGAAACATAAGGTAAAGGTGGTTGATGGGGGGGGGGCACTTCAAATGAGTCACGAGCTGCTTATGAAGGGAGAAAAACTGATTAAGTAGGCCTAATACTGCTTAGAGCAGCAAGGCTGGCTGGCTACTCATGAAAACCCTTTGAATTGGTCTTCATCTGCCAACCTGCAGCCACAATGAAAACTGATAGGAAGGTAAACGGTTAACAATAAATCGAAAGAGAAACGTAATGAATAAATTTGGAATTGAGGAAAATAACCAATGTAAAAAAAACACTAACATAATTTAATATAAACGCGTAGTAAAACGCTGAAAATGCATTTTCGTCAGGTTTAAAAAATGATAAAAGTTGTTGTTTTCTGCCATTGTCCGAAGTACGAAAAGATGAGGAATGTTTGTCTGCTTTTTTCTACTGAGGAAAAGATTTCCTTATTACTGATTATACAAGACTGTATCACTCCCTAGATTACGTGTCGGGTCATTAATTACTCCGTAGCGTATTTTGTAACGTACGCTACTGTATATCTGTTGAGGCGGTAGTGAATGCTTATGGGGCACTAGACCCTATACCTACATTAACCTCTATCATCAGTCATCTTGTGTGTGGATGTCCGCATTGTGTTTCTGGACACTCTGTTATCTTTATGATGGAAAACTGTCTTTAAAGTCAGATGAACCATTAATTGATTTACAGGATATAATATAAGGAATCTTACAAACCCTTAAGGTATATCAAGAGCGAGAGTTTTGAGTAAAGTGTTCCGGAGGTTAAACAGTTCCTCAATCGGATCTCTTGTGTAGGACTGCTCAAGGAAAGAACGGCAGAATGGAAATACGGATTATTCAACGATTGTAATGCTAAAAAGTGAAGATAGAAACATTAGGCAAAGGCGGTTGATGGGGGGTACTTCAAATGAGTCACGAGCTGCTTTTGAAGGGAGATAAACTGTTGATTATGTAGTACCGCTTAGAAAGGCTGGCTGGCTAATCATGAAAGTTCTTTTAATTGGTCTTCATTTGCCAACCTGCAGCCACAACGAAAACTGATAGGAAGGTAAACGGTTATCAATAAATGGAGAGAGAAACGTAATGTTTAAATTCAGAATTGAGGAAAATAACCAATGTAAAAAAAAACACTAACAAAATGTAGTGAACGCGTAGTAAAACGCTGAAAATGCATTTTCTTCAGGTTTAAAAACTGATAAAAGTTGTTGTTTTCTGCCATTGTCCGAAGTACGAAAAGACGAGGAACGTTTTCTGACTTTTCCTACTGAGGAAAAGATAGTACATTTCCTTATTACTGATTATACAACATTGTATAACTCCTTAGATTAAGTGTCGGGTCATTAATTATTCTGTAGCGTACATTGTAAATGTAGCATTTCCTCGTATATCTGTTGATGCGGTAGTGAATGCTTATGAAATGCTAGAAGTAGCTTCTCCTACCCAAAAGTCAACTTCACCCTCTCTACATTTACTATGTCTTAGGAAGTACGTTTTGAATGCCGGAATAACGACTTGTCCCTATACCTACATTAACCTCTATCTTCAGTCGTCTTGTGGTTGGATGTCCGCATTGAGTTTCGGTACACTCTGTTAACTGTATGATGGAAAACTGTCTCTAAAGTCAGGTAAAATCTTGTTACAATATTAACGTAGTTGTTATATGCACTGTTATTTCGAATTCACTTCTCATAGCTCGCACAAAATTTTGAAGAAGACTTCGTGAAAATTATATTTTGAAGAAAGTAAGTTATATCGTTGTCTTTGCAATGTAAACATCATTTCATCTTAAATTTGTTTTTTCGAATACTCCTTTTCCGAGTTTGGTGGGGCAGTTACACCCACTTGATTTATTACATACATCGATTTTTCTGATATGTTTATTGTAGACATTACCTCTCCGTCCCTTAAAAAAAAAAACTTAAATTTGTTTATATTGTCACTGAAATTATCTCAGCTCTCATTGAGCGTGGTTAGAATTTAATCACTTATTAATGTGGTTAGTAATTACAATATAATTTTATTATAATTACGTCCGATTCTTTGTGATGCGCTAATGATATGTAATCGTATGCGTCTGTTATTTACTGAAATATATTATACTATTAAATGGGAATTAAAATATGAGTTTATTATATTAATAAATTATTACTTTTTAATTTTTTGTTATTTTACGAGCATATTATTAAGTTGTTATACAAATCAGTTAATTTTATGAAAAAGCGACAGTGTACTAAGTATGTTGTGTTTACAAGGCGGATACTATCGCACTGAACTTTATTCTGTCACCTGTCGCCGTGTTGCTTGTGTGGATGGAGCATTTGTGTGTCAACAGTGATGTACGTCATAGCGAAGTGTATTACGTCTCAGCAGTTTCATGAGGTGACATTCCCATTTTCCCTTGTCTCCGGTAATTTGCTCTGCAAGCCTTTTCGAAAACTAAATTGGAAATAGTGTCACTCGCTCCTGTAACCTACCTTCTTCTCACAAAGACTCTGTTCACGACATCCCTTCTTACTGGCGGAAATACTGCACTTATATTTTACTCGTGTCACAACCTAAAACCTATTGAATATTGAAACCTATTGACCCATAATCAGTCTTATAGGAATATGAAACTAATCAGCCCTTTGTTGAGTGTTCTGTAAAACACAACATGGCATAGGGTAGCTCTGAGAGTTAGGATATGTGTACAGCAGTCATTGACAAATCACTTAGCTACGGGCCGTTGTAAGATTAAAAAAGCGCTTAAATAAAAGATTTATTGTGAAGTTAACAAATACACAAGGAAGTAACGATTGTAAATACTAAGTGAAGTATGGAAACTGTATTTCATAAAGCCAAATAGGTGTAACTGTAATTAGTCACTAGAAGTATAGGTACTGACGCTAGTAAAAGGACGTTGGCGCTTTAACACCAGTTAAGGGACACAATTCTAGCATTCCCCTGACTATTGTCGGTATAAATATGCATTTTATTGTCCACATATTACTTTGCAAACACAACAGTGTATGTATTGATTGATTAATAAATTGAAGACCAGAAAAAGTGACAACTTGACAAATATTTCACACATACTACACGGACAATCCACGTAGTAGTTTGCATTGAAGATGGGACTGATGTAACGTATGTTGTGACAGTAAATACTAGTGGAATCTTTTAATGACCTCGGTTCATTACAATAGTAGACGTTAGTCACGGTACTGATATCACACACGCACGCGCACGCACGGGTGACTTTGATCAGAAATGGAGTAAAGTGCGACATACGAGTATTGGCTGTGCCCTTAGACACAGAATTCGTGATTTATTTATTAATGATTACTACTTTTAACTTCAGTTGTGGCGTGTCAAGTTTAAATACTTAGACAAACTTTTAATACCGTATATGACATGTTCCGCTTTACTGAGAAGAAACCATCAGCATTCTTTGTAAAGTGACAAAGTTGTGAATCGGTTTTAACATTGAAAATGTTTATAAGGACGTTTCGCACATTTGCGGCCGATCGCTGGTGCGTGATCGAAAATGGGAACCGGTGAGTTTCCATAGAAACTGTACTTCTTTGTTGTCGATAACGTAGAAAATATATTTGACGAACAAAATGAATGATTTCAAGTTTTATCACTGCAGAAAGCAAAAAAATTGTCGCGAAGCTTTAAAAACGGAATTTACTCGTTCAGAAAAGAATAGTATGTCATCGATTGTATATCGGTGCCGACAGCGTACTTAAGATAATACGTTAAGTGTCGGGCTGATGAACATACAAAGCTTGGCTGCGAACCACGAAGATTTAGTATCAGACCCAGTCTTGAACAAGACGGACATACTTGCGCTCACTGAGACTTGGATGAAAGACGACGAACCGAGTATGGAGATCCCTGGTTATACGATAGTCGCCAGACATAACAGCTCGTCTACTAGAGCCGGTGGTGTCGCGATTTATGAGTCTATCAAGCCTTATTTGAAGCGTTGTACGCATTTCCAGTTGGATACTACGAGCGCGCCGTACGGTGATGTGTGTTGTGTTCTTGTCGAATTTAAGAATACTCAAGGACTAAATGATTAACTCCACATTATTCTGATGTACGAATGACCAAACATCATTGAAGACGAGTTATTTCGTTTATTCGACACCGCTCTTTTGCGCTTTAACGTTTATAGCATGCGCAGCTATATACGTCACGTACCGATGACTTATACTGGAGCCCGTTAATTATATGTGGTGATTTTAACTACAACTTGAAACTGTCCGAAGCTGGACGACTGCTCGCATATTTGGAAGAATTTTATTCGGTACGTTTAGCATCTGATCGAAATATCATAACCACTCGTAATAGTACTACGATTGATGGTGTATTTTATAAGTTGCGACCAACCGAAGTGGTCCCATACGCTTCATATTTCACTAAGCATCGTCTGATGATTATACTTCCAAGTGAAATCGATGAATCTCAAGAACAGCGAGCTTCTCTCCGTGCGCGCTTATGAATGCGACTACATTTAACTTATAATCTGTACATTGGTAAATGAAGAAAAATAAATATATATATGTTTTAGATTTATTGAAGCATTTTCAATGCCCTTCTCTGTGGGTTGTATTTGTGCAATGCCTGTAAATTTTTGAATGATACATGAACAGAGATACTGCACGGCAATCGGTCTGCTGGAAAATTAGTAGGCCTAGGTGGTGGCGTATACGTGTAAATATCTGAACATTTCACTACTTGAACAACTTTCATGAATATTTTTTCAGCCAATTATATTACTAATTAATATAATTTTCATTACTTTTGCTCTGTTTAAAATATGTCTTTATATGACGGTACATTCATATAATTATTTGCATAACACATAGAATTGTGAGTAGAAGTGCCACGGAATATAATTACTCATTTATTTATCATCATCATCTCCACTTCACGGATTAGGTTGCACTGCCTGTTCCGGAAACCATATAGTCCTCGTATGTCCTACACTACGATACTTTGTGAGTTTATAATTCAAGGCAAGTTTGAGAAGGCGATCTTGCTGCATTCTTCCCAAACGCTTACACCAGCTGGCCTTGTATTCCGTAATTCTATCCTATAATTTAAAAATTTGTAATTCTCGCCGTATTTGTGCATTACGTATTCTGTCTCGTAAGGTGCACCCTTTGACCAAGCCGTGAAGTTTCATTTTTGATGATGTAACCTTCCCTCTGTCTCTCAGTGAAAAAGTCTCAGTCCCATACAGCGCCACCGATATAGCCATAGTCTTACAAAACTTAAGCTTAGTGTCTTTACTAGTTTTGCTATTCTGGTTTCTGCCAGTAACAAAATCTCCCCTGGCTTCGTTACGGGTGCTGCGCAAGGACAGTTCAGTCGTGGGACTGCCATCTCAATGCCTCTGAATTTGCATGATTATGATTAAGGGTTTTCTCTCCTAGGCTCTTCTGCTTTCTCCTCTGTTGACATAATTGTCTTCCACCTTCGAGATCATTGCCCGGTTTTCACTTGTAACCTCAGGTGGGAACATTTACTGGGTACTACGATCCGGATCCAGATGGACAAAGTTTTTTAAAAAGGTTGTTACTTCTCCAGTTCCTCCGTCACCCATCACTTCATTTATTTATTGAAATGTATTTTGTGTGAGCACATAAATTGACGTTAATTACTTTATTACATAATTTAATAAGTTATTGCCATTGTATTGTTAATCATCCCAGTAACAATAACGAAAGTTTTATAACATTTTTTTGAATTTACATGTGGTTATTTCATTTAAATAAATTAACGTAATACTCATGTTTCGCCATAATTTCACTTTACTTATGAAATTAGCAGAAGTTCCGTTGTACAAACAAGAAAGTTGCTACATTAATATGAACAACATTAATGTGATACACTGAACGTCTTCGTCATTTTCAACAACAAAAATGCTGATGCTGACTTGGGAGCTTTATATTTTATTTTGCTATTAGGTCAATGACACACTAACAGGACTAGTTTGTAATAGGGTGCGTGTGAACATCACAAATTATTCTGGTTAAGCATTGTACTCCAAATCTAAGTTTAACAGGTCATTTCTTGTTAACGTTTCTTAGATTTATAACGCGAAGTTATGACCTCTTATTTTGAGTGTATTTTTTAAAAGCTTGCAAGTCGTAGTACTGAAACGTTGCACGTTTCCATTGAAATTCTAGCAGTTTATTTTTAAAACGCTACCTTAACACTACTGTAGGTAGAGATACCAACAAACAGTACTCTAGCCTTGAACGACAGCACGTTTAACTGTTAGCTGAACTTTTGCGTTTACCGAAGTTCGTGGCTCTTCGTTATACACAAGTAGAAGTAACAAATCACACACAAACACACTCTCACAAAAGCAGACTAGCCAACCACATTTGTACTAGCCACTGTGCGACCATCAGACAGCTCCGGGCTGTTTACTGTGTAACTTTTCTAGTACAGAACTCTTGTAATCCGTTCCCCTCTGGGCTTCAGTATTGCCTCTGTGTACGCATGGTCGCTTGTTCCCAAACAACACAAACTTACACGAGCAGAAATAATCTTTAGTCTTTCCGTCGGTGCGACCGCCAAGAGAGTGTTCATAGTCTCGTCGCGCGAGTGTAGCCTATACGCTCACATTAACTGGGTTATTTATTTAAAAATTTGTGTTATCTGTTTTCGGAGCAATAACAATTAACGGTTACATAATGATCTGATGTATTTCTCACTGTCGCTGTTACAGAACCAACCACTGGCGATAAGAACACAACACGCACGAGTCAGTCAAACTGTGGAATGTGGACGATCTGTGTGTGTTCTGTGTATGTGCGTAGAAACCGATGTGGACGCGCACGCGGCAACGTGAGTCCAACGTTCGTCAGGGGTTACGTGTAAACTGCGGATAACACAACGGTAAGTTTCCGACACAGTTTTACGTTTTAACTATCTCTCAGCAGTTTACGCTGTCAACAACACACAAATATTATTCAGTACTTACAACGTGAATTAAAGGCCTCAAGATTTATTTACAAATAAATGTATACTAAACCTGTAACCAGGCTAACTAGGCTACTGCAATAGAAGCACGTGCTAATTTATAGTATAGTACGTTAAGTCATAATTTGTAGTTGAATTCGCGAAATCGGTTATTTTCATTCGAACCTCACGATGGTCGCAACATCACTTCTCACTTGTGCAGGTTAAAGACAAATTAGCTGCGAAGTCAACTATCTCAAATATGTAAAGAAATCGAATTCTAGAAAGTGGAACTCATCAAACAATATAAACATGATCAGATTCAAAAATAGATACAGTAGTACCTTTGGAGATTCGTTAGATAAGAGCAGAGGTTCAAAAAAATTTCCCGACGTCACCTGCGGGAATCTGTATACAAGCAGCTGTTATTTGATTCTAATCACCTATTAATTTTTTCTCTCTCATTAAATAGTCTACTTTGTTCATGGTATTCATGACAATTTTGTGCTTTTAAACTAATTAATTAGTATTATTAAATTCCTCCTTCCCCTCCAAAGTGTCTCTCGGTACAAATATGTATTGAATAGAAAATAATATTATTTTGAATGATCATCACATCTTTCACAGCACTTTAACAATTAATAATTTAATGCACTTTCACTTGTGAAAAAACTTACTTTTTTTTATATCCTCATACGCACGTTTCGGAGTAGTTTGCTCCTTCATCAGTGAATAAAGGAGCCCTCCTCATTGATGAAGGAGCAAACTACTCCGAAACGTGCGTATGAGGATATAACAAAAAGTAAGTTTTTTCACAAGTGAAAGTGTATTAAATTATTAATTGTTTAATTGAGAAAATAATAGCAACGCGAATGGAACAAAAAGTTGGCCAACTGACGTGATCTGGTATAGGCCTATATAAATAATGAAATTCTTTTGAATTTTGTTTATAATTTTTTACTATATAAAATAAAATTTAATAACAAAAAATAATATTATTAATAATAACAACATCAGAAGCATTAGTAATAATAGAAGTTATTAAAACCGTATTATTAACTTACGGGTTGCCTTAAACCATTACGAGGAAAAGATATATGCAGTAGAAACTGTTAAATAAGAAAGGGCAATAAATGTACTTCTATAACCTTCAAAAACTTTATTTTCAAATAAGTGTTTCGTATTGTCATTTATCAGCACGAATAACGAGGCAGCTACCTTTAATGTGTGATTTTAACTTTTTAAAGGACTGACTAAATTTAAGTTTTCTTGTAATCGTTTTTGAAACTGGAGAATTTTCAGTTTGGAGATAGCCAAACTAATTATCATTGGGAATATGATGTAAGTAAAGACAGTAATTTTGTAAGGTTAATCCGACAAATAGCAAAGTTAACATTGGTTAAATAAAATTTGATATCTCATTTATCAAAGTATATCATATATCATTTAGTATAAGTACTATTATAATATAGAAGCCTTCATACTGCAATAGAAATTTCATTATTTTACGAGTTTTTCAATAGTATTTGACGTTAATTCACTCACAATAAAGAAAAGTAATTAGTTTGATACTACAGTAGCTTTAAAATTATTTATAAGTCAAGAAGAAATGGTACACAAGAGGCATTGATATTAATGACAATATCTGTTTTGTACTCCCAATATTCTTTCGCTTGTAAATCTATCGAAAGTCTGTATTTCTACTGTATTTCTATATTTCATTTCTGTGCCATTACAAGTCATAGTCTCACATACTGATATTTTTGGGAAATTGATAATACTAATGAAAACAAGCTGTAATAGGCCTACGTAACTAATGGTTCGTTCACCAGGAATCAGATATTGATTATTTAACATTATGTTTCCGTCAGAACACAGTGCGATTGATTCAGCTGATTGGAATTTCCATGTTACATGTTTAACCTCTAGTAATGGATAAGGTTATGCTGAAATGACATTTTTTTCTCGATACTCTTAGTATTACATGCAACATTTATGAAAGCAACAGCATCAACAAAAATATTAATGACAATTTATTGTAATGTAATGCAATCGTCTCCCTCTGCATACCCTTTCGAGAAAAATGGTATTATGATAAATTATAATAATTATGAAGCAAGTATAATATTAGTATTAATTATAATTATGACGATAATAATAACAAAAATCATTTATTATAATTTGCCACATGCACTCGTAAGTCATAAGTCGAAAAGTGGATCATGGAACTAACACCTTCCGCAGACGTATGCGTTTATATACGATATTTAGAGGAATTTCAAAGATTCTTTTTTATGCGTGGTTTTAAATAACTGCATTTATTTAACTTTTTTAAAATATGTGATTCACATGTTTTAATTTATCTTTTGTATTTTAATATAAACCCACATTTTATGAACCTGAATGTCTAATCAATTTTTCAGATCACACGATCACGATGACATTATTACGCAGTAGAAGTAACAGTATTCGCGTAATAGTAATAAAGTTATGATAATATTCGTACTAACATTTCACAAACGTTTTTTAAGCGAACAATTGTTGCTTGTGCACAGTTAAGAATGTAAAATCATGATCCGCTATGTTTAAGTATTATTTGAAAACATTTAAGGTATGTACAAATAAAACAACACAGCCATTTCGATTAAACCGTATGTAGATTTTTTTCAATTTTTAAGTGTAAAACGTAATACGTTCGAAACATTTTCATCGTTATATAGGCTACTAGTTTCCTTTGTAAAGAGCGACGGTTACAAAGTATATTATTACAAATGGTGTTATTAAGTTGAAGTAAACTTTTCCTAACAACTCATTGTAGGGTCTCTTCTTTGTAAGTGATGTATTTAACGTAAGTAAACTGAGGGATATTACTACAGTGTACAATTTCTTTTATAACTTATAAAGTGACGTTCACAAAGAATATTATTATAAATGGCGAATGTGATACTGCCAAATTGTAACGAACATTTCGCTTTTCCTAACAAATGTAATTATATTTTTTACTATCGCATTTTACGAAGTTCAGTACTAAATAACTTTTAGGTTAACCAATGTTGTAGACATACAGACTTTCGATAGATTTACAAGCGAAAGAATATTGGGAGTACAAAACAGATATTGTCATTAATATCAATGCCTCTTGTGTCCCATTTCTTCTTGACTTGTACATAATTTTAAAGCTACTGTAGTATCAAACTAATTACTTTTCTTTATTGTGAGTGAATTAACGTCAAATACTATTGAAAAACTCGTAAAATAATGAAATTTCTATTGCAGTATGAAGGCTTCTATATTATAATAGTACCTATACTGCTGCTTCTTCGTTACCCGTGGTGATACAGCCTCTTTAACCTCTTTCAACCTTCTCCTCCAACAGAACAGAGCTCGCCAAGCCCTTGTTTCGCTGAACACTGTCCTACAAGCGTTTGAAATATGAAATAGGAAATTCAATTCAGTCAATACGTATCTTCTAAACAACGTTTCAATACGCACATTTTTATTGTATTGTTACCGTTTACTTTAATGGGATTGATTCATGACGTTATCACAAGTTTTAAAACCACTTTAAAGATAGTAATATTGACTAGTCTTAACTTGTTTTTTCTTTTGATGAAGGCGACTCGACCGGACACCCTCAGCGAAATTCTGGAGACACCACTGATGCTGGGTTTTTTGTATAGTTGTTGCAGTTAGTAACTGAATCTGATGCGTCATCCATTGTTACTCCTAACTAGACAAACAAATTTCCGGCTTTCAAATATTCTCACCATCTCTACAGTCATTCTTGTAAGTGTCCAGATTGCACCTCTTTGTGTGACGATAGATCGTACGTATTATCGGCTTGTATAAGTTTAGATGTTCGTTGAACTAATTCGGATCCTACACAGAATTCGATCGGATAGAGCGCCCTGCTACCCTTCAGAATTCTATTTCTTATCTCTTGGGTCACAAAATTGTTGTCATTACTTTGTGTGTGAATATATATTTTGTGACTGTTTTCTCGTACGGTAATTTAATGTGGGCCACGATGTTTCGGATTTAGGATAACAGGGCATGTTATTAGGAGGAGGCTGTTCTTGATTCAAATATTTTTTTGCAAAAATTAATCCATCGTATAAAGTTTAGTCTTGTCGTTGATCTTTTGATTTGAAGTAGACTAAACGACAGCTCAGATGGCAAGTCTGAGTCTCGCTTTCCTAAATTCGGTATTCGAAATTATAAATAAAATTCAGAGCCAGATTAGTATTTAAAATTTGTGCTATGGTACGTTACATTATAGATGTTGAAACATCTGTCTGATTTATAAATATTTTTAGAAACGATTTTAGGAGGATGTACGCAAAATTCAGTAGCGCAAGTCTCCGACGGCTTCCCTTCATGTTGCCGTTTGCTCGAATTCGCTTAGGCCTATGCTATTCTTGTGCTGACATCTTGCTAGGTCATCCTTTCTTCCGAAGCTAACTTCTTGCCTTCCATAAAGTTCATCATAAAGTCGTTTTCTTATGTTATGTCTATAAATTTCTTCCCCCTCCTAGATTCTGTTTCTTGTAATACATTTTTCCTCATTTACTTCTCTTAATATCTCTAACTTTATTTCTCCGAGATTTTCCGTTTTACCCGCTGCGAAAAGCGGTTTTCCTTCCCCAAAACCCGGTGTTTCTTTCTTCCATAAAACAATGTGCTCCACATTAATGGTATCGCAAAAGTCTTCCTTATATCAATGCTGATATGTACATTTCTTAAGATTTTATTTAGCAAAGACAATTTACTTCTACTGAACATCTGCTGTTTTGAGTAATTGCACTAGGTAATTATCTGTTGTCTTCGAAAACAGAAATTCCACTGTCGAATCTGTACTGAACCACGTAAACTTTATTCTTCTTGAAGATAATTTGAATTTTATATTGTTATATTTTATATTTGAGTTGTATTTTAGTACAGTGTTTCAACAGTTATTTGTACTATTATATTTAGATTTATAAAACATAATTATGTAGTAATTAAGTAACAATTTAAAATAAATTATTGAACAGCTCTTGAACATAGATGGAATGTAGGCTTGTGTTTTATACATATATCACACGTTAAAAATTAAATGTTTAACCTATAGCCAAGTAATCATTGACAACACTGAAAACAAAATCAATCAAAAAGTACTGAATAGTTCTTTTAATAAACGTGCTCACGTAATAATAATAATAATAATTTACTTTATGATTATTATTATTATTATTATATCAATAAACAACAGAAACAGCAATTACAACAATAAAATTACGACATGCGACAGTGATGATAAAAAGGTAGTTGTATTCCAGTTGATGCAACATTCAATTTGAGTTCGGTCTAATTCGTTATACACCAGCTGTCAAAGTTCCTTTTTGAGGCCTAGAAACATAAAATCTCGAAATATTTTGTGTTAATAAATTATCAGTATTGAAGATTTTAAAATAAAATACGCCTACTACTGAAAGACAAGCTTGTCTAGACATTCTTGTTTAGAGAAAAAAATCATAAACGATTGTAGTTATTGACGCAATAAAGTATAGACTGTAATTCATGAGCTATCAGCCTAGATAGTCACAGTCTAATAGGTGGATCATTTACGCGCACAACTTTTTGTATATGTCTGCGTAATGAAATTAGTTAAACGGTGTTTTATGCAATCCTGACGCATGCTGTACGTGTATTTTTTAAATTCCTTCAGCGTTTAACGGTTTAGTCTTCTCGTCATGTTATGTCCTCAATACTAGCTGTTGCTTGAGTTCTTTACCTAGAATTCTTTTCATCGTGTCTTCTATGGTTACTTAATCAATCATCATCATCATCATCATCGCCGTCGTCGTCGTCGGCATCATCATCACCGTCATCATCTTAATCTCCAGAACTCTTCCGGCACCTATCTCCTCCTTGGTCTGTCGACGAATCTCCTTCCAAACGGCTGATTTCCTCGTTCGGTTTCTTGTGTAGAAGTGAGTAGCCCTGAACACTTCCAAGGAACTTAATTTCTGAGTCCTGAATCTGCCATTCCTCATTCTTTCCGAGGATCCACGTATCAAAACCACAAAGAAATGTCAGGAACGCCAGTGTTTTGGTTTATTTAATTACTTTTCAATTTATACATATAGGATTCTGAATCCCAGTTTCTGTTCATGAATCCTCGTCTAGATACGACTTATTGCCAGTGTACTTTCGCTTCCTAGTAATATAGTTAATGGTGTCATAATTTGTAAACCAGTAGATGCACGATGTATATTTTTTCAAAATTATTGTATCAATCCCATCGATTTCTATAACTAGACAATTTAATACCACTATCAGTATCACAATCGTTAAACGATAAGCAGTATTACGATACACAGTGTTACGATCTGATTATTTAAGTTTTGTGTAAGTTGCAGTATTGGCACTTATAACGTATATTTACAAATAGTTTTTTCCATAAAATAAAAGCAGCTTTCAGTTTATTAATTTCTGCTTATGCTGCGTCCAACTATAGATTACCATCAGTGATGGTTCATAAGAAAACTACAAGACACAGCCCCTGAAAAGTGGCTTCTTCTTCTTCTTCGCTTCAAGGATTAGGCTTGCAGCCTGTTCCGTCTTCACAGCCACCGTTTTTTCGGTCTGCCTCTATCTCGTTCCTGTGAAGATTATGAGTAGGTAGAGTTTCCCTATCAGAGCTAACCAGCCTCCAACTAGGTAGTTAGGTGATGGGGCTGCCGCCTTAAGGCTTTCCAACGTGCCTGATTTTCTCCCTAAGCCTCTGAGGATCCCTCCACGCCACAAGGCAGTGGTTTTGTAATTTTTAATCAAGCTTTTCTTCCTCTAGTCTTGATGAACCAACGCCGGACTGCAAGACAGCAGCTTCACCGTAACCCTGCCAGGGGCCCTTACAGGGTACTACCATCCAGGCCAGATGAACCCTGGTTTTTTAACGAGGTTGTTACTCCTCCCTCTCACCATTTTGCAACCTGGCTTGGGACAGGTTTTGGCGGGATTAAGTGGCTTTTTAATGTTCTCAACTTTTTTTCACAATATGCAGAAGTTTGAGAACCCAATATTAAGATTCACACTTTCGATAAGTTCTCAAACGGCTGCATTTTGTAAAAAAAAAATATTATAGTCCTACGGATTTTATTTGTCTTTTTTGCACTTTAGCTCGTGCGGTAAACTGTCGTCTGTTCTGCTGCTTAGTTAATTACAGCGTTTCTGGTGAGGTTTGCAGTCCTTAAATAAACCTTGCTTTATGAAGTCACTTACACAGCTTACACATTAGCAAGACAACGTGTATATTCAACTATCGTAACATAGGAGAAATGACATGCCATGAAAGGTATAGTGAGGTTTCCAGTAGTCATAAAATTTTTTTTTATATGATACAAAACTAGAATTAAATAAAATACTAAACTTAAATACACTTTCAGATTTAACTCCTTATATGAATATCGATGTCACGAAACTAAAAATACATCAATTTTCCCGTGTTTTAAACTTGTAAATTATTAGTTTGAGAATACGTTATAATATAATTGATTGTTTACAAGTTTTTTGTTTGCCTTGTCAAAGTACATATCCACTATCGCTTGAAAAAATAATAAAAATAATTTATCATCGGTATTCCAATTTTTGATAAAATAAAAATAATAATATTAATAATAGTAACAGAAGATAACGAAATAGGTCACGCTCTTAAATTACATGTTATTTTTATTTATAAGCGTCGACAACAAAGTAGAAGCTACTGCGTTTAGTATCGGTTATTTATAGTAACGAAAGACCGAGTTCATGCGTGTATGCATTTAGGTGTTTAAAAAAATGTCAGAATGTAACTATCGTAAAATGTTTATATGAACACGTAATTCCAAGAGTAACGTGTTCATTAAATTTTAAATATAAACGTGTGGTTTACTGGGGTTTTCTGATGGAAGTTTGAGTGTTTGAGCATCGTGCTCCTAAAACTGTAATTACTACAAAATAATACAAAATGCCCCCAAAAATAATTGTATGTATCCCCATATTTTAACAATTCTGCGTTCAATCCATTCCGTCCTGTTGTTTTTCGATTTTTAGTTCTTCAATGGGCTTTTTCAAGCTTGTCAATTGTAGGGCTCATTCGTAGTTATCAAAGTTATCGGTTTCTATATTGTTACGAGAAGCCTACCGAACAACCCAGAACATTCTCCACTCCCCCCGTCAAGTGTGCCAGCTGTGCGTCTTTCAACTACGTGATTCTAGTGAGTTCCAAGAACACTTGAGATACGCATTAAGCGGCCGGCGTTCAGTTAAGGAGGGAAATCTCTACTGTACCTCAGTGCGGCATATATAAAGCCATAGAAACCGGGTTGTCAGGAGTAACGTGAGCGATTTCCGCTAGTGCGGATTGAGTGTTTGTCGACGTGAAGAATTATTGTGTTAATAGAGTTGTGTTTAATATTAGTTGACGTTTTTATTGCGTGTGAACAATTTTTATTTGATGTGGTGTAAAAGACTGTGTTGTTAATTACGAACTGTTTAACTGTGAAATTAAAGCTGGTGATTAGTGACTCATTGGTGTCTTGATTTTGTTTCCACTGTACCTACGACGATCGAGTAAACCGTCGTAACAGTGGTGTCAGAACTGGGATAGAACCGTTAACAGTGGAAACAGTGGACACTTTGTACAAGACGAGTGTAGTTCGTAATTAATAAATAAAATGGATACCAGTCAGACGATAGAAGCATTCTGAGCAATGCTACAGCAAAGTCAGGGACAAGAAAAAGAAGAACGAAGACAGGAAAGAGAAGAGGCAGAAAAACGACAAGACGAAAAACGTAAGCGTGAAAATGAAATACCAGAGGGACGAAAAAAAGAAGAATTTAGCCGTCAAGCTGACGACGTTAAGACGTTCGTACAAGAGGATACCACTGCAAAATTCGCCCTGTTACAAGGTGAGCTGAACAAACAAGTTGACAGAATATCTGGAATAGAAAAATCTGTGAAAACAAATATTTCAAATTTAGTAAAACAAATTAAAAAGGAAGTCGAACATTTAGTAAAAGAAATAGTTGATAATGAAAGACCATTAATAAATACTGAAGAAGATTCAAAATATCAGAGAAATCTAACTCTAGTAGGGCCAGTTTACTCAAAGGCCCCAACATTTGATGGAAGCACTCATTGGGCAACTTATATTCGCCAATTTGAAGCTGCCGCTCACTTAAATAAATGGACGGAAAAAGAGAAAGGACTTTCACTAATTCTTGCTTTAAAAGGGCCTGCCGGAGAACTAATACAGAAAGTGCCACCTGAAAATCAGAACATCTATGCCGAATTAACAAAAGCTCTGGAATTACGGTATGGTTACAAGCATTTGTGCGAAGTGTACCGTGAACAACTTAAAGCGAGGCGACAGCGTCCGGGGAAACCCTCCAGGAGTTTGAAGCAAATGTCGACCGACCGGCTGACGAGATTGGCTTATCCTGAACAATCGGAGGACTTCCGGAAGTGGATTTCTCTCATTATGTTTATTAACGGTATCAGAGATAGTCAATTACAACAAGTGTTAAGAATGGCACTCCGTGATAATAAATCAGACGCTCTAGTTCATGCTCTCCGTTTTGAAGCTGCCAAGTCGGCGACCTATATTAATCAAAGTATGCCATCACGTTTTAGCCAAACGGATCCAATACCACAGTATCGTAATAGCAGCCGGCATAAAGAGACGATTAAAAAACAACAGTTTAAGAAGTCAGCAGCGCCACAACGATTTTTCGAAACAAAGGATAAAAACAGAAGACCGAAGTGTTACAACTGTGGAAAACGTGGTCATCTACAGGTAGACTGTTGGAAGAATAAGATACCGAGAGAAGAGAGCGATCGCATCAATTGGTGAAGTAAAACCCCAGAACAGCACACAGTTTCCACGCTACATAAGATTAGTGGAAACCCGATCGTTAATGGATTTGCGGAAGGTAAACCAACATCATTTAGAGTTGACACGGGTGCTACAGTGTCTATTCTGCGCCTTGATTTAATTAGCAACATACGGCCTCAAATTAGCTCTTGTACAATACAGACTGTGACTGGAAGCCCCGTAAATGTGTTAGGAAAGATGGACGTACGTGTACGCCTGGGTCTTCTCGAGTTTAGCCACCAAATGCTTGTTGCAGACATTGTTGATGAAGTAATTCTTGGCACGGACATTATTAATGCCTACGGATTCGTTGTCGACTTAAGAGAGAACGTCCTGAAGGTTGGCAAAGAGAAGATAAAGCTTTGCATGCCTAAAATGTCAGGGTCTGCCAACCGTTCAATCAAGCAAGTGGCATTGGCCGAAGAAGAAGTCAACAGGTCTGGTCAAGAGGAACCTTTCCTATTCCAGGCGGAAATGGAAGAAGAACTAGTAGAGGAAGTACAAATACGGGAAACGGCAAAAGAAGTGACTGGAAAGCCAACTATGGGTGTCACGGAAAACCCCTTGTTTGTTCGTGAGTTAATAGAAGCGCCCGGGGGAAAAGTTGCTGAAGAGGAAGTTACGCAAGAGGTTGTTGACGAGAACCAAACAGACTTGGATCAGCCAGTGGTGTTTAGGTCATCAGTACATGACGCAACGGGAGTGATTCCAGCAAAACTAGCTGTTGAGCGGAAGACTCATATTCCTGGGAACTTGAGGTTCGGATCAAACGAGACTGAATTCGAAGAACCGAAGAACAAGCAAGGACGTCTACCTAGATCGCCAGGCCAAGTATTACTTCAGAGACGGTTTGGCAGTTCGGGACGAACAGGCTTAAGGAAGGGGCAGTGTTACGAGAAGCCTACCGAACAACCCAGAACATTCTTCATTCCCCCCGTCGAGTGTGGCAGCTGTGCGTCATTCAACTATGCGATTCTCGTGAGTTCCAAGAACACTTGAGATACGCATTAAGCTGCCGGTGTTCAGTTAAGGAGGGAAAGCTGTACTGTACCTCAGCGTGGCATATATAAAGCCATAGCAGCCAGATTGTCAGGAGTAACGT
Source organism: Magicicada septendecula (assembly GCA_034769895.1). Lineage (NCBI taxonomy): Eukaryota > Metazoa > Arthropoda > Insecta > Hemiptera > Cicadidae > Magicicada > Magicicada septendecula. The sequence goes on along the minus strand of CM068369.1, from coordinate 403,805,396 downwards.
GAGCGATTTCCGCTAGTGCGGATTGAGTGTTTGTCGACGTGAAGAATTATTGTGTTAATACAGTTGTGTTTAATATTAGTTGACGTTTTTATTGCGTGTGAACAATTTTTATTTGATGTGATGTAAGAGACTGTGTTGTTAATTACGAACTGTTTAACTGTGAAATTAAAGCTGGTGATTATTGACTTATTGGTGTCTTGATTTTGTTTCCACTGTACCTACGACGATCGAGTAGACCGTCGTAACACTATTATTATGGTCTGCTTTCACATGATCATTACACCAGAGAACTTTATAATAAACAATCCATTATATTTAAATTATATTAAAATTAATTATATTATTATTAAATTTGCTTTATTATACTTAACTATAATTGGATTATTTTTTAATTCGCCATACGATTTTTTTATTTTTACCCATGTGTTTTAGAATTTTATAGGATATTAGGTTCTTAAATGCTTCCTATATACCGACTCCATGATTCGTCGTGCATCCGTTTCACTGAACTCTTAGCTCAGTTTCTTTTTTCTGTATAGACGGGTCTAGTTTCAATTGTATTTAGATCATGAGTACTCCTCTTGTGTTTCTGTAACTTCATCATACCACAGTCTAAAATCTCTTCTACTCCGTACCATCTTCTTTTTCACCAGTTCCCTCCTTTGCTGTTTCGTCTATACATCCTCTTATATTCTTCAATTTGTTTTCTATGTTACCGCTTGCTAAAGTTAACAGACTTGTTTACAGTTAGTTAAAACCTCATTTTATTCATCTAATTGTGTAACAGTTTTCAGAATTTAGGTATGCCTATTACACAAACATTTCAGTAGCGTTTTCTATTCTAATATACAGTTACTTCGTGTCGATTACAGTTTTTAAAAATATTTTTACTTACTTATATTTTAAAATGTTTTATGACCGAGCTGCGTAGAGCGATGGCCTTACTGACATCTATTGCCTTGTTTAATTCTGGCCATGGTTATCCTTATCAACATCATCATCATCTTCAGCAAGGATTAAATCAAAAATAGTTTGTTTCGATCCCACATAGATCGACTAGAGCTGGTCGGTTATTCTTGTGAAAAGGATATTTTTAAGAAGTGGGGGATATCTTAGAGACAGACATCTCTTCCGGGCATCGAAATTACCGGGCCTTGGCTCCTCATAGAATAAAATGTTTTCAGTTACATTGCAACTTACTGGCGTTAGAAACTCTGTAGTTGAAAACGTTTGCCTAGATTTTGTAGATATGAAAAAATAATTGCCAAGCAAATACATAGTTGGCAGATTTTTGCAGTATTACAGAACAAAGCTTAGTGTTTCTTCGGACGCACATGGACACATACCGAAACGAATATGCGAGACAAAATGCGCAGAAAACTCCCTGATCGTTGTGGATTATGAGAGAGAAATGCACTTGTAAATTATGAATTAGTGTGTGAACCAGTTAAAGTTTTCATTTCTAAACCAGTGGTTATGTCATGCGAATCTAGATAATTTCTGCAACGCGGAGAATGTCAAGGCGACGACAAGAAATGTTATGATCGTGTGTCACGGTTGAGCCGTAAAAATAATGTAAATAAGAAAACTGTGGCACATCGTTGTCTGTGTACTGGGAACAGAATCAGCGTTTGTGACTTGCACGTGTAAATCAGTGCACGGTGACGTGTATATGAGAAGCCACGATGGGTAGCACAGTATATTTTTGTGCATACATGCCACGTTACTAATCATGGATAGTAATAAAATAATATATTATTACTATTGTTGTTGTTGTTGTTATTATTATTATTATTATAATTTTAATAAAACTCAAAATTCTCTCTAAATAATGTTCCCGATAATGAAATATACCAAGATTATTTTAAGATCACCGTACATGTAAAAATGGAGGCCTACACTTACATTTTTTCCGCTGTGAATGTTGGCCCACATACTTAAAAATACTTATTTAAAGGCAAATCGTGTGCGTCTATGTAGCCCAATGACGTTATTTCAATTTGAGCTAGTTACCCATAATCGTCTAATCAGTAGTAGGTATTCGGTCTCTGACCACTACCCCCTAGCTGAGTGAAGTTTTAGACTGGTCATTGGACTAAACGTCTTTTGTTACATTATCAATACATCAGTATAATATACTTTTATAACTGACCTTGTTATTCTTATTTATTTGTGGTTTGGCAGTCGCTGTGAACTGAATAACGTTCCCAGTGGTGAATTTTGAAGTTTTTGTGATCTAGAAAGACGTCGTTACTCCAAACATAAGAAAGTCTCCCTCTGCTTCATGAGGGCTGTCAGTACGGGGTTAAACATTGAAATGATAATATTTAGTTCTGGTTGTATGAGAAGAAAAAACAGCGTGCCGAGGAGCCATCAAAACAAGGAAGTAACTTCGGAACTTTTAAAATTTTATCAAAACAGTTCACTCAGGAGAGTACGGGGATATTGGAAGCGGCGGTAGTTAAACGAATATTTATGCAGTAGTCTGCGATATCTTTGATAAAAAACGAATATAGATCTATCTTTAGCTGGTCGCTGTTATGAAGGACACTGGATGGTTTCTTCAAAAAGTGAAGACGAACTTTGAAACTGCTGCAGTTTCATCTATAACGAAAGTTAAACTTAAACTCCATAGTTAAATGATGCTAAAATTAGCGTATCAGAATATACCATGGGCTTGAATAACTAATGAAAGGAAAAAATATTGTAAGGCAGACAAATTAAGTACGGCTAATCTGGTTTGGACATGTAGAACTAACGGACAAAACAAGACCTGTAAAGAAAATCTTGGAGTGGACGCCGATACATGGAAGGGGGTAAAGGGGACATCGAAAAAGAAATGGAAAGATGATACAACAGAACACCTTTAAGATTTGACAGATAGAAATTAAGGGGAGGCAAATACACAATCGATTGCAATAGAAAATCATTGTTAAGAAAACTAATATCCTCAGATGGTCGTAGGGCTAACAATGTAAAATAAATCACTTTTGTTTACATTTTAACGTAAATGCTGGCGGTCGATCTCCAGTAACTGTAAAAGCGTATGATGTCTTCTATCCAGTGGTGGTGTGGTCTGAGCTATATCATAGGTATAGGGCGCAACAGCCCATAATAGGCTTCATGTTTGAGGGAAGATGGTTGACGTAAATTATCATAAATATTGTACTTTGTGTGTAAAATGTAATCTAAACATACGTTTCCTTAATAGCAGTTGTTATCAATGCAGATAACTGTTTTTTTAGTTGAGAAATGTGTGCAAGCGCACGTGACGGATCCACGTGAGAGCTACAGTGCATAGGCGTCGTAATGAGGTCAGAAAAATGCATATTCCTGAATTGGAAAGATAAGAACCATTATCTTTCGTTGTAGGTTTCCTAGTTTTATCGATTAGAATGAAGAACATCCGTGTTTACAAACGGTTTTTGTACTTGATAATTAGTGTAGAAGCATTACTGCAACAGTCGTGGCACTGTTGTAATCCTAACCTATACGATCTCTACATACGACTGAACAATGATAGCTTTGTATTGTGCCGTAAATTGTTTTGAATATACGAAGAAAAAGTAGACATAATTATAGTAACTTTAAAAATATGTTTTCTGGCGTTGTGTATAAGATGAAATTGTAAGGTCAGTCTGGAAAGGCGGGTTATACCATTAAAGTAAGTAAATACATGATAGTTTAGCTGATACGTATTATATTTGTTGGTAAGAAAACTCTCTCTATTATTACAAGGATACCAGCGTGTGCATAATATTTATGTATTTGTATTGTTTCCTGAATTCGATAAATGTGTAACTGAGGTCTATGTAATGTATGTACAATAACAACACATGAAAGGTTTCATGAGAATTAATTGGGCGTAGCTCTTGTGCATCTAATGCGATAGTAAAAAGCATTTAAGCAATCTCGGGTACTTCTCCACATGTCTGTGTATCATCTAAAAATTTTTAACTCTGCAGTAACGATGACAAAAATTGTGACGGTCAAACAGAGTAGTCGCTTAAAAAGAAAAATATTTTTGATACGGCTAGTGACGAAATGTTTTCTGAGTTTCGGTCATTGGGTGACTAGAATTGTCGGACATCTGTGTCGACGTTTTGACATCGTATTGTCATCTTTGGGACCTGTATGCATGCAGTAGAAAAATAATTAATACTAAATAAATAAGTATAATTATTAAATTTATAAAACATTATGGAGTATTATTACTGTTTAATGTTTATGGAGTATTAATGTTTTCTAGACACTGTAATTATTTATTACTATCATAAAGAAATACTATATGTGTATGATCATATTTCTTCCTACAAATATATGACACACACGCACACTCCTGTAGAACAGTCACTGTAAGCGTAGTGATAATGTTTGTTTCTGTATAGCGGGTGCACAGTTTTTGATGATGACAATATGATTTGTCGAAACGGCGAATAAGTGTTTTAAACTGTGTAATTAAAGATCGAATCTGACAAAATATTTTATGATTAAATAATTCATAGCCACTACTAAACTACCGATAACTTCCCATGTTAAGCAACTTATGATGTACCATACTGCTGTAGATACTACATCTCATTGAATTAATATTATCTCAATTAACTTATTGTTATAAGAATATATGTCACATATGTAAACATAAGAACAAAAATACTAAAACAAGAAAATACGTCTTTGAGCTTTACTGTTTAACAGACAGCGTTATATTTCGCGACACAGGGTCGTTTTAATTACTATAATCGTTAATTCTAAAGAATTAACAGTATACAATTTATATTAACTAAATAAGACAAATATAGTGAAAAGATATTGTTTATTTTTCAGAGCCAAGAGGGATGAAGTTCAAACGATGTGCTGCTGTGATTCAGACACTGCTGTTGTTCGTCGCGACGCTAATATCGCCGTCTGTGTGCGAGTTGAAAATCGGTGGCGCTATCGACGTGTTTCGCTTCTTCGGGGACCTCACTGCCGTAATGAGGGTGGTTCCTCGCCACGACACCGGCTGGTTCTTCAGGGAAGACACGCTAGATATATTCAATGAAATCATGGAAATGCGAAGGTAAGGGAGGTAGGAGCAATTGCCATGATATGTTGTTTAATTTTTACGTTATCTTAATACATTAAGACCGACTTAAATTTTTAAAACTCGCTGCGTTACACAGTAATGCTTTAATGTGTTGAGAATTTATTATATTTAGCTCTAGCTTAAGGAGACTCTGGGCTCAATATTTCAGTCTATTCAAAATTATATTCTGGATAGCCTACTCCTCACTGAAATCACAATATGTCTGTTTATAAAAAATTCTTTAATTTTGAGATCTTAAATAATTCAAGTCCCTATTTGCACAAAATCTGATTACATAAATTAGCGCAAATAGAAAGAAATTTTAGGCCAGTCTAGGTACTAAAACATGTTTCCGAAGTTTTAACTGTAAGCCAAAGAAAGTTTCGGATTAATTCTTAGACTAAAAAATTTAAAAGTAAAACTATTAATATGATTTTAATGCAAAATTATCAGTCTATGCAATTTTATTATTAAAATTCATCTAACAAATTATTAAACGTATCAGGAAGAAGTTGCTCTCTGAGTATGTACTTCATACGCATGATTCCGCATTTAGTGAGGTCTGTTTGTTAGTTTATTCGCATTTTTTCAATTTACAATGAAGTTCACCAGGAAATCAACATGGACATGTTTGAAACAACTAGGGATTGGTTATTATTAAAAGTATTATACGTAATTTAAGTACCTATGTCTGGTGATTTTATTTAACATAATTACATTAAGTAGGCCTTAAGTTTGCTCAGATTTCTGTCGTGTATTAATTATGAAGGGGGTAGGGCGTACGATGTCGGGTAACAGATTCTAGTTAGCGGCACTGATGATACGCATCAAGTGACAAAACAGCTGTTTATACCGACTTTTTGGAACTTTTGCTTAATAGTTTTAGGAAATACACAGCTTTTGACATACTTGCACAGGAGTACATAGAAGTAAACGTTTTTTTAAGTTATAAAAAATTATTAGTGAAATTTAATTGCACTAAGCTGATATGTGTGTCACGTGGGCGTAATATTGCGTGACTATACTAGTCAATTATTATGTCGTTAATTTCCCAACCGGTAGTTAATGTCCTGAGTTTTATAACATCTGCTGGTCTTCCAACTGCAACAAAACAAAACTTTTCTAACTCATGACGTATAATTTAACTTGGTCTCTTTTGGAGGAAGAGGTTTCATTTTGTGAAGGTTATCTATCTCCCGCTCTCTCTCTCTCTCTCTCTCTTTCTCTCTCTCTCTCTCTCTCTCTCTCTCTCTCTCTCTCTCTCTCTCTCTCTCTCTCTCTCTCTCTCCACTCTCTCTCTCTCTCTCTCTCTCTCTCTCTCTCTCTCTCTCTCTCTCTCTCTCTCTCTCTCTCTCATCTATTGGTTATAACACACGCACGGAGGCGCTAGATATGTGTCATTCTTCCTTCTAGGTATCTAAGTACCACCTCTAATGAGGCCCTCCGTTCTGGAAGTGTTATGACAGTGTTCTACTATCCATGTTAAAACATTATTTGGCGTTCCTCATCCATGATATTTTTTCCAACTTAGCCGTCTCCGTCCACCAGTCTTATAGCTCAGCTTTGTATATAGCAATTTATATTTCAGTTTCCGCATTAAGTACTACACTAAGTCCCATAAGTAAGAGATCTCATTTTTATTTTTGTTTATGTCAAACCACAAATTTACTTTTTTAATTGTAGGGCATTAATAAAGAATATGAGGTCCGGGCGTCACGACGTTGCCAAAGGTAGACGACGCTTTGAAACATCTCGCAACAAACGGGTGAAAGTCAGGTGAGAACACAATTGTTACCTACTAACTGCTTTCTGTGAAGAAGAAGACTAAGAAGAAGGAGAATACAGATTAAAATGTTAACGAGTGTGTGAAGAAGAGGGGCTTGAAAATTGCATATGTCGTGTAACAATTATGGAAAAAATTCATCATATACAAATGTCATAGACAAAATAAGTCTACAGCTGTGATAATTATGTATATTGTCACAGACAAAATAACGTACGTGTGTAATTAATTGTATCTAACGATCGACAGGGCAGGCCGGCTGTTAGCGCGCAGTGGAACTCCATCATATCGATGCGCTTTATTAATTGTGTAAGAGGTTTTAAAGCGATTAATTGGTTTTGACTAACTGTTAAGAGCGTTTCTAAGTTTACGTGCACAATCACATATTTTATTTGCTTATAATAGAAATTTACGAATCCTATGTGTGAGGTTGTGGAAACGTTGCGTAATGTTTAGAAAGTTATAGTATATTAGAAGTACCAAAAGTAATGAGATTGATTGACAACACTTTGTTTAATTTTGTGTAGATAACAAATAAATATTAAATCGTTGCTTAGTTTATGTTTCTTGTTGCTGAATAGCAAAACTGCGCATTTAAAAAAACATATACGAAAAGTTGAAGATGTCTATGATAAAAAAATCTGATAAACAACAATGTGGAAAGAGGTTCTGTTTTTATGTGTGCATACGTTTCAAGAAGATGAGTGACTATGTGAAATGTCCGAAACGTTCCATTTTATAAATGCGTTAGTACGTTTTTAGTTGATTAAAGTATTATTTTCCTACCCTAGTGGTTTTTAAATTGAGGAGTGCCACCTCTTGGGAGGCTTAATACTTGCAGAAGGAGGCAAGAAATTTTTCGGCGTAAAACTATTAGTAACGATCAGAATCAAACCTATAAACCAAACCTATAAACCTATAATAAGTTTAAAAGTCAGATTTAAGTAAAATGTTACAATTTGTTACAATTTTGAATATAGTACTATGTAAAAATGTTGACTTCATGTATCATAAAGTTGAACTCACGTAAAGGAGTTTCTTGCACACATTAAACACATTAAAATATACGTATTGGTAATACTACGCACTCGAACCAAACATAATATCGGATTGCTACGCTGGTGAAATAAATAACACCACATCGTTGTGTGCCTACGTGGATTCTTGGTGTGCCGGGCACGCAAGGCTGATCCAGTTGTCTGGAGATGATTTTTCGGGGCAGAGTTGTGTAGCGTTCTACATTCTTCTAGATTGTCTGTAACCCTTCCAGACGTTTACTAGACTTCTCTACCAGCGTACAGGCCTGCTAGCTCGCTACGGTTCAAGGCGGCGGATGTATAAATACTGGATTCCTTAGCTGCCCAGTTTCAGTTTAGACCTGGAGATATTCACGTGCGGATCGAAGTATTGTAGCGAAGTGATCGTTATGTTTATTAGTGTGGAACCGTAAGAAGGTGATATTTATTATTGTGTGTTGGAGTAATTGAGTAATTTAACTACAATTATTTTAAAAGAGTGCTTTGTTGATATATAACCGTCGTTTGTGTCTAATTAAAGTTTGTAATTAATGACGTCATTGGCGTTTGTTATTCTGTTTTCATTGCATAACACGCCGTTCTGTGAGACCGTCGTAACAGTATCATTCTACGCCAATGGGGATTGCGACTTCCTCATGCTATTGCAAACGTGGTTTTAGAGGTAAAACGTTTTATAAGCTCTTCTCTATCCTACAGGCATATACTATACAGAGAGAACATCTCTCCTCCAACATCTTTTGTCAGTACTAAAGCTATAAAAGGCAGATATTTATTGTCAGATGAGGAAACGGATAGCTGCGTATACAATACGTAAATGAATGGCAATGAAGTACCGAATTTTAAATAGGCTTATACAACACGGCAGTGTACAGGATGAAGTGTTCTAAAAAAGGACGAAGATTAAAACACCGCACACAAAGGAGGCCTATATTCATTTTGATCACTGAATCTTGTCTCGTTACCTTTATCTTTACAACTAGTGTTGCATTATCACAGTTTATATAACTTGTCACCGGACAAAAGGCTTGCCGCATGACAAATGGCGCCAATCGTACACTCTAGTGTTTTTGGTGGCCCTAAAAAGGACCTGTGGCGAGAAGGCTGATGTTGGTCGTGCCGCGCTGAGATGTTCGGCGGCTGCGCCCGCTGATCGTGGCGTACTGCAGTCCTCCTCTTCTTTCGGCATCGGTTGTAGAGTCGGCTACCGGCCCAGCGACGTCCATCGCTGGCGCCGAACGGGAGTGCGAAGACGCAAGAACGGCGGCGGTTCTATTCTTCGGCTGTTCCTTCCGGCTGACTCCGCCTCGATGTCGTCCGAGAGAGGAGAGGAGATGAAGTGCGTCCGATGGCGTGGCGACGAAGAGTGCGTCAAAATACTATTACCAGAGCTGTTGGGTTGCGCGTCGTGAGACGACCCAATGGTTTCCTAGTACCGAGCCTCCGGTAGGGGCTCCTGCCTAGTGATCCTGTCCAGACGGAATATTATTTATTTAATTAATGGTCGCTACAACGACATGCTCGTACTAGGTCGACTGGTACAGTATTTGTCGAGGCCGTTTCCAAGATTCACCTGGACGTGTTCGGTACTTGCCAAGGCCAGTTATGAGTGGGTTTGTCTGGGTCCTCTCAGCTCGGACGTAAAATTTAGGTGCAAGTCGCCTTGCGGTGTCTTCCAAGGAGTGGACACCGAGTCCTCTTCTCAAGAGTCGAGAAGAAAACCGACAGGGGACTTTGGCCGCTAGCCGAAGGCCCCTATCGAGGACGCTTTGCAACTTACTTTTATGAACGGTTGCGAGGTAACCCCAGACGGGAAGAGCGTAGGTAATGATCGGCAGCAGACACGCGTTGACGATCAACTTACCCAGCTTGCGGGTCATAGCCTTGTTGACAAGTATCGGAAACAGTTGCGCGAGACGAGCGGACGCTCTCTTTAGCATCGTCTCAGCGTGGGCACGCCAGGTGAGCCGACGATCTAGGTGGACCCGGAGGTATTTAACTTCTCTCGACCAGGGCAAGTACGTTCTACCGAGTCTCACTCGGCCTCGTGGTTCTTTCCGGCGCAGTGAGAATAGCACCGCGGAGCTCTTGGTGTCGTTTACGGCAACTTTCCAGCTTTCCGTCCACGTCGAATACGCATCGAGTGCGCGCTGGAGTCGTGGAATAGCCCTATCAGCGTTCCGATCGGCGGTATAGACCCAGCGTTCCGTGCCGTCGGCAAACAGGGCCATCTGGACTCCAGGCTCTCTGGGTGCGTCGTTGACGTACACGGAGAACAGAGGGGGCCCTAGCACGCTACCTTGAGGTACCACGGCTGTAATGCGTCTCTCGGAAGAGACATGGTCATATATTCTCACGCAGAAAGTCCTCTCCGTCAGAAAGCTAGCAATCAAGCGAAGGTAGCAATCTGGGAGCTGGATTTCCCGGAGCTTGAACAAGAGCCCGTCGTGCCAGACACTATCAAAGGCCTTCTCCACATCTAAGAAACAGGCGACAGTCTGCTCTTTCCGACAGCCAGCGCCCGTGATGTATTCCACCAGTCTCATCAGCGAAAAGCACTCGTCTCCTCTGGGATCCGCTGCCAGTGGGGCGTTGCGTCAAAATTTTCTGCCGGCCCGGGTTTTATGCACAAACCGGGTTCGCTGATTGGCTCGCTCCGAGCACGTAGTTGGTCACGTCTCGGCTGCTGATCCCCGATTGGCTCGCTGTGTCCGCCGCTGGTAACGGAGAGCAGATGTACGCATACCGCTGCCGTCACAAACGGTTAGTTTCATTTATTTTAATTTTTCCTCTGCCTTCAAGTATCCAATGTTGATGGCCTTATCTTTATTTTTCCACTCCCCTTGCATCGACCTTGACCCCTGTGAATCCATCTCGATCCATCATGTGTTTTCAGATCGTGCACCCAACTGATTTGTGGTCTTCCGCACTTTTATTTTTATTGGTCTAGTTTCTTCTTTGAGTTGTATGTTTGCTGTAGCGTTTTTTATATAGCTTTTAAATTCAGTATGCATACCCACAACCTCAATTCTTTTGTTTTAAAGCAAGTTTTTCACAGCCGAATGGTCTATGCTGTAAAAGGCATTATCGAATTTGGTAAATGCTACATTCTAATTTTACCTATCGCACTTCATTTATGCAGAAACATACAATAAAGACAAAGTTAGCATTCCTGAGCTCTTTTATAAAAGTGCGACTAGTTTCTATTCGTTTGCTCGCAAATCTAATAAATAATAATAAAGAAAATAAGTAGCTTCTGTCATCAATTTTGCACACCGGCATTGTGTTCTTCGACTCCCCCACCCAGGTTTAAATTTAAAAGTCTGGGAGAAAAGTAATATACATTTTCTTTAATATTACAAAAACAAGACTTTAGTTGTTTATATTCTTCATGGAATAGCTGTTAAGTTTTTGAATTAAGTGAAGCTTGAAATAACTTGAAACTCTTATTGAACTTACACAGTACAGGTCGAAATAGAATTGGTGTAATACGACTAATTACTAGACTTGTATTCTGTTAAAAGTTTAACGTTCCAGTGAATAACAGCGATCGCTTCAACATGCATCACAGACAATTGATTAGTTGGAGCGTTATCGCCAAACCTATTGATAAAACTATTCAGGTTTTGACGTATTTATTTTTTGTTCCTGTTATCACTGTTTTTGTTTACGTTTTTTATTTTCAACTGCCATTGTTTTCATTTTTTGTGAAAACTTATTTTTAAATAGTGGACTCGTAACAATGAAGCTTATCAGCGGTTCTGTTACCAACGGATCCATATATTTTAAACATAACTGGAGTTGTAGTATTATGCAATCGGAGCACAAATGTTACAATTTCCATCATTACTTAGGTCAGTAAATATAAACATAAGATTGTATACAAATGTGTGCGTGCTTTTTTATTGCAATATAATAGAATCAAATTTTGAAGAAAAAAATTACATTTATGTAAAGGGCGGACGAGTAATGTAGTAGAAAAATAGAATAACAAAATTATACATTGAAACAATAGAGTAGTGGAAAAACGGATATTGGAATAACATAATATTAGAATATGAGTAATAGAGAGTAGGGATTCACACGTATATTGGTACACTTAAATTCTGACACGTGTCATTGTCACTGACAGTCTGCAGTTAAATTACTAGTTGTTCTGCACGCAACTAAAGTAAGAATTAAAATTTATACAAAAAAATTATGATGTGGTTGTAAACATTATTGTTCGGGCTGTTAGGCAATGGTCTAGACCTAGAGTCTAGAGTCTATGCTGACAGACGTTTCGGCCTCGCAGTCGGAGGCCATCAAAAATCGTGTGGGTGTCAATTGGCACGGTTTCCGCCAGTTCACCCCAGCGATGAGGTAGAGACTATGTGTTTTGTTTCAGAAGGCCCACTTGTATAGACTTTCAGACCAACACGCTCTAAGCTGGAAAATAGCATCAACCAATCAGCATCAAGTGCTATCTGATTGATCTGGGAGCACAGTATGCCAAATACTGTGTATTAGCAGGCTTTCTCCTCCTCTATTCATTGCGTCGGAACCATGTTTAAAGATCTCCACGGACTTCACGTGCAGCCGAGGGTAACAGACACTCTCCGAGGATAAGATCTTGGTCTCCTCAAAGAAAACGATATGATCAGCGTTGGAGAGTGCATGCTCGGCCACCGGAGACTTCTGCGGGTGGCTCAAGCGACAACAGCGGCTGTATTCACCAAAGCGGGTGCGGACGCTGCGCTTCGTGGTGGCGATGTACACTTCGCCGCACGAACAAGGAACACTGTATACGTCTCCCGGCAAGGACGGATCCTTTGCATTTTTCACTGGTCTCCGGAATTGTTGTATCTTCCTGGTCGATTTGTAGATTGTCCTACCGCCCCGCCGACTCAGCAGCCTGCCAACGGTGTCCGTCACCCCAACAGTCTCCTGCACCACCGACTCAGCCGGTCTCGCAGATCTTCTCGGCCGAACTGCGCGCCTAACGTCTTCGACGTAATAACCATTTGCTTGCAGCGATTGTTCGAGATGCTGCCACTCTTCGTCGAGATACCGGGGCTCATAGATCCTCTTCGTCCGGTCGACCAAGGTCTTCAAAACTCCAAAAGATCCGTGGAGATCTTTAAACATGGTTCCATCGCGATGAAGAGGAGATAGCCTCTTAATAAACAGGGTTTGGCATACTGTTCTCCCAAACTAATCAGATACCACTTGATGCTGATTGGTTGGTGCTATTTTCCAGGTTAGATCGTGCTGGTCTGAAAGTGTATATAAGTGGGCCTTCTTAAACAAAAGAAATACACAGTGCTTTGAGAAGAGGCCTAAGTGTCCGCTCCTTGGATGACACCTTGAGAAGCCTAGCGCGAAGATTTTATGGTCGGGCAACTCGTGTAACCCACAATCCCCTTTTCGCCGGTTTCGGTAAATGCAATCCAAGTTCAAGTGAGTCTTGGAAGCGACCCCGTTTGTTAGCCCCGGTGGTATAATCCACCAATCGAGGGTTGCTTCACGCCCTCAGATAATTAAATAACACATAAATGAACTCAACCCGACCCAGTGGCAGGAGTCCATTTCGAGACTCGGTACACTACACACCTCGCGCGAGACGCGAAATCCCCAGTCGTCGCCAAAAAACATAGTCTCTACCTCATCACGGGGTGAATTTGCGGACACCGTGCCAATTGCTACCGACACTGATGTGGCCGAAACGTCTCTCAGCATAGACCCGAGACCACGCACCAACAGCCCGGCCAATAATAAAGTTTCCAAATCGTATGTGGATGCCGGCTTTAGGAACTCTATAGGCTATATGAGCTGATCTATGAAAAAATCTTTATAAAAATAATAATTAACTTTCCCGTTTTTGATAATTACTCTTTTTTGTTTAATATGACTTTCATTAAATTGCTTTGTAAAATATCGTTTTTGAAATAATTATACTTTTAGCTTTAAATAACTTGCCGCTTGTTCCCCTTCCAATAGCGGAAGGAACAGTATTTGCACATACTGCAGCTCCATACTGCAGCTGTTATCAAACGACCGTGTAGCAGAGACAGATTTCCTTAGCGAGACTCTGTAGCAGAGGATGGTTTGGTCTCCACAAACCAACCCTTTACACGTGGAAGTCTCGTTTACCTAATAAACGTTTGTTTTCTCTACTAGATTAAAAAAGTACAGTTACAAAAGTCATTGTATAGTATAAAGTATTATAATTACAAAGTCTACTGCTCACTCAAAATCAACGAAATGGCGGAATAATAACTACATAAATACAGCTATTAATATTTTTCAATATGATTGAAGGTTCTGCAGCTCTGCAATACTGTACATCAGCGAAGAGGCTTCTGACACAAGGGAGGTAAAGCCGATTATGGCGTAGGCAAACTACTCCCCAATTTGCAAAACTAGTGCACCCATACATGGTTTGTATTGTGAGACTACAAACTATTGTTGCCATTAAATACATTAAACTACGTTATTAATTACGTAGCTCTGCCTAATGAATTGATTTTAACAGTCACGCAAAATAAGTGCTTGTAAGAAATAGTTTTCGCGGCACGTGACTATGAACTAATAGTTTTTGTTTTTGGAATAACGACTGACGCATGCGCAGGACGTATGTAAGCTTTCCTCCCACGTTGAGAACTCTGTACACCTACTTCATTATGAAATAACTACTGCATTGCATACGGTATAGGCCTATTCCCTAATTCGTCCCTGATATTTTCTACTGTCTCACTGATAATATCTTAAAGATTAATTAAGATCGTGGCTGAAAGTCTATTAAAAACCCTGTTGTACGTAAGTTCTTCTTCTTCTTCTTCTTCTTCTTCGAACAGCTTTTTAATTGCAAGAATGTATTCTGTCGTTTGTGGCGTAGCTACGTGACTACTAACGTTTCTGCTTGTTGTTTAAACGGAACACATTGTGCAACAAAGTTTCGGTTACCAAAATCTCCTATCGTTTTCAATACATATAAATTACACCCAATAATACACTACAAGTTAGTAATACTAGATCACGGTACAATCATGGAAAATCCGGAACAGAGTCTACAATTATATTTATATGAAAATGACTATATATTGCGACAATACAAGCATATGCTGTAATGTGCATGTATTAAAGAAAATAAATATTTAGATTAATTTTAGTAATATGTAATAGACGAGCAGGTGTGAAGTTGAAAGCTGAGTTAGACGCAGGAATGAACATGCATGATCACGCGATTATTGCTGGAGAGTGTACAGTAGTAAATAGTGTGTGTGCGTGAAGTCTGTTCAAGCCTGCAAGTTTGCAGTCGCACCCTAAATAGATACTAAATTAAATAGATAATAATTTAATTATAAGCAAAGCGTAAATGTTAAAAAGATTGCAAAGACTTCTAAATATGCATAAAAATCAGACACATGTGCAATGCGAAAATGGTATGATTATGACGTTCAGTGCGAATTGTGTGCGATTTTAAGAGCATAGTAATTACACTAATGATGCGGTCACTATGATAATTACGTATAATATGTGTAATTAAATCAGATAATGTTAGATCACTTTGAAATCCGCATTAGACATTGCAATTGGCAAAAATGTGCGAATATGTGAAATTGGACGGTAGTGGGGGAGCTGACGCCACTGACAGTTTCTGACCTGCAGAATCCTGTGATGACAGGTGTGGTTTTGTTGTTGAATATAAATACGAGCCCAGGAGAGCCAAATTTACTCTTGAATCAGTTTTCAGTTGCGGCGGTAAGCTCTGTCCGTCAGCGACGCGAATTTTAAATACTTTCAATCGGTCTTCAGACATAGCGGGACGCTATGTCCAGTATCGACGAGATTTTTGTTTATAAACTGTAAAGTCTAATGGACAATACGTTAATTCAAGTAATCAAAAACAGTAACTCTTAGTTTGGTTATTTTGAACTACAATTATCGAACGTATACAACCAGTCTACAACCACAAACGTCAACACTCTAGACAAATGGCGAGAGCACATCAAGCAGAGGAACGATATGCAGAGCAATAGAGGCGGTTACTAGAACAACAGCAGCTGATGCAGAGCAACATATCATTCCATTCTACAGCCATCAGATGGGACCATGAAGGACGAGTGACTGGAGGACGACAAGTGGAACCGGAAAACGCAAGAGGAAATCCAGTAGGAGAGGACCGACAGATCACCGGAGGACATGGGTACAATCTGCAGAATTGAGGTGACAAATAACCAATTTATAATTATGAAAAAATAAAGACATTGAAAAGACATTTTTAAAATTTAAAAAGTAAAGAAAATTTATGTCATATGTAGATAGAGATAAGAGAATGTAATTCAACTTTATTAAGAATTTTCTTTAATGATGACCAATTAACTTAACGTTAATTTAAATCATTGCTTGGATGATTAACAATTGATTTAATAAATTTAAATTTTCATTTAAAGTGTGTAAAGTAATCAGTGTGTAATATCACACGAAATGTATAAAGTAAAGTATTTGGAAATAATAGAAGAAGACTAACGATTCGATTAGTCTATTTAAAATTTTATAAAGCATTAAGATGTATGCCAAGCATAGAGTAATCATGTAAATAAGAACAAACGTATAAAGCACACAGTCAGACTGAGCAGTCGAGAATTTATAGTGTAACAAAGAAATGTTTAACATAGATTTTTGCTAATATAAGATATAAGACTTATTTTATGATGAATATAATGGAACAAAGAAACGTTAAAACAATTGATAATGAATATTTTATGGCGAAGTAAATGCTATTTTTTTAAACACTTATAATTTCTCTTGAATAAATTAATGAAAACATGTTACAATTTAAAATATCGGTATGGAGAACCATACATGACTTCCATATTCTAAGATTTATATTTAAAATCATTTTCAGCCAAACAGCCAGGGAAGGAATTTTAACAAAAAAATACTTCTCTGTTGCCAATAACGTAGTACACATATAAAAAAATTATCCCCTCCCCCTTCAACTATAATTTTGATTTATAGAAAATACCCCCAGCCCGTTCAACTAGCCTCTTCATTTATAGATATTTCATCTACGTTTCTACAGTGGATTATTAAGATCTTATCAGGATACTTTATCAAAATTAAGTACTTTACTCATGTTATAACAAAAAATGTTTCAGGTAAACTGCCCTTTCCCCGTAACCGATCTTCACCAAAATCAACAGACATTGAGTTCTCTATAGCTCAGGCACATATGTAAAAAATTATTTGATTCTGTTTGAATTTACGGCAGTTATGGTTCGTCATATAAAAAATTACCCATGTTAAAACATAAAACATGAGATTTATAAAACATATCTAAGATTTATATTTAAAATCATTTTTGAAATAAAATATTTTCATAGAACCTACTAACGCTGGGGAAATCTGAGGAGCCAATCAGAGTTGGGCCTACCTGTCACTCTGCTGAATTTGGTGGAAAGCCCTGTCACTGTCGTCAAAGTATCAGCCTTGACAGGGTCCTCTTTTCTGCAAAATGGGAGAGGCTTGAGATGGAGTGAGTGACATGGTCCCCACCTCAATGAAGAACCCATTGTTTTATAAAAATATATTTAAATTTTTAAAACTGAAAATTCTTTTCTTGTTGTAAATATTTATATTTTATAATCAAAATGACTTTATTTTTGTTACCTGGCAACAAAATTATTTTATTTTCAACAATTACCATTGTTTCAAAAAGTTTAAATAAATTTTCAAGTACTTTACTCTTGTTAAAACGTAAAAGGTTGCAGGTAAACTACCCCTTCCCCTTAACCGATCTTCACCAAAATCTAAAGGCCTTGAGTCCTCTACAATTCACTGACGTATGCAAAAATTATTTGATTCTGTTTGAATTTGCGGCTGTTATCGTTTGCCATAGAAAATACGCTTGATAAAAAACGTTGAAGGTAAACTACCCCTTCCCCTCAACCGATCTTCACCAAAAACAACAGGTCTTGAGAACTCTACAATTTAGGGCTGTATGCAAATAATCTTTTGATTCTGTTTGAATTTGCGGCTGTTATCGTTTGCCATAGGAAATACCCTTGTTAAAACATAAAACGTTACCGGTAAACTACCCCTTTCCCTTAACCGATCTTCACCAAAAACAATAGGTCTTGAGAACTCTACAATTCAGGGCTGTATGCGAAACATTATTTGATTCTGTTTGAATTTGCGGCTGTTATCGTTTGCCAAAAAAAAAAATTTCCCTTGAAAAAAAAACCGTTGCAGGTAAACTACCCCTTTCCCTCAACCGATCTTCACCAAAAACAATAAGTCGTGAGTACCCTACAAATCAGGGCTGTATGCAAAAAATTGTTTGATTCTATTTGAATTTGCGGCAGTTATCGTTTGCCATAGAAAAAAAATTTACACACAGACAGACAGACAGACAGATAGACAGATAGACACACAGACACACACACAGACACTTTTCGGAAAACGACTTTTTTTCATGTTTTGAGTGTAGTAGAATCAGAATATGCAATAATCTCGAACACGATTTTTTTTGCCATCACAATACTTCCATTCCTTAAGGAATATGGAAGTAAAATATCGGTATGGAGAACCATACATGACTTCCATATTCTAAATTTTTTTTTAAAATCATTTTCAGCCAAACAGCCAGGCTGTGTCTTACCTGCCTTTTTATTGCTGTATTAAATGAAAAATATTATATTACATTAAAATGAAAAAATTATAATTTTATTGCCTGGCAACAAAATTATTTTATTTTTAACAATTACCATTGTTTCAAAAAGTTTAAATAAATTGTCAAGTACTTTACTCTTGTTAAAACGTAAAAGGTTGCAGGTAAACTACCCCTTCCCCTTAACCGATCTTCACCAAAATCGAAAGTCATTGAGACCTCTACAATTCAGGGACGTATGCAAAAAATTATTTGATTCTGTTTGAATTTGCGGCTGTTACCGTTCGTCATAGAAAATACGCTTGATAGAAAAACGTTGCAGGTAAACTACCCCTTCCCCTTAACCGATCTTCACCAAAAACAATACGTCTTGAGTACTCTACAAGTCAGGGCGGTATGCAAAACATTATTTGATTCTGTTTGAATTTGCGGCTGTTATCGTTTGCCATAGAAAATACCCTTGATAAAAAAACGCTGCAGGTAAACTACCCCTTTCCCTTAACCGATCTTCACCAAAAACAATAGGTCTTGAGAACTCTGCAATTTAGGGCTGTATACAAATAATCTTTTGATTCTGTTTGAATCTGCGGCTGTTATCGTTTGCCATAGGAAATACCCTTGTTAAAACATAAAACGTTACAGGTAAACTACCCCTTTCCCTCAACCGATCTTCACCAAAAACCATAGGTCTTGAGAACTCTACAATTCAGGGCTGTATACGAAACATTATTTGATTCTGTTTGAATTTGCGGCTGTTATCGTTTGCCAAAAAAAAAAATTTCCCTTGATAAAAAAAAACCGTTGTAGGTAAACTACCCCTTCCCCTCAACCGATCTTCACCAAAAACAATAGGTCGTGAGTACTCTACAAATCAGGGCTGTATGCAAAAAATTATTTGATTCTGTTTGAATTTGCGGCAGTTATCGTTTGCCAAAAAAAAAATCTACAGACACACAGACACACACACACACACACACACACACACACACACACAGACAGACACACACACAGACACTTTTCGGAAAACGACTTTTTTCATGTTTTGAGTGTAGTAGAATCAGAATCTGCAATAATCTCGAATACGATTTTTTTTGCCATCACCATACTTCCATTCCTTAAGGAATATGGAAGTAAAAGGACTACTCTTATTATGATTACACCCAAATTCCACTTATAATTAACACGTTTTAAATAATGATTTATGAATGTTAGCACAGCACAAATTAATTTACTATTGTTGTTACATTTTGTCTCCCAAGAACGTTGGGCTATATAAATTAATTTACACTTGTGTTGAAAAGTGGTTGTGTTACATTTTGGCGCCTCCAAGAACGCGGGGCTCCTCAAATACAAATAAATTTGTATTGTTACAATATATAAACTAAACTCAACCAATAAATAAACAATAAAATTAAAATATAAACATATTATTTATTAAATCTGTTATAGCCATTAATTTATCATTCTGTAATTAATTATTTTCATTAGACAGCTTCATGATAGTTGTTACACTATTTCTGAAATGTTGTTACACTTGCTAATGTAGTTACAGCCTCTCGATAACGTCGTTGAGTTTCTGGGCTCTTGATAGAGTATCTGTTTTTTTCTCATTTTCATCTTGTATCTCTCTGTTGTAGCAATAAGTAACGTGCATGATGCGACTCTTTGATAATATTTTGCTCTTTGTGTTGTACGAAGTGTTCCACTAAAAAATTATAAAATAAACTTTTCATCTTTATTTAATTTTATAAATTTTACTGGTTCTTAGATTTTGCTACCACTGTTTTTCTTTATTTGTTCATAATATTGTTCAGCTTAAGGTGAGCTTTCGTTTGAGCAATCGTTGCATGCAATGATCTCGTGTAGTCATGAACCGGGCGTCTGGATGCGCCGCGTCACTCGTACGCGTAGCTTCGACGCGTTGTTTTTGGACTAATTAAATTATTTTGAGTTCAGAACACCTGCATGATTGATATGTCACATAGTTGTGTGTCATGGTTGGTCACCTCATACCCCAGTTCCTCCACTGCCTTCCCTGCCACCACTACGATCTGCGCGAATCGTTTCGTATCCCACTATTTCATCTGTACTGAATGCGTGCGACCGACGCGTAGGTGTGGAATGCAGCAGACGCATGCGATGGGTTGCAGCAGACTGCTGGGCATACAGTCTACAATGTATTGTGTCAGTACAGTCTACAGCAGTATGACAATTTTCTTGTCTTTGTGGGAAATATCGTACAGCTCCCGTCGAACGGCAATCAGTTCTATTTCACGATTGAGATAATATTAATTAATTCTGCACACACTTTTTTAGTTGCCATGTAATAATGAGTGTTTTGTTAATCTTTTACTCGCTTGTAACAGATTTATTAAACAACATATGTTATTGGTTGCCAGGCAACCTATATATTTTACATTTATAAAATTTAATGATTTGTTCGTATTAAAGGTATTAAGGTATTAGGTTTCATTATTTTTGAACATTAAAACTACAACACCGATCAAATAACGCATGCGGAATCATTGGTTCACAGCGCGATCGCATAAGTTTTAATATCAAGAATAATGGAAGTAATTAGTAAACAAACGATAATGGATTTAACACCAGGAAATTATTAACAATATGAATATAAACTAAACTCAACAAATAAATAAACAGTAACATTAAAAATAAATATATTATTTGTTAAATCTGTTACAGCCATTAATTTATCATTCTGTAATTAAAAATTAGGTAATTAAAAGAATTAGAGAAATAATTAATTCATTAAGATTAATCCATTCGTGAAAGAATGAGTTTTTGCAAACAGAACCATTCAAAACTTATAGAAGAGATTGCAGTTCAAGTTGCAATCCTTTCCACAAAGAGTACAAAAACGTGCAAACACGTCTGTTTCCTGACATAATAAATTCTAGACTTTAGCTAATGAATTCTAGCGTTAGCTGTTTACACCAATCCTCAGGAGTATGCAGTTGCTACATAAACAAAACTTTCCTACTCCTATGCGCCGGTCGAAATGATTTATTACGACGATTGTTAAACGAAACCGCAGCTTCAATAGCAAATGGTTTCTTGAAAAGTGACTTGCTCAGGTTGCTTCCGTCGGCAGAGATTATTATTATTATTATTGTTATTATTATTTTAATAAGATAATTGATTTTTAATGGAGCAACTAGTGTTTACAATGAAGCATGATGTTTTCAGTCTGCCACAAAAAAAGGGCAATCGGACGTTTAATGGAGGATTCAGCCTGGAATTCTGTGACAACCTGAACGAACTGCTGGCAGCTTACTTCAGAGCGTTCACCGTCGAAGGGGCGGATAGGCCGTGGCGAGGGTTTACCGGCGGACTGACCAGCATTTCACTGGCCAAGAAGTTCGGTCTGAATACCACATACGTCACCGGACACTACTCCTACGTGTTGCTGAAGATTTCGAGGAGCAGAGAATTCGTGAGGATTGCCAAAAAATCCAAACTGCGGCCGACCAATCAGACCGAAGACAGCCTGGATCGAGTGCAACTTGGCGACGTTCAGAGCGTGATGAAGTTTATCAGGACTACCGGGTCACATTATATATCATCATACACAACTGGCAACTCACTGTACCAGGTAAATGATACATTGATTTATTGATAATTTCACTGAACTTTACTTACCTTGATGTAGCTGAGACTTGCTGATTTTCCTCATAGGCTATAAAAATTTATGACATGGGAACCGCTGTATTAAAAATTGCTTGGGAGCCCCCCTAACACACTACTTATATATATATATATATATATATATATATATATATATATATATATAGATATATATATATGTACATAGTGACTAACTGGAAATATTATACTAGCATAGGTCTATAAATATTAGGGCTGAGTCAGATAATTCTCTGGTTTACTAGATCTTCTCTTTTGAATTAATCAGCCATTATTTAATTTTCAGGAGCATTTACATTACAGTAATAGTTTTAGTGGTCACGCAGAAATCAGTTAACTTTTACACTAATCAATAAATCATTGCAGTGTTTGTAAAGTCAGTTGATATTACGCCAACGTTGTGTTTTTAAAACACTTTCCAAAGTTATAAACGTACTATATTGCTGTACAGGCATTACAATAAATATATCAGTAACAATAACTAACAATAAATGCGTTAGGGGTTGAATTTGAGAAATTACGATTAGTGTCTGTCACACTGTCTTTATTTATCATTGACAATACGCAATATTGACTGACAAGTTGCAAGCACTTAGTCAATGATAAGATCCTGATTAAGTGGCTGACATTGAGAATATAAATTATTAAAAAAGACAAGAAATTAACTGAAATATAAAATTAATTAGAATAAAAAATCACCTCAGAATTCGCGCGCGCGTGTGTGTGCTGCACTGTTGTTACTTTCACTTAATCAAAGGTTACGAGGCATGTACAATTATAAAATACTTTCACCTACATCTACACCATTCTCAATTGGTAAGAGTCCTTTTTGTAAAGAGCGTTTTCTGAACAGTATTAGAAACTGTAGTAATAGTAGTAGTAGTATTAGTTAATACTAGTGGTAGTAGTATGAGTAGTACTGGTGGTGGTATGCATAACAAACAAGGAAAATGAAAATGGTGAACAGCGACAATGATGGTAAGTAGTGTAGAACTGTCGATTATTAAAATCTGTAGGCTGCACGCTGTACTTCTTTACTTGTTACGTACACTGTTATTCCACAATTTCTGGAATGTCATTGTATAATAACACTGGGATTACAACATTTTTGTCGGCCGGTATCTGAAGGTAGCAAAATAAAATTTTCTTAGGACTAGATTTAGCAAACATGTACAAACGTTCCAATATACGTATTTTGCTAGGCGCATCCTTTAGATGTATAGAATTCTTCCTTTCAACCTGCTCCCTTCTGAAAAAAATGCAGGCCCGTTTTAACGTAGCGCCTAAATGAAGGCCGATGCTTGTTGTAATGCAGCCCTGTGCAATCTTTTTAGATGTGTATAACTGATCTGCTAGTTTTGGTTCGGGAAGAATCATTTCCCTAACTCCCCGACAAGGTGCAATTCTCTTACCCGCTACCGACTGATCCGATTGATTCCGTATCGCCTAACCAGCAACTGACAATACATAATTCTAATCCCTTATATCAAGTAACCACAAATTACGTGTCACATTTTTCACAATATCATGGGCTACCGTCCACCACATTGCCAAACTTCAAATTGTATGGATTTTACTTAAATCAACATTCGTTCCAAAGAAAAGAAAACAAACAAAAACCAGGAGATAATTTGTTAAATTTTCGTACCCTCCTTTAAGACATTCAGTTATTCCTTGTTTTTCTAGGCACAAAAACATTAGGTAGTTAACTTATTTCCAATAATAATCTTTTAACGTTCGCATTTTTGTTAAAGCTGTAAATCTTCTTTCCGCCGTATAGTTGTAACAGGCGGTGCTAAGTAAATACTTGGTATAACTTCTATGTTTAAAATGTGCTTTTTAATTGTAGGTGTTAATTTATAAATGACTCTAATGTTGATGTATAATTATTCCCAATTTGTTGTAGAATTAGAAGTGTAAATTTCCTTTAAATGTTTTCGTCGTAATGTCTGTAATGGGCTTCACAAACCTTTTTGACAGTCATAGTTTTGTGTTTGTAAATAACATTCTAATATTGAATTTAAATTAACATTGATTCTTCTTAACAAAACGTAAATCTCTTAGGTGAGGTATCAATGTTCCCCCTCATTGTTTAGCGCCTCTAGGAGAAAACCTTTTGCCTATTTATAAACGCGAGACTTATGATACAGGTGTTTTTGATCTCGATCAGTATCAAATCAGACAGCTGAAGCTGACTTACAAATAACTTTCTGATGAGGTACAATCTGTATAAATTCAGACGTACTTTTACAATACTAGGTTTTTAAAGTAAATCCTAAATTAAGTAGAAAACGATGATAGGCCCTAAGCTATCAATGTTATAAATGTATTTTTGCTCATGTTATAAAATAATGATGTAGCTCGAAACAGATATTTGAGTTGTTGTAATATGCTCCGTCGACACTAGTGTTTGTTTCCAAAGAAAATGTTTATTCTTGTTTTCTCTCCTTACGGCTTACTTTAATGTTTCTATTCCGTCGTAAATATAATTGTAAGTAATTAAATGCTTATATATTGTATGTTTACATCTAATTTTTGTGTCATATGTAAAATAATTTTATGTGAATAAAGATACGCCGCTAGTAGGGACAAATGTACTACACAAAACCATGTTACTACACTTTTTCTACGTATATTACGTTTTACAAGGTAGCTCGAGTTTTATCTCTACTGATCGAAGAGGAAGATTGTCACGAACGTATGTTATCGGATAAAGAACTCAAGTCTCCTGTGCATAGTGGTGTTTTATTTTCTCCGGCTAAAATATATGTGTAGCCTCCTGGATACAGGAGGCAATGTTCATAAATTACTTGTCCGTCTTGTTCCCCTGGTATGTAACTCAGTTGGTCGGAGAAATTCTTTTTTCACTGGCTTACTACTTTTTTCGTTATTGCGAGTACACGGGAAACGGAAAAACATAAACAACTTTACAAAGACCCAACAAAAATAAGCCCCGAAATGTATCGTTATGGCACTCACAAAAAGTGTACTATTGTCAATTGTTTACTAGAGGCACAGTTTAGTTATGAAATGAAAATGTGAGAAAAATCTGAGCAAAAGTAATAATTTCGCAAATGATATTGTCGATTCAGCAGCAAACAATATTACTGTAACTACGTGCATATTATAAAACTTTCTGTGTATATTATAAATTAGGCGACTGTTAGCTCAGTTCATTTGCGAGCTCTCACCAAACGTCACCACTTCGATTCTCGTTTTAAACTAAGCGTTGGTTTCTTTATTCACTTTTATTTTTATTAGTTTATACGATTGCCGAAATAGCTGATCCTACGGCTCAATTGTTAGGCTGGAAACAACTAACAGTTACTTTTCATTCTACAGGAAACGTAACAAAGTAGGAAACAAAAATTCAAATAATGTCACAACGACGAACAACACAAACTAAAAAAAAGTGGGAAGTAGAACATGATATTGATTATATAATTTAACGTTATGACTCATTAATTAATAATCTAATGCGTAACGAGCTAAAAAAACTTTGCATTTTGAAAGAATTCAGTCAGTGTCAAGACTTCCATGGGACATGATGATAGTTACTGGAATTTGGCCAAATTTTCAAGCAGAAAAAGTCGAGTTAATTATTTTTCAACGGTTTGTTAGTAATTGTGATTTGTGTAAAGTTAAACTAAATTTTCAATTTTCAAATTACGATTTAGTAAACCTTGTGGCTATAGTCATTATTATTAGTATTATTGTTATACTTTCAATCGCGAGTAACTGATAAATATGTTCGTGCGTGGAAGAATGTGAATTACGTGTTAGACTGTTTGGAAAAGGTTTAATGAACCTGGCCATCGTATTAATTAAATTATACCGTACTAAAGATCGGAATTTAAGTAAGATTCGGATAATATTTGAACGAGCAAAGCGAGTTTTAAGTTTTTACTCGACCGTTTAACATTTGTTTGTCTGTCTATCTATCTGTTTTGGGTATGTGTCGAGATACCTTTTGAATGCATCAACCAATTTCGTAAAACTTGGCACGTTTGTTCATACTTTCGCCCTATAGAACCATGTTTCGTTGAGATTGATTCCCTCCCCCCCAAAAAATTGAAGAGGTGGGAAGCAAAAATATAAGGGGGTCAAAATTAAAAAAAAATCTTGTAAATCCATGTCGCATTTGAAATTAAAAGGAATTTTTAGTGAGAATGTGAATTTAGCTTTGTTTTTGAAAATTTAAATATTTTTGTACTGGTTGTCAAGAAATGGATAAACATTTTGATAAAATATGAAAAATTCATGTGGCCCATCAAATTAAAGGAAATTTAAACAAAACCTGAATGTAGTGTTGTTTTGGAAATTTTAAAATTTTGTGACGCCATGGCCCATAATGTGGGGGAAAAGGTTGATAAAATCTCAAATTCCATATGGGATATTAAATGAAAGAGAATTTTAACCAAAATCTGAATACAGTGTATAATTTTTGGAAATTTTAAAATATTTGGGTCAAATAATTGCATCAAAATTTTGAAAAATTGTAAAAATCCATTTGGGTGTCAGATTAAAGGAATTTTAACACAAATCCGATTGTTTTGAATTTTTAGCGTTTATTGTATGATTAGGCCTATTCTATAGCTCTTACTTTACTAAACAAAATGTAGTAGGGTAACAGAATTTTATAATGTTTTCTGATAATTTAAAAATTGTCTAATATAAAAAACCATCCATTAATAAGCGTAATTCGTTCAAAACAATGAAAGAGTTCTGCAGCTCAGTGAACATACTAGTTTAATTTAATATATCGTTTCAGTAATATAAAGTTCAGAAGTATTCCGACATGTTGTTAACAAGTAACCTGCAGTAAGATACCAGTAAGCAGAAAATACCACTTGAAACCAGTCAGAATAAACTGCATAAAGTCGAACGTTATTAGTTAATGCAGTTTCAACACTGTTAGTTACTCAAACAGTTATCGTTAATTAGTCTACATATTGTTTAATAAAGGCGTGCATAACAGCTATCGTATTGAAACTTTATTGTATTACTGTAATCGTTTATGTTACGCTCGGTTCTCTTCCTTGTTACTGATACACAGTTTGCAGGTACTTTATAAGTAACTGCAATCTTAATGTAATCTTAATTTACAGTTAATTGTTGCCAGAAACACGATCAGAATATTATCAATAATAATTTAGACATATTTTGTTATGTTAAAAAGCGTCTACTAAAATATGTTTACTGCTTCTCTCTCACGTTTCACGTTTGTTTAAAATAACTAACTAATGTATTTGGCACAGTTTCTGGTCCACATAAAACAGTTCTGTGGATTTATGTAACAAGTTATATGGGTTTTATTTAAATTTGAAGTAAGTTAACGTTATCCAATAAAAACTATATTCCAATAAACTTATAAAACCTGTACATTTACATAATTTGTTTAGATTGTATGAATTATAATTCATACATGAATTATATTTAAAGATAATACATGAAAGTTGTCGACTTTTTGTATAAACATT
This sequence comes from Magicicada septendecula, assembly GCA_034769895.1. Taxonomy (NCBI): domain Eukaryota; kingdom Metazoa; phylum Arthropoda; class Insecta; order Hemiptera; family Cicadidae; genus Magicicada; species Magicicada septendecula. The sequence continues at coordinate 403,777,714 of CM068369.1, read as the reverse complement.
AAATTTGTTTCCATAAGGTGCCTTAAATATGACAAACACAATCTCTTCACAGTGATGAGCGCTAAGATCTTCCAGTTACCTAATCCCGCCCTCACTTGTCAATGATGTGACTAAACAATCCGTTTTCAGTCATGGAAAACTAATGTAATTGTACCATAAGTTATAATTGTTTTATTTTAGCTACATAATTTAGCGTTTTAACGTTTTAGAATGTTTTAAACATTTTTAGGAAAGAAAGGGTTAGGGCGTGTTGTGGTGTAGATTTCCTAGGACAGCATAATTTTAACACAGTGAAAATACTGAAAACAATACGAACTTTGTTAAACTAACTGAAAAATAATAAAAACTAAAGATTCTACGAATGAAATATTAGAGGAAAGGCTGTGTCTGGTTTGGAAGGTAAGAAACGAGGAAAAACTAGACGAGCTGCGTTCTGTATAGATATTACAGAGACCATTGAAGATGAACAACTGAGCTGCCTGGGACACATATACGGGTGATAGAAATTATATGGTCTGAGAAAATATTGATGTAGATGCCAACAAAACACAAGACAGGCGTAAACTTTCATAACGAAAGGTAAAAGATAAGTTGTAATGAGCTGTAGAGGCTTCCAGGAAACAACAGACTGTAAGAAAATGGAGAGAGAGAGAGAGAGAGAGAGAGAGAGAGAGAGAGAGAGAGAGAGAGAGAGAGAGAGAGAGAGAGAGAGAGAAATTGTGCTCATACACACAATTTGATGAAGTACTACAAAATAAATGCAATGCTTACGTTTCAAATTTATTTTACGTTTGAACGTTTACGACTTAAGAGAATGTAAACGAGGAAGGGATACCGAAGAAAATAACTTGGGCTTGAATTGTAATTATATGTTCTCAGGTAATTCTGTTTGACATTATTAGCAAACCGAATATTGTAATTCCACTAAATGCGTTAAGTTATCAAATAAGCTGTGAGAGGTTATAATGAAATGTTCCGTCTGTATAACAGGGCGTGTACCGTCTACGTACGTAATTTGGTAAAGTCAACTATGATTTCTTTTTAATTTTTAATTTATAAATAACCTGAAGCTTTATCATTTTAGCTAAGGTAACAGGAAAAAATTATTTGTCTAAACAAAAATTATTTTGCATTTATGACATCTTGCAGTGAATGATTTGAATGATACTTTCCGAGGACATATAGAGCTCTTGTGATTAGTTCTGGTATACTTTTTGGTCCTTCCAGACACAAACACAAATTTTCCATTCACACACTCAAACACACACGCGCCTCCCCACACACACATACGCACAGGGCACACGGCACATACATTTGCACTCAGACAAGACAGGAGAGACGTGTTATTGAAAGGTTGCCAAAAGGCCAAATTTTTGTCTGTCTGTCTCTCTCTCCCCTCTCGTTTAATCTCTCTTATCTCTTCCCTCCTCTGAAATGCTGTATGCAGCAAATGGTACGGGCGGTATCACATATACACATATCTTTCACTTGTAACCTATTTATAACTATAGACATGTAGTTATTAACTTTGTGTAAAGTGTACTAACATTAACTCTGCATGTACGTAAGTCTGAGATAATATGTAAACAGGTGTTACTCCTGAAAGCTGAGAAGGGCAATAGCTTGTCTGCCAACAAGATCCAGTCACGGTTCAGTAGACCCCTGTACTTAAACCGGTTTGTCTATGAATTGACTTTTGATTTTATTAGCTTTCACACCTTTTGGGGATATATGTTATAATACTGTGTTGTTATTTGTAAAGTAATGAACGTTGGTAAGAAACAAGTCACGAACCTATTATAGGCTGCAAATGTATGAGTTATGATTATGACTTAGGCCTATATGATTACAGTACATGGTGATATTAATGTAAATGCTTTGAAACTGTACAACTTTTTGCAACTTACTCGTACGTATGGTGACTTATTCGTATGCGTGCATTTTAGTGACATTAGTTACAAAATGTGGCAGGATCACTATAGTTTATAAAGTTTGAGTTATAAAATCGTGTCACTGTTGTGTGTGTGTGTGTGTGTGTGTGTGTGTGTGTGTGTGTGTGTGATTAATTTTTCTACAAGATTAGTATATAGCCTACGCATTTATTTTGTTACGAACATATCTAAAGATACATAGGCCCAAGTAGCGCGTTTTTACCTACCGTCTAGTTTATTGTAGATGGAAGAAACCTAACTAGAAAAATACGATGTTCTTGAGTTTTGCAAATGGTTTTATTAACGTTAGTCTTAATTCGATAAGTTTTCTTTACTAATACAATATTTCAACTATGCGATATTGGCGGTTCACAATATATACAACGTATCGCTTAATCGTGCAGTAATATTAACGTCAGCCGTACAGAAACACACAATGTACTGACATCTTTTAGTAAGGTTCAAAGTTTTTGCGTTTCAATTAATCTGGACGTTGTAAAACATTTCACGTCTTGCACGTCAGGTAACTTTAATTCTGTTGTTTTTTGGTGTTTACAGTACGCGATAGGTACCTTGCATTTTGTAATAGTAACTCAGTTCTATCACAGAAAGGATTTTGCACGATTAAAGAAAGTTCTTTTGTGTCCGTTACGTTCTAGTGTAAGATTGATTTCTGCATCGCCGCTTGCCATATTATCTTGTAATTTGACAATTGAATCAACGACGACTTCTTTTGTGTTTACTCTTTATCCTATAGTTGTAATGATAAGTTAGACAAGATCACACTCAATTGGTATGGTACCCGTGACATAAAAGGTACTGTAGAATTGCAAGGTATCACTTAATGTCTTCGTTTTTTTACAATTTATATGACAAGCGTTGTACAGCACAAACTTATTCAATATTTGGTTTTGTGAGCTACTTATACTTTAACGTAATTTCAAATATCGTAAGGTAAAAAGCTTTCAATGGATTAAAAAAAAAATTCATAAACATATCTTTCCGTAAGATGCAAAACATTCTTATATTTTCACACAGCATTATTGATTTAATAAATAATTATTTGGACTTTTATACTGCACTCACGAACGCACACAAATTTGTAGGGTCTCATGACTAATGTTCCGAAGGATTTCGTGTGGTTTTAGTCAGCAAGTTATTGTGTAAATACGAACAACTACTAAGGTATCGACTGTGATTTTACAGCAGAAAGTATTTTGAGTTACCAACTGACGAAGAACTATCTTATTTTTAATTAAATTGTATTGCTCACATTTTGTTGAATGTTTTTCGAAGCTCTCAGAAGGAACTAGTGCTTTCGTAAATTCCTATTTTCTTAATAAACAAACATATATGTATGAAGTTTAACTTTTAAGTATTAGAAAGTGAAGAGAAATGGATATGTGGTGAGAGATCACTGCCATAAAGTTTGAAGTATCAGAAGGAGTCAAAAGTGTGAAAAGCGATATAGGCCTAGGGGTAATTCCGCAAGGAATATACGTAAAGCGTTAATGATGATGAACGCTTAAATGTTTATTTAGTTATCCTTAGGAGACAGTAATTTTCTAAAGTAATATTAGTTATATATGTATTTATATTTATGTAAATATAAATGTGTGTGTTTATAAACATATGTTTATTTGTAATTGTATTTATGTTTACCGGTTTTTACAGGTATTGGTGTACCCTCAGAGCGTGTACGAACAGATGAAGAACACCTTCATGAAGGCAGGCAAGTCGTCCATGCGCCTGAACGAAGTGGCCTCCTACTTCTCTCCGTGGTACGCGGAACACATCGGTCGCATAGTGGCCGCCAGTGGTAACGGAACCCTGGAGAAGTGGGCCGACGCAAACCTGCAGTCCAGGATGTACATCTTCGTGTACTCCAATCTGCTGAATCTGCGCAACTCGCCCGAGCTGCTGCACGAGCTGCACGGGCTCATGCAGAACGAAGCCCTGCTTCAGCTAGATTTGAAGACTTTGGCACCCCTGTTCAAGAACGCACAGAAGCGAAAGTGGTTCGAAGAGATCATGTACAACAATTTAAAGCTGTGGGAAATTAACGTGTGACCCACGTAAAAACGAAGGTCTCAATGTTTGACCACTCCATCGACTTGTATTTTAAGAGGTACAGTCATTCTTTTAGTGACAAAACGAGTTTTGGATTGTAATCGTTCATTCAGAGCCGTAGTTTCAACTTTAGCTGTTTTTATTATGGCCAGAGAAACATAGGCCTACAATTAAAAAAACGTACACAATGGCTGTTGTTGATATTACTATGGTTCCGATAAGTTTTCTTTCTAAAACATTCGTTAGGGTTGTATCCGTGTACCGCGCAACATAGAGCATCAATTGTAGTAACATTTAATGGACAGAAATGTTGACTCTATATTTTTGTACAGTAAAAGTTTATGAGACTTTATTAGTTATAGACTTAACCAAACATAGTATTTATTTAGCGAGTATTATAAATTATGTAGGAAAGATGTATTTATTTATCTGTATATAATAAGAAAACGCTAACCTAATTGTTGTTTGTATATTTATTGTTTTGTATTTATTAATTTACGGAAATGTACGTACTTTTTCGTGTCGTAAATAAAAATTGTTTATTTATTTGATTTTGATATTTTCGATTGTACCGCATGCACTATCAGTCACTATGACAGGTGTGATATTGCAATTACTGTGACATATTAGGTAACCGAGAAGCATCCTGTACTGCATACCAAGTTCTAAATACAGATGAAGTCGTCTTAATGTTATTATTAATTTATTTTAATCTATTCGGCTAAAGTAGCCGAGTAAGACTAATTTAAAAATAGCAAATTTCCAGAAACAGCATCTATTGAGCTGATTTTTTTTTAACGATAGGTTAGTGTTTACCTAAAAGTTTATCCAAGTTCCAGACCTCGGACCCCCCATTTTACCCGATTTTCCCCGACTTTTCACTTCCGGCAAACAGCGGAGCGCGAGTCACTGAAGTTTTCCTCAATTTGTCCAATGATAACTTAACTAAATCAGAAAAGTAAAAATACCAGCGTGTTCCCCGGAAAATTTCCTATCGATCTGTGTTAGTCATGTATTTTTTTATTGGCAACATAATCTTCAAAAAAATTAAAACTTGCAAAAATGTGCATTATCAGATTTCCGTTAATATTGAGTGAAAGAATGATTTTTTCTTCATAAGAAAATTGTAGAATATAGTATTCCAATAGTCGAATTTCCATATTAATTTTTATCCCGAAATATTTTGTCATTAAGCCAGAATAAATTTTTTAATTTGAAAAAGCAAATTTTTCAAAATTGGGTCCAGTCATAACCCTGACATCACAGGACAAAGTTTTTTTTTAAATACTCGTATTTTCATGCTCTATCAGCTAGTGAAAAAAGTTTGTTCTTTCATAGCTTCCCAAATAATAATGTTTAAATTTTTTTGCGCTTTTACACAGCGTACGGCCGCGCGGGCTGAATCGAGTATACATATGCGCCGCCAAGCGGCAGCACTACGTACTGCACATTTGCACACTAATTGTAAATATAGTGATATGGTAAAGCGTTTTTGTTAATTGTGACATTTATATTTTTTTTTTAGACTACCTACAGGAGCGTCGTTAAGAGCAGCTGATGCTCTGTCAAGTTATCACCGGAAAAATCGAGGAAAACTTCAGTGACTCGCGCTCCGCTGTTTGCCGGAAGTGAAAAGCCGGGGAAAATCGGGAAAAATGGGCGTTCCGAAGTCTGGAACTTGGTAAACACTAAACCTATCGTTTAAAAAAAATCAGCTTAAAAGTGGCTGTTTCTGGAAATTTGTCTTTTTTGCCCTTTTTTTCGTTAGTCTTACTCGGCTAAAGTGACATTTTGACACCTGAAACCTTTGCATAGCGAGGTAGAGACTTGGACGGTTAGCGGGCTAGAAAAGGTCAATGACAGTGACCTCTGATATTCTCACTCTTTCCCTTTCTGCCAGTCTGTTTTTCCCATCTCTCTCTCTCTCTCTCTCTCTCTCCCTCTCATGTGGGACACGGGTCATCACAGCTGTCAGACCCTTACCATCAATTTTTATTTTGTATTACCTGTATTCTTTTTAATAATTTCTGGTTTTCCTTCTGTATTCTCAAATCAAGTTAATATTTTTTCATCGATCAATTGTCTTCTTGGTCTCAATTGCATTTCCACAAGCTGATATTAAATTTTTTAAAATACACATCATCTAATTCCTTTTATTTTTAAATTCTAATTATCTTAATACAACCTCCAACATTTGAGAAAATAGTTTAGCTATATTTCAGTAGCATCTCTTTTGTATTCGATTATAGTTTGGTTTATTTATTTTTCTTTGGTTTTAATTGGCAGTTTGGGTTGTCGAGTTTGTGTATTCAGCACTGTCTTTGTGTTTTTACTTTTATTAAGACAATAAATATGAGAATTTTGTCAGGACGTTTACTGTAGTCGCGTCCCGTTTTCAATCTTAAATAGAACCTACGTTAACATTGAGACAAGATGAACTGATATAATTATTATTAATGTGTGTAAATATTGTAACAGTACATATGACACCACATCCACCTAAGTACTGAAAATTAATTTAAAGGCCACCACTAGTAAAAATACATTAAAAGGTCTAGAATACCACCAAGTATACTAAAGAATAAGTGCCATAAGTTTAAATAAGTGAAGCATCATTGAAAGGAATTCACTAGTAAATGCACCAATAAAGAAGAAAAGAAGAATAAAGACGAGACGACCGACATACTATACCCAATAGATCAGTGAGAAGGACACAACACAACAAAAGAAGAAAGAAAAATCAGTGAGAAGGACAAGAACAACAGAAGAAAGAAGAATCAGGGAGAAGAATACAACAATGACAACTTCAAGAAAGAAGAAGGAAGAAACTATGTGAAGAAGACAAGTGAAAACCACATCATGTATAAAAATGAACAATAGTGAGAAGGAGATCAGTGAAGAAAGAAGAAGGAAGATAACCAGACCAAACACAAGAACAAGGGAAGGAAATTGAAGTATGACAAACTAACATAACCCTTTGAAAGAATAATTGTATTAAGAAGGAGGAAGAAATGTTAATAAATTACATGATATAAATCCCTAAGCTGTATGGTAAAGTCAACACTGACAACAACTCATTTAATGAGTACATTCATTGTCTATGTGAAACACATTATTATAATTAAGGACTAAATATTGTAAATAAAGAGTCACAAGCAAACTGAATAAGGACAAGATGAGTTTATGATAGCTAAATGATGTGTAGTTATAGAATAAACAGAGGAATAAGTCCCAAAATAGTGAATGACCAATTGTACAGTGGGAATGATGTTCATAGAAACCCACTAATTAACAACAAATAAGATAATACAGGAGTAAACTAAATGTGAACTATTGATAACCAATAACCAATGTACAAACATGAAATGAAAACCAGTCGAATAGACTAAGGTAGAAATACACAGCCATAAACAACACATTACTGTTCACTGAACCTATAACATAACCTAATCTGGGCATCCAGTTTCCAGTAAAACTTGATAAAAACTAAATCAAAACAATGTTAAACCAAAATATAATGAGCTAGGAAGTAAATAGAGCATATAAGGAATGTTTTGTACACGATAGCTAATAGTATAACAGGATATAAAAGCTATATTTATGTAATACAAATATGACAAAATGCTTGTAATGGCAAAGAGACATTATGCAACCAAAATCATGTTATAAACACATTATACAAAGATAGTAACTCAACTAATGACCTGATGTCAGACAGAATACTGTTCATATGAGCAATTGCAACCAAAATAACCATTTAAATAGTCAATATAAATGTAATTATAACTAAACCATAGTGACAGTTAGCTGCAAGTAAAATTTACAGCCACCAAACCTAGCTAATAACCGAATCAAATGCAGAGTGAACTGTATCACAATAACGATAAGGTCATAGTGACTATTTCAATTATCAATTAGAAAATAATACAACTAAAATGTCTATGATACCAAGCATACTACCAAGTAACGCCATATAGGCATAACCAGCCTAATTCATAAGTGATAATTAAGGCATTAAACCAATAATGTAGGGAAAAAGAACACTGCCAGTAGTGACTTAACCCATCGATATTTAATTACAACATGTTAAAATTCAATTAAATACTCTTATTACTAGGTAATAAGAAAAACAAAAATGTATGACAATAAGTTTAAGTGTGAATCTATGAAAACGGACATAGTGTTAATATTAAGACATAGTTTTAAGGGAAAATTGTACAGTAGCTTAAGAACGAGACATTACCATAGAAAATAAAATAAAAACCATGAAATATTGATAATTAATGGTTTAATGGACACTAAGCATAAATGCTAAGTGCTAAGTCAGCTAACCCTAATCAGAAATATATGATGAGGGGATTCAAATTAATCGTCTTTGAAAATCATGAACAATGAGAGTAAGCACAACATCCTCAGTACAATTATAAGGAAGATATTAGACTTTTAAAAATAATTGTATTGTGCTTAGCCCTTTCGCGTGGGTGTGTGAACCAGAATTTCTTAATCTTGTTCCCAAAGACTGACGCTGATGAGAGCGTCTGTTTTGACGAAGTCTACCGTAAATAAACGAATTGAAATAAACTGACCAATCAGAGCCTATAAAAAATCCGAAATTCATCATTCCGACAGAGGAACCAGAGACAGTCTTTCAACAACAACGAAGCGAACTGCATGCTCGTCGACGCCACAGAAAAACGTGCTTTTGACAGCAACCAAGCATCAACCATGTTAACCTCAAACTGAGACATAGGTTACCTACATTGAAGAATCAGTGCAGTATATTTACAAGTGTACTTTATTCGGAGTTTATGCGCATAGGAGTGGGTGCAGTGTAGTGATAAAGTTTAAATAATTAATTAAAAAGTGTTAATAATTAAAAAAGTGTGACCCTTCAACCGACAAGAGACGCAAGTATTCATAACCACAAATATAATGTTATGATTAGTTTATAAGCAAAATAACTGAACGCTAAAAGCGATTCAAATTGACCTATAGAAAAAATTAAATTCCCTATCCTTAACAGAAGGGAGCTGATAAATACAAATGAACAATGTCGAAATTGAACGTTCTGGGTAATGACAGTTTTAACTATTTGTATACTGTAAATATCTAGATTAAGTAAAGACATTGTGATATCAATGAAGAGTATATGTGCTCTTATGCTATCAGTAGATGGGAGTATGAAATATTTTGTTACTAAATTCAATTAAGAGTTTCGCCGGAGTGCAATAACTACAATAAATGAGTTACCTTTACCTGAAACAGGAATATCCATTTTTACAGATGATCGTAGTACCTGATACTGGATTATCACAATTACTATTAATTAGTAATAAATAATTCACTACTTTTAACCAAACAAGGTTGCACTAACAATATATAAAGCATATGCCTAACCATGAACAGTAGTTCATATGTTATCTTTTTTCATTAATAATCAATGAATTCTTATCTTAGATGTTTATTCTAGCCGTAGCTATTATTTCAAATAAGTGTATTTTGCAGTCTAAAAGAACCTACTACTTTTATTATTATAATCATTATTAAATTTTCAAGTCGAACAATACGACATAACCTATATGTTTGTCAACACACATTGTATTACTAACCAGAGGCAGTCATGCCAACTCGAGCTCATCATTTGTTTTAGAGTCCATGTTCACTTTTAAAATATTAATTGTTAACTAAAAAGAAGAGCGAAACGCCTCATTGTATTGAATTTCACTGTGTTTATATTGAATAAATTACCATTATTATTTTTACCAGTGAAAGAGTTGACCTTTATTGTATCAGTAAATACAGCTTAGAGGAGAAGAACGAGGTGGTTGGTACCATGCTGAGAATGCGAATCATTCAAATTGAGTGATTCCATGTTTTGTTTACAACCTCACAGACCTATACATTTACAATATTATAAAGTAATAGTATACATGAGATATTATGAATGCCATGTCTATGTTTGTGTATGTTAGTGTATAGGAAGAAAACAACTGATCTCCTCACAACCGCTGATCAACAAAGGGTCGACGGAACGTCAAGTGGAATAATCCTAACAGTGAATATAATACATAAAATTAAACTATTTAAACAGATAGCTAATACGACGAAAGAAGTGTAAGTAACCGGCTTATTCAATCCTGGATTCAACAATAGGTTGAATAGAGGGGAATAAGTCACTAAACAGTTAAATAATAATAAAATTTGATATTGAATAATAACAATTAGCCGAGAGCAAGATCCATTTTCAGTAAAATAACCCTGAGACTACTACTTAATAATCATAAATAAATAATATTGTAAGTACCCGGCATTCGTCTTGTTACAAATTGGCGCACAACGTTCGAGCGAAATTAGGCGGAAAAAATATCCAACCTAATTTACAAAATAATTATCAACCTAATTTTCGAGGCTGCTGCAATACACAGGACCAAAAATGCAACGGAGAGCAACCTCTAAGAGACGTGCGGCGGAAGCAGATAAAGAAATAGACATGGATGATAAGGAGGCGACGCCGGTCGAAGATCTAGAAGAAATATTACCTCCTATAGAACCCAGCCGGCCTATACAGCAAGAGGAACAAATTGAAAGACCCACACAAACAGGAGACGCAAACCTCCTGGAAATATTGAGGGCAATGAAGGCATTAAAGGAAGAATTGAAGGAAGACGGCCAGAAGAATATTGAATTATTAAAAGAAGAATTGAAGGAAGACGGCCAGAAGAATATTGAATTATTAAAAGAAGATTTTAACGAGAAATTAAATAAAAATAATGAGTCTTTGGAATCGTGAAAAGAAGAATTGAAGGAAGACGGCCATAAGAATATTGAATTATTAAAGGAAGTATTGAAGGAAGACGGCCAGAAGAATATTGCATTATTGAAAGAAGATTTTAACGAGAAATTAAATAAGAATATGGAGTCGATTCATAAGAAGATGGATGACAATCAGAAAAATAATGAATTATTAACAAATAATATCGAATCGTTGAAGGAGGATTTCAGAGGGGAGTTAAACAAGAAGACGGAGGAGACAAATAAAATCATAGCTTCATTGAAGGAAGACACCCAAGAGTTGAGCAAGAAGATTGATGACAGCATCGAAGATAGTAATAAGAAGATTGAAATTATCAGCCAGAGACTCGAAGACAGTCACGAAAAATTGAATACGAAAATAGGAGAGGAGATAACCGAAGTTAGACGGGAAATTTCTGAAATCGGCGAGAGGTGCGAAGAAAACCAACAAGAAATACAGAGAACGAAAGAGACACTTCAGACCCGAGTAAATAACATCGAAGAATCCCATTTAAATAAATTCGAAGTCTTGACAAAGAAACAAGAAGACTTGGGAACGAGATGTGAGGAAATCACCGCCACCGTGAACGATGTTAGGGAGCAAGTACACACTGACAAAGAGAAGATGGCTGAACTTCAACGGCGAGAACTCAATAATTTTAGGGAAGAAATTAATTCATTCCGAAGTCAACCAATCCAAGTGACCGGAATAACGAACATAGAGAATCGTGAACTGATAAATTTCCAACATTATAAAAGGAATCCCATGGAGTTCATCGAAAGAGTGGAAGAAAATATCACCCGTACACGCGAAACTATATGGTCTACTATCAGAAACATGTTAGACGAGTACTTTAAGGACGTGCGCGATAATTGGTGGACGGCTACCCGACATGATATACAGAATTATGCGGAGTTCAAGGCGCTGTTTAAAACGAAATACTGGTCCGAATCGGCACAGAACATAGTACGGGACGACATCTGCAACGGGAAGTATGACCGCAGCAAAGGGGCATCACTCACCGCATACTTCTTGGGCAAAGTGTGTATGGCCAGAAATCTTGAGCCAAAGATACCTGAAGAATGCCTCGTCACTAAATTGGCGTATCATTTCGAAGAGGGCGTGGCCAGAGCGAGACTGAACGGACAAATAAGAACAATCCAAACTATGTCCGCGCTATTAGAAAACTATGAGCAGGAGAAGTATTATCGGAGGAGTCGGCAGGGACCAGACCCATACTTTGATAGAAACGGTCAGGCCGGATACCGAAATAATTATCGAGGTAATTATAATAATTCAAACCGGGATAATGCTGACCAGAATCCGAGGCCAAATAGTAACGGGAATATCATCCGCCGGATAGGAATAGCACGAATTATAGGCCAAATTATAATAATAATTATAATCAGAATCCTCCTAATAACAACCACCGTCCTAATTATAACAGTGGAAATCAACATCGGCCAAATAATGGTAACCACCCCTACCGTCCAAATAATAACAATCGCCAGTACCGACCGAACAACGGGAATAACCACAACCCGAGCAATTTCAGAAGAGCTAATTACGTTCGTGCTGACGACAGAAACGGAGGGAGACGCTTCTATCAGGGACGTCGAAGCTTCAATGAAGATAATAACCCGTATAGTCAGGACGTAAGGAGTAGCGAATCCGGGTACGACACACGCAGGAGCCGCAGTAGCGAGGATATAAACAGAAATAATAATAGCGGACGTCAATACAACAATCCGACTAGACCAGAAGAAAGGGAGAATAGAACCCCCAACACTAATGAAAGGAGCGGAGAAGAAAACGCTACCTCTTTAAACGGACAACGGCAGTGAAAACTCACTTAGAACCCTCACTGATCCGATCTATTGGGTACGACGAACTACGACGACGGACAAACAATCAAGCGACATTTACTATCATACGCAATCATTACCTGAAGGACATCAGAGAAGTTCTGATGGAAGAAGAAATCACAGAAAACAATAATAATAACAACAACGAAATCGCGTATATTTCCGCCGAAGTGAATGGCGTGTTTACTAAAATCATGATAGATACAGGAGCCAATGTATCGCTCATCGATCAGTTAGAACTTAATAAAATACAGAGTAGGAGTAAGGAGCCCATATCGACCTTACCGATAAATAATATTATTTTGATCGGAGCGACCGGACGAAAAAATAAGACCATAAGAAAGCAAGTCCAACTAGAAGTCACCAGTCAAGGGAATACCCTTCCTATAATATTTTTAGTAGCCAGTGGGTTACCATTCAGTTTGTTGATAGGCTGTGACGTATTGAGAAAGTACGCAGCTATAATAGATATGAGCAGAGCAAAGGTATCTCTGAGCTCAAATTGTGTGCAATGGACGGCGGAGTTAATTGGAAGCGAAGAAGCCCCTCACGACCGGATCATTTGTTACATTAACGAAGATAATAATTATAGGAACGAAATACCTAGAGAAGAAATAAATTGTGACCATGAAAATGACGACTTGTGGGAGGAAAAATTAGAAGAAATCCGGAGGTTCCAGACAGCCAAAAGCGATAGAAGAATAACCGACAACCAGGTAGAAAGATTGATTGCAATTTACGAGCAGTATAGACACGTGTTTTCCAATGCTCCCGGAAAAGTAAAGGACTTCCAATGTGAGATTAGGTTCAAGGAAGCAGCCGATTTAAAAAGAAATCTTACCCCATTGCCTATTCGCAAAAAGAAGCGGTCCGAGCGGAAATAAATAGACTCATCGATGAAGATATTATTGAATATAGTTGTTCACCTTATACAAATCCTATAGTGGCAGTACCGAAGAAAAACGGTCAAGTGAGAATATGTCTGGATGCCAGAGAGATCAATAAAATCATAATTAACGATCGAACTTCACCAGGGGAGATCGAAGAGCTATTAAAGAAATTTCACGGTACCCGTTTTATTAGCACTTGGGATACCGTCTGCGGGTATTGGCAAGTGGAGCTGCACCCCAATAGCCGAAAATACATGGCATTCATATTCGAAGGGCGAAACTACCAATTTAAGAGGCTACCCTTCGGTTTAGTAAATTCAGTGGCCGTTTTTGTAAAGTGTATGGACCAAGTTCTAGGACAAGAGGCCCTACAATTCACTACGGTATACGTTGACGATCTATTGATTACGTCTGATAACTGGGAAGATCATTGTGACCGTATTGAGAAGGTGTTATCAAAACTGGCAGAAAATCATGTGACACTGAAACTAGAGAAGTCAAAGTTCATCGCTGATGAAGTACAATTCTTAGGATTTAACCTATCCGAAAACGGCATTACACCATCACAGGAAAAAATCGAAGCGATACAATCATTCCCAACGCCCAAGAACAAAAAGCAGTTACAATCATTTTTAGGTATCTGCAACTATTACCGAAAGTTCCAAAACAACTACTCAAAATTAACGGCCGAATTTTCACAACAACTATCCTCTAAAGACAAGTGGAAGTGGGGAGCAGAACAGGATACCACTTTCAAACTAATAAAGGAAAAATTCTTGGAATCAATAATGTTACGCCACCCCGACTTTAAAAGAGCGTTTTATATGAATTGCGACGCCAGCGACGTGAGTCTAGGGTCCGTCCTATATCAAGAAGGCGACCAAGGAAATCACCTTGTGGTTAGCTTCGCCAGCAGGGTCCTGAATAAAAGTGAGCGTAACTACCATACCACCGAGAAAGAATTACTCAGCATTGTATTTGCCTGTAACAAATTCCCAACTTACATTTTGGGTTACTCTTTAACTGTCAGGACAGATCACAAATCGATATCCTTTTTGAAAAATTGCAATTTGAGCCATGGGAGACTTACTAGGTGGACATTAGCGTTACAGGAATATAATATTAACTGGGAGTATGTACCTGGAAAATACAACGTAGCAGCCGATGTGTTATCGAGAGTCAACATCCAAAACCAAACTTTCGAGGGAGAAAGGGAGACGGTAGCAAAAGTATATCACATTATAAAGGACAGAACAGAACTAGCCGAGATAATAAATAAAATAAAACTCCAGCAAAGAAGCGATGAGAAATTGAACAACATTCGCCAGAGATTAATAAATAAAGACGAGAGAGTTACCCCATACTATTGTGTATACAAAGACGTTCTATTTATAAAAAACACTAACCAAAGTAACTAGTGGAAATTACTTATACCCAAAACTATAGAGAAGGAGATCACCATGGATTACCACATTAGATATGGTCACATGGGAGCTATTAAAGTCATCAAGGCATTAGAGGAAAATGTGTGTTTCAAGGATATCAACAGGAGAGTACGCAGTTACATCAGGAATTGCCACTTATGCCAGATGGTAAAGTGTAACAACGAGAGGAAGGAGGGTTTAATGATACCAATCACCTCATCCAAGAAGCTAGAAAAAGTATTTGTTGATATTTGCGGCCCATTACCAAGGAGTGGGGGAAGACGACAATACAAATTCATTGTCATTATCTTCGACCACTACACTAAATATACAAAGTTGTATCCAATCAACAGAGCCACCACAAAAAATCTGTTGAGTATAATTATGGGTAAATACATGGCAGAGGTAGGAGTGCCAGGGTCGATAATCACTGACCATGGAACCCAATTCAAGAGAAGGATATGGAGGGAAACACTGCTGAGTAAGGGAGTGAGAACCTTCAAAACCTCAGTGTACCACCCTAGCAGCAACCCCGCTGAACGAGTTCTCCGAGAAGTAGGAAGAATCCTGAGAACATACTGTCACCAACAACAAAGAAAGTGGGAAGAGTATTTACCAGCTGCAGAGGATTTTATCAACCTGGCGTACCACCAAGCAATAGATACAACCCCATTTACAGCTATGTTTGAGAGAAGACCTCCTAGAGAAATTATAGAATTAATGGAATTTCCCCCAGGCGATGATTACACCATTGACCAAGTAAAATTTTATAACAAGACCGTCGAACGAGCAGAGAAAATGCGAGAAAAATATAAGAAACGACAACCCAAAATAATCCAGTACAAAATGGGAGAACTAGTATTGCTAAAAAATCGAGAGCTCCTCAGTACCCTTGAAGGAATTGCAAAAAAGTTCCTACTACTATATACTGGACCCTATACTATCGTCAAGGATAATCAAAACAACACTTACGAAATTATGGACACAAATACCAATAGAACCAAGGGAGTCTATAATCAAGCTTCACTGAAAAAATATAACCATCCAGAATAAGTGAGAACCACCATCACTTGAAGGAGTAGAGAGGAAGAAGACCAAAGAGAGTAAAATAAAAGAAGGATATTATTATGGAAAGAAGAGAAAGAGAAAAATGTTTATTAAATGAACCATGTAACCCCAAGAGTGTCTATAAAATCAGATATTAACTATTAATGTATCATTATTATGTTATCACATTGTATTATAATTATCAAATATTGTATACTCAATAAACCAAGAAATATAATCATCCAGAATAAGTGAGAACCACCATCACTTGAAGGAGTAGAGAGGAAGAAAACCAAAGAGAGTAAAATGAAAGAAGGATATTACTATGGAAAGAAGAGAAAGAGAAAAATGTTTATTAAATGAACCATGTAACCCCAAGAGTATCTATAAAATCAGATATTATCCATTAATATGTTGTTATTATATTATCACTTTGTATTGTAATTATCAAATATTGTATACCCAATAAATCACCAACAAAAGAAGAGGATATTATAATGGAAAGAAGAGAAGGAGAAAAATGTTTATTAAGTGAATATTGTATATAAAAGAAGAAATTTTATTAATCAAATATTATATTAAATATTGAACGGAAAATGTTTGTCAAATGAATATTGTATGTAAAACAAGAAAAGGAAGACTAGTATCTGATGACTAAACCATAACGAAAACAAGCAACTAGTGAACGCACTTAAGATATTTTAAACAATGTTTACTATCACTTTGAGAAAAATAGTGTACCATTCAAAATAAAATGTTAAAAAATATGACATTTGCTAGAGGAGAAAAGAAGACCATTAATGAGAATATTATGTAGAGAAGATAGTGAGAAGGAGAATTGACCAAGAAAAAGAAGAAAAAACCAATCAATGCGAAGAACAATTTTGTCACGATAAGGAGAGAAGAAAAAATGAAGAATATTTACACATGCTATTTGTCAACAACCTTAACTAATGAAGATCTGCAGAAGTGAAGAAGGAATCCCGAAGAGAATGTATAATAAAATATAAAAGGCAAGAAAGTGAATAACCCCAAGAGTGTTTATTATTATTAGTCGAAAGAGACTGCTTATGAGTATTATTGTTTGATGAATTGACTGTAGAAAAGTTCCAGCAATCATTTAACTGGGCAGGGATGAGGTACCCCTGATCTCAGAAAGAGTGTAGTTATGAACGACGGAGTTAGGTAAGCCATAGAGCCCACCCGAATCGATTCCAGCTACCAAGTTAGGGAAAAATGTTAGGGAAATTAAATATTTAAGGGAAAAAACACGACAGCCAAGGATAAAATTAAACAAGATTCCAAGATTATGAAGAGGAAGGAGATGCAGAGAATATAGTGAACTGAAGACAAATGTAAGAGTAAATACAAAATATGAAAACATTATAGGTGAATTAAGAGTGAAAATAAAAATTGATAATTTCTTCAATCATAGAATGAAGATATCAGAAATGATGAATTCTAATAAGGAGGCAATATGTAACAGTACATATGACACCACATCCACCTAAGTACTGAAAATTAATTTAAAGGCCACCACTAGTAAAAATACATTAAAAGGTCTAGAATACCACCAAGTATACTAAAGAAAAAGTGCCATAAGTTTAAATAAGTGAAGCATCATTGAAAGGAATTCACTAGTAAATGCACCAATAAAGAAGAAAAGAAGAATAAAGACGAGACGACCGACATACTATACCCAATAGATCAGTGAGAAGGACACAACACAACAAAAGAAGAAAGAAAAATCAGTGAGAAGGACAAGAACAACAGAAGAAAGTAGAATCAGGGAGAAGAATACAACAATGACAACTTCAAGAAAGAAGAAGGAAGAAACTATGTGAAGAAGACAAGTGAAAACCACATCATGTATAAAAATGAACAATAGTGAGAAGGAGATCAGTGAAGAAAGAAGAAGGAAGATAACCAGACCAAACACAAGAACAAGGGAAGGAAATTGAAGTATGACAAACTAACATAAACCTTTGAAAGAATAATTGTATTGAGAAGGAGGAAGAAATGTTAATTAATTACATGATATAAATCCCTAAGCTGTATGGTAAAGTCAACACTGACAACAACTCATTTAATGAGTACATTCATTGTCTATGTGAAACACATTATTATAATTAAGGACTAAATATTGTAAATAAAGAGTCAAGCAAACTGAATAAGGACAAGATGAGTTTATGATAGCTAAATGATGTGTAGTTATAGAATAAACAGAGGAATAAGTCCCAAAATAGTGAATGACCAATTGTACAGTGGGAATGATGTTCATAGAAACCCACTAATTAACAACAAATAAGATAATACAGGAGTAAACTAAATGAGAACTATTGATAACCAATAACCAATGTACAAACATGAAATGAAAACCAGTCGAATAGACTAAGGTAGAAATACACAGCCATAAACAACACATTACTGTTCACTGAACCTATAACATAACCTAATCTGGGCATCCAGTTTCCAGTAAAACTTGATAAAAACTAAATCAAAACAATGTTAAACCAAAATATAATGAGCTAGGAAGTAAATAGAGCATATAAGGAATGTTTTGTACACGATAGCTAATAGTATAACAGGATATAAAAGCTATATTTATGTAATAAAAATATGACAAAATGCTTGTAATGGCAAAGAGACATTATGCAACCAAAATCATGTTATAAACACATTATACAAAGATAGTAACTCAACTAATGACCTGATGTCAGACAGAATACTGTTCATATGAGCAATTGCAACCAAAATAACCATTTAAATAGTCAATATAAATGTAATTATAACTAAACCATAGTGACAGTTAGCTGCAAGTAAAATTTACAGCCACCAAACCTAGCTAATAACCGAATCAAATGCAGAGTGAACTGCATCACAATAACGATAAGGTCATAGTGACTATTTCAATTATCAATTAGAAAATAATACAACTAAAATGTCTATGATACCAAGCATACTACCAAGTAACGCCATATAGGCATAACCAGCCTAATTCATAAGTGATAATTAAGGCATTAAACCAATAATGTAGGGAAAAAGAACACTGCCAGTAGTGACTTAACCCATCGATATTTAATTACAACATGTTGAAATTCAATTAAATACTCTTATTACTAGGTAATAAGAAAAACAAAAATGTATGACAATAAGTTTAAGTGTGAATCTATGAAAACGGACATAGTGTTAATATTAAGACATAGTTTTAAGGGAAAATTGTACAGTAGCTTAAGAACGAGACATTACCATAGAAAATAAAATAAAAACCATGAAATATTGATAATTAATGGTTTAATGGACACTAAGCATAAATGCTAAGTGCTAAGTCAGCTAACCCTAATCAGAAATATATGATGAGGGGATTCAAATTAATCGTCTTTGAAAATCATGAACAATGAGAGTAAGCACAACATCCTCAGTACAATTATAAGGAAGATATTAGACTTTTAAAAATAATTGTATTGTGCTTAGCCCTTTCGCGTGGGTGTGTAAACCAGAATTCCTTAATCTTGTTCCCAAAGACTGACGCTGATGAGAGCGTCTGTTTTGACGAAGTCTACCGTAAATAAACGAATTGAATTGAAATAAACTGACCAATCAGAGCCTATAAAAAATCCGAAATTCATCATTCCGACAGAGGAACCAGAGACAGTCTTTCAACAACAACGAAGCGAACTGCATGCTCGTCGACGCCACAGAAAAACGTGCTTTTGACAGCAACCAAGCATCAACCATATTAACCTCAAACTGAGACATAGGTTACCTACATTGAAGAATCAGTGCAGTATATTTACAAGTGTACTTTATTCGGAGTTTATGCGCATAGGAGTGGGTGCAGTGTAGTGATAAAGTTTAAATAATTAATTAAAAAGTGTTAATAATTAAAAAAGTGTGACCCTTCAACCGACAAGAGACGCAAGTATTCATAACCACAAATATAATGTTATGATTAGTTTATAAGCAAAATAACTGAACGCTAAAAGCGATTCAAATTGACCTATAGAAAAAATTAAATTCCCTATCCTTAACAGAAGGGAGCTGATAAATACAAATGAACAATGTCGAAATTGAACGTTCTGAGTAATGACAGTTATAACTATTTGTATACTGTAAATATCTAGATTAAGTAAAGACATTGTGATATCAATGAAGAGTATATGTGCTCTTATGCTATCAGTAGATGGGAGTATGAAATATTTTGTTACTAAATTCAATTAAGAGTTTCGCCGGAGTGCGATAACTACAATAAATGAGTTACCTTTACCTGAAACAGGAATATCCAATTTTACAGATGATCGTAGTACCTGATACTGGATTATCACAATTACTATTAATTAATAATAAATAATTCACTACATTTAACCAAACAAGGTTGCACTAACAATATATAAAGCATATGCCTAACCATGAACAGTAGTTCATATGTTATCTTTTTTCATTAATAATCAATGAATTCTTATCTTAGATGTTTGTTCTAGCCGTAGCTATTATTTCAAATAAGTGTATTTTGCAGTCTAAAAGAACCTACTACTTTTATTATTATAATCATTATTAAATTTTCAAGTCGAACAATACGACATAACCTATATGTTTGTCAACACACATTGTATTACTAACCAGAGGCAGTCATGCCAACTCGAGCTCATCATTTGTTTTAGAGTCCATGTTCACTTTTAAAATATTAATTGTTAACTAAAAAGAAGAGCGAAACGCCTCATTGTATTGAATTTCACTGTGTTTATATTGAATAAATTACCATTATTATTTTTACCAGTGAAAGAGCTGACCTTTATTGTATCAGTAAATACAGCTTAGAGGAGAAGAACGAGGCGGTTGGTACCATGCTGAGAATGCGAATCATTCAAATTGAGTGATTCCATGTTTTGTTTACAACCGCACAGACCTATACATTTACAATATTATAAAGTAATAGTATACATGAGATATTATGAATGCCATGTCTATGTTTGTGTATGTTAGTGTATAGGAAGAAAACAACTGATCTCCTCACAACCGCTGATCAACAAAGGGTCGACGGAACGTCAAGTGGAATAATCCTAACAGTGAATATAATACATAAAATTAAACTATTTAAACAGATAGCTAATGCGACGAAAGAAGTGTAAGTAACCGGCTTATTCAATC
The DNA here is from genome assembly GCA_034769895.1 of Magicicada septendecula. Lineage (NCBI taxonomy): Eukaryota > Metazoa > Arthropoda > Insecta > Hemiptera > Cicadidae > Magicicada > Magicicada septendecula. The sequence goes on along the minus strand of CM068369.1, from coordinate 403,756,546 downwards.
CTGGATTCAACAATAGGTTGAATAGAGGGGAATAAGTCACTAAACAGTTAAATAATAATAAAATTTGATATTGAATAATAACAATTAGCCGAGAGCAAGATCCATTTTCAGTAAAATAACCCTGAGACTACTACTTAATAATCATAAATAAATAATATTGTAAGTACCTGGCATTCGTCTTGTTACAATATATATGTGTATATATCATATGTTCTATAGCGGCCTCACACACACACACACACAAGCTTTGTATAAAAGAACTGTTATGGATATAGTCTAAATTAAAACGATACGGACAAAAATAACACCGCATACGGACTTGCCCAATCTTATCGCTCAACCAGGATAGGCTACCGCAGCATTTACTCCCTTTCTTAAGATTAAAGTATCCTTGACTTTCCCTTTCTGTTTCTTCCCTGAAATCGATGCTCGCCAAGAAGAGATCAAACATTTCCTATTTAAACTTGTTATTTTTTTCCACCTACGGTATTATCTCTCATATAGGACCACAATTTAGTATTGCTGTAAGGCCGTTTTTTACCATCCAGAACGAGGCCTATTGATTGATATAAATACAGTTATCATGCAGTGGAGAAGCGAGAAAAGTGTGGGTTTGCTGCGCTACACGGCTTGGATTCAGATTCCGGCAAACAGTGAGTGGTATCTCTATACCGTACATTGTTACGATGTTTGCACGAAATAGTGGGAACAGAATAATTTACACCAGATAAGATCACTATTAGAAGCTTAATTACAATTTAAATAAATAAAACAGTAAACAATTCTTCAAATTCGATTGACAAACACACACTAATGTATCAATGAGTATCAATTATGTAACAATGTCGCACTAAATAATTCACAAGTCACAACAACTCCTATAAGGGACACCATTACTAAAACTGACTTGGCTGGGAACTGGTCGTTTATATTTATACCCGTCAAGGTTCGAGAAGAATCTACCTCCTTTCTGGGCCGTGGGTCGAAAATTATCGCGTTGTTACAGGCGCCAGAAAAAAACCCGACGCCTACCTTGGTTTTCGGTGTTACCAATAAACGTCCAGAGGGAATGTTAAAATCATCTGCCTAAAATTTTGCAATTTTATGTACACCCCAAACTATCGAAATCAGTATATGTATATATTTAAACCTATGACGGTATAGATTATCTCTCCGACACCTACATAAGTTGTATATAACAAATAAACATTTTACTTGCAGGAGAAATGTATTCATTTGCTAATACATTATAACATTCAATTACTGCAAGAAACCTAAAATGTATAAATAGTTACTATAAACAAAAAGGTGTGTGTGTGTGTGTGTGTGTGTGTGTGTGTGTGTGTGTGTGTGTGTGTGTGTGTTGAAAAAGTACGTGTATACGGCACATGTTACGTATTATAGCATAAACTTAGTCGCACCTGTAATATGAAGCATCATGAAAGTTAATGGCCGTTACAATGCCAGTGTGGATCCTCAGCTTTTCAATCGACCAAAATCCCTTTTCCACTCCACATGTAATTCATCTGACTTTACATCTTTAGCGGTCTGTTTAAATTGTAACGTCAGAAAATTTTATTATATTATATTATGCTGGCATTTAAGATGACGTTTAACACACCTCTGTTACACCTGTACAGCCTTCGCATATGTTACACTAGTGTGTCATATCTAATTTATTAGAATTACTGGATTCTGTGAAAATTAGACTCATCCCTTCTTCATCCTCAACGGCGACGTCATAGTCTTCGTCATCTCAAGAGTACAACAATAAAAACAATATTAGTAATAGTAATAAATATCGGTATAGAGAACCATACATGACTTCCATATTCTAAGATTTATATTTAAAATCATTTTCGAAATGAAATATTACCATAGAAACTACTTCTTTCCACTTACTGCTTCAGCCTTAACCACAGTACTGTGGTCACTAACGTATACCACCTCACGTTATCGCACTCGATTTTCACTGATGATGGAAGTCGATGGCATTGCCGAAACGTCTGGTTTTGTAGAAAACATTGGACTACGGCCAAATATCCCGGGAAGGAATTTTAACAAAAACTACTTCTTTGTTGCCGATAACGTTGTACACATATATATAAAAATATGCATATTAATGGCTTGTATAAGTTAATGATTGATCTCCATTAAGTAGTGCTCAAGTTTCCAAAGATTTAATATTATGATGTCCGTATTTAAAACATCAGAGCAGGTTTAGTGTGTATGAGGGTACACCGTGGACAAAAATTTTCAACATTTCCTATTGAGCGTTGCTTAGAGTAAAGCTGCGAATCTACAGTGTACGTTTCACAGAACAAACTCGCGGAAAAGGAGGAGCGCTCCGAAGTCACTCATGGACCCTCAGCATCTTGCAGAGGGTTCATTCCCTAAAGACGAAAAGTCTGTCTATGAATCGTTCCTCTGTAAACACGTGCAGTTACACTGCCCAGCGATCCACAGGAAGCAAATCGCTATCCACGCTGGACACTTTTTCGGCTTGCACGGTTATGTTGGTATGGTTTTCGGCACTTTCCATTTAAAAAGCGTGCAAATGTAAGAAAATAAACATGAGTGAGGCCAGAAATAACGCGAATTGTGTGTGTGTGTGTGTGTGTGTGTGTGTGTCTTCCCTGCTTTTTTATTTCGGTAGTCATAATAATAAAATGGAAACGTAAACATTACATAACTGAGATATGCTTGCCTGCCACGAATATATTTTCTCTCATACATGATTTACATTAAAATGAAAAAATTATAATTTTATTGCCTGGCAACAAAATTATTTTATTTTTATTTTATTTTATTTTATTATATTATTTTATTTTATTTTTAACAATTACCATTGTTTGAAAATGTTTAAATGAATTTTCAAGTACTTTACTGTTGTTAAAACGTAAAAGGTTGCCGGTAAACTACCCTTCCCCTTAACCGATCTTCACCAAAATCAAAAGGCCTTGAGTTCTCTACAATTCAGGGGTGTATGCAAAACATTATTTGATTCTGTTTAAATATGCGGCAGTTATCGTTCGTCATAGAAAAAATTACCCTTGTTAAAACATAAAATGTTGCAGGTAAACTACCCCTTTCCCTTAACCGATCTTTACCAAAAACAATAGGTCTTGAGAACTCCATAATCCAGGGCTGTATGCGAAACATTTTTTGATTCTGTTTGAATTTGCGGCTGTTATCGTTTGCCCAAAAAAAAAAAATACCCTTGATAAAAAAACCGTTGCAGGTAAACTACCCCTTGTGCTGAGTCAAAAGTTTCAGCGCTAGTTCACTTATTTACAATTGGAGAGAAGTAATTGACGATCCTAAACTGGGCTGCTATCTAGCGGCAAAACAATGCGAAACTAATGAAATACCGCTGGTAGTTAAGGGCAGTACAGAATTAAAGCCATAATTAGTGCTGCGCTCTACCCGTGGATAGGAGAAACTACCGTTTTCTACTCTGCACTATTTGATCGGTGGCGGCATCTGCTGAGTTTTTCCAGCAGTATTAAAGAGCGGTGCTGCGTCCTGGTGAGATTTTCCTTACCCAAACGGACAGGAGCTGAAATTTCTGTGAAGGTCTGGCTACATACCGCGTGGGTGACGATCGACATTTTTTTCTCTCTGGTGGAGAGATGAATAATTTCCAACTACAGCTTCCTCTAACTATGAAGAGATAATTTGTAAACGGCTGCGGGTCCGCCGAACAGAGAAGCAAGTCCTGCTACATGACTGAACGTTGAACATCAAGAAGCTCCACTCGATACCAGAGAGAATTAGATCACCACCACACTAACACCTAATAATGTCGCCCACAAGTTTGTCACTCCAAAAAACCCTTCATGACTGAAATCAGGTGATAACTATCCAATTATTATTTACACAGATAGTCAACCATCATGCCTAGTGACCAGTTATACATAACCATCAGTTTCGACATTTCAAGTTAAACATTCATTTGGATCCCCAATTGAGGGGACAGTTTAGTGTGTACACTGAATAAAAACTTTAATTGTAATATTTCAGTATATTTATAGTAGATTGTCAGTTCAGAGACTGATATGGTTACAAGACAGCATCCAACATAGATTTCCACTCATTTCATTATAGGGGTTTCTCTACAGATTTTTAAGCCAGTTTTTGCTATTAGTAATTTCTCATGTTCAATTCACTAGGTATAAATATATATATATATTCTCTTATTTTAAAATCAGTTTTTTCATTTGTATAAAAAGATTACTGGGGAGGTAGGTGAATTTTTAACTAGTTTCAACCAAGCTATGCATGTCGAAACACTTTTCAACTTGTTTGTCGAGACTTGTTTGTCGAGACAAGGTTGTTGAGACAAGCCGAAAGTTGAATGAACATGTCCGTCTCTGACCCAAGTGTATTTTTTTATAAGGTGCTAATATTGTGCAATTTTTCTCTTTTCATTAATTGGCCCTATTTAAGTATATATAAATTCTTTATACTAATTATGATAACTGGGGAACGTTAATTATTTTCAACAATTTTTATTTCTCACCGTAACTAATTAATTAAGCACTTAGCCACTTAGGCACTTAGTTTTAAATTTTTATGTCCTGGGGACCACTGTGGGCTTTAGCATTCTCTTATACACATGACGTGCAATTAACCCACACCATGTGGGTACAATTATAAAAGTAAATTTCTAATCCTAATTGGGATTCGTATAAAGAAAGAGTTAGAATTTATATACACCAGAAGGGTAATATAAAAAAGGGCGTGGCAAGAGACCTTTATGTATTTTATGTATACTATTGTATAATGTATTGTTGTCTTGTGGAACATGTTATGTGTGTATATTTCTGTGTACATTTTGGGGGTTATAACTATTATACATTTTCTGTACTTTTGGTGGGAACTTGGGATATAGGGATTTATTGTTCAATGTCTCTTACAACAGAAAGTTAACACATGTAGTCATGTGGGTATATCCTTTTCATTTGTTTTTAAGGGAGGTATTCTATCTCAATAATCGTTGCTGATCATTTCTTTAAGGAAATTATTTAATTTGTTTAACCTTATAACAAGTATAGGAATTGTCACCTTTAAAATTTATTTAATTTGTTGAGTAATTATTTTTATTATTAATAGTAACAAGGAATGAAATCATTTATCTTCATTAATTTATATGCAGTGAACAAGAGGAACATATAAAATAAATTTTATTTTTTAGTAAATAGTTTAATGGGAGCTTTATTTCAAGGTTAATTATTATTTTAAATTTCAATTCATTGATAGAGTGACATAGCAAATTATTTTCTTAGTTTCAATAAATATTTTTCAGGTGGCCTTGTTGAGAGAGTATAACCTCATCTCTTGAGTTATAACCTAGGGAACCAGTAATAATTGGATGTGCCAATTATACCGGCTGCCTTCGTTGTGAAGCACTGAAAATAATCACAACAAATAAACAATTTATATAGCAGGATATTAGGAAGGGGAGACTGTTGATTTATGCACTCATTTTACTCGGTACTTAGATGACATCTCTTTATTACATTTGGTGATTATGTTCTCTATTGAAAGTTCTCAAACAATATAGTTTACTATATGATTAAATATATAAATTACTACTTTACAAAGGGGCCTCAAAACATGATGTACATCTTATTGATTAATTCCACGGATCCAGGATTAAATATATTAAATAAATTATGGTCACATTGCCATGTACAATATTGAAACTCTAACCATTTGAAGAATGGTTTTTTATTAATCTTCTAAAACAACAAAACTTTTAGTTTAAACTTTACCTTTTTGCTATAACTAGCGTTATTAGATTTTATACTACATGTTACCTAAAATGTCATGTTTCTAAAGTCTTTAATGTTATTACATTTAAACATAAGTTTTAAAGTCTGTAATGTGATAATTTAAATTGTCTTTTGGGGTTTATAATTTTGTAACTCTTAACCATGGAAGACAAGTCTCCATGTCACCTGTGTGTTTCCTGAAGTTGCTGCAGAATTAGTTCTTCGGTCCTCCTGATGTTTCTTGAAGTTAAGTCGTTACCTTATCATACTGTGATGGTGAAGTTCTAGAAGTATGTGAAATCATTCCTGGTGTGGTACATTCTTCTCCGGCGACTGTAGTTACTCTTAATAATTCTTGTAGTTAGAATACATAGATAGAAAGTTTGTTTCACTGTTACACACTTCACATGATGATAGATTAGTTTACTATCACCTTCTTGGTTGTAATACTGTATTATTTACATAGTCCGTTATTTTATAATATAGAGAGATGTCATCACCACACAAATTTACTCATTTAAATCGTCATAGTATCAACCCTTTCACATTTTTATATATACACATAGCGAAACAACGCTTTACGCTGCTTACGGCGTGAGCGCTCCATTACAAGTCTAGAAAATAGTCAAGGGGAGCGTAGTAATCTCAAGACAATTACTAGGCAACATAAAAGTAGTTCCGTGTTTCTAATTTTAATTAAAGGACTACGGTTGATTAAATAATTAAATCGTGATATACTTAGTTGCAGAAGTTATCAAAGTACGTAACAATGGTCTTAATTAATTATTTAAATAATAACAAATTTACAATAATACTTAGTTTATTTAGGGGTCAGAAAACAAGTTAATTCTGGTCAGTTCTTGTTTATGCAGGAGAAATTAATAAGCTTTACCCTTTCTGTACAATTCCATTCCCTTTTAATTTTATTATTATTAGACTTATATTAAATATTATTATTATTAAATGATTGCCATTAGATTTAGTTTACAATGTGAGATTTTATTAAGAATTTAAAATTTCTTCGCTTATATATTATCAACTTAATTAATTAACATATTTTTATTAATGAAATCGTCACATACTCCGCCGCTTAAGCCACAGACGCCGGTATAATTTTTTTGAATATACCGAGAGTATGTTTAGGGATTTCTGTGTGTAATTTCTCTCACTCGTTTCTCTCTGTATGTAATTATGAGTTACACACGTCAGTCTCGAATTGATTCTTCTTACTATCTACATATCATACTTTACAGGCTAATTCTACTACTACATAAAATTCACACATTATAAAAAACATATATAGTTAACATTCTAAATTTTCTTAACACTACTACTTATGACTACTACCGGGTTTTTCTTTAGTTGGGAGTTATTCTAGTGATAGAATTACTCATTAAGTAATTTGTTACTTAATTATTTCTCATATTTGCTGTCAGCTGACTTCTTACTTTGCTCTACTTTCGAAGAATAGGATTCAAGGGTGATCAGGCCTCGTACCTATCTATACCATTAGCTAGCTAAACGTTACTCTAGTACTCCTTTGCAGTTGAGTACAAAACATATACCTTTCTTTTTTCTTTACATTTATTTAACTTGCACTCTACCATTACCTTCTTCGTGATAATGTTTTATCTGAGAAATATGTGTCCTTCGTACATATTTTTGAGTAGAGGGTTCATACAGTGCTACGGTTACTGGAGTTAAATATTTGTGAATTTGATAAGGACCGCACCATCGGTATGATAGCTTGGAAGTGGTCTTATCGATTGCACTACTCGTAGGATGTGTTTTACACATAACTAAGTTACCGATTTGGTACTTTACTTCATTATTTTTATTTCGCTCGTGATATTTCCTTGATTTCGCTAAGTTTGTTCGCAAATTAGCGCGTGCTTCATTCCATATTTTCCTAATATTTTTATCCCTAATTTCAAGGGGTAACAATTCATGTATTTTCCACTTAGTGGATAATGGGTGGTTGGGTTTATATTTGAACAATAATTCAAATGGGGTCGAATTATGTCCTTCATGATATGCAGAATAAAAAGCGAACTGTATCCAGGATAAGTTCTGGTCCCAAGAAGTATGGTCGTTAGCATGGTAGGCAATTAAAGCAGATTTTAGGTTTCGCAAATACCTCTCAGCTATATTACCTTGCGGACGATACTCTGTAGTGGTAATATGGTTTATACCTAGTTTGAAACACATGTTCCTGAATTCCTTGGACTTAAACTGTGGTCCGTTATCCGACACTAGATGGACAGGAATACCGAATTCTTTAAATAATCTATTCTGTAAAATATTTACTGTGGTTGTAGCTAAGGCTCGCCGCATGGGGTACATCCAGACGAATTTGCTAAAAGAGTCTACACCAATTAGTAACATTGTATTTCCTGATTTGGAACGCGGATAGGGTCCTGAAAAGTCTAAATAAATTTTGGAGAACGGGGTAGCAGGAATCTCAGAGATTAACTGACTTATTTGGCTGTTTCTAGCGGGTTTGCTGAGTGCACACAACTTACACTTTTTTACAAAATTGGCGATCTCACTGTTCATATTTTCCCAGTGATATTCTTTACGAATTCGGTGTATAGTTTTATTTATTCCCATATGTGCTCCAATGGTGGAAGAGTGATAATATTCCATCAGCATAGGTTTAATAATATCAGGGGCAATTATTCGTAGATATTTTCCGTTCGCTATTTTACAACATAATACTCTCCTACTTAATATGTATTTCTCTGACTTATTTCCTTTTTCAAGTTGTTCAATAATTGGACTCAAACGTGGGTCTTGTATTTGATACTGGGCTAAATCCGTAAATGCAAGAGGAAATTCGGTAATTAAAGTATTAATAATCGGCGTTTCTCTACTCTTGTTTTCGTAATTATTACTACTTGGCTGGAACATACGTGATAGTGTATCGGCAACTACGTTTTGGGTGCCTCTAATATGTTGTACTTTGAATTTAAAACAATTTAATCTTAATACCCATCTTCCGATACGGCCTAACTGTTTTGGGTGATTTAGTAGCCAAGATAACGCTTGATTATCTGTTTCTAATAAAAATTCCTTATGTTCTAAAAATGGTTTGAACTTCTCAAAAGCGAAAACTATAGCTAAACATTCTAATTCGTATGCGGAGTATTTCTTTTCTTGCTCAGTTAGGGTGCGAGAAGCGTAACTAATAGGTAACCTTGAGTTATCTACTTCCTGATATATTACTGCACCTAGTGCGACACTAGAACTGTCTGTCTGCACTACAAATGGTTTTGTAAAGTCGGCTAATTGTAGTACGGGGGGTGATATTATGCTTTCTTTTAATTTCTCGAATGCGGTTTGGTGTTGCTCATTCCATTCAAATTTAATTCCCTTCTTTCTTAAGGTATTTAGCGGTGCTGCAATCTCAGCTAGATGTGGGATGTACTTATGGAAATAATTTATCATTCCTAAAAATCGGGCTATTCCTTTCGCATCCCGCGGCGGTAAAAATTCTCTGATGGCACGGGTTCGCTCTGGGTCTATGCTTACCTTTCCGTTGGCTTTTACGATGTGACCTAAAAATGAGAATTGTGTCACAGCAAAATTTACTTTACTGGGATTTACGGTTAATCCAGCTTTCTCCAATCGGGTTAGTACTTCACGTAGATGTTCAAGATGTTGCTCAATTGACTCGCTGTAAATAACAATGTCATCTAGGTAGTGGTACACATATTTAAACTTTATGTCATGAAATAATTTTTCTAATAATCTGCTACATACAGAACTACCTTGGGATATACCAAAAGGTACCCTTGTAAATTGGTACAGGTTGAAAGGGACGGCAAAGGCGGTAAGACGTTTTGATTCTTCCGAAAGAGGTATCTGATGAAATGCCTGATTTAAATCCATAATGGTAAAGATTTTTGCTTTCGTAAAATAATGAAATGGACTGTGGATGTCGGGAAGTGGTATAGATTCAAATTCTATCCGTTTATTTAGTTGTCTGTAGTCCACCACTAATCTATGTTTGTCGTTACTTTTGGGTACTAAAAACGCAGGTGATGAATAAGATGACGTAGAGGGTTCGATGACTCCTTGTTCTAACAATTTATTAATTTGGTTCCTCATCACTTCCATTTTCGGTGGTGATAATTTGTATGGGGCTAAACGAATTACTTTGTTGTCGCTCAAATTTATTTTGTACTCTATCAGATCCGTCAGTCCTAATTTTGGGGTGAGGACGTTGGAGAATTGTTTTATTAAAGTCTGTATGTTCCGTCTATCTTTACTTTTTAGATGACTTAATTCAGGTTCGTGATGCTTTATATGTGTAGAAGTGGTGCTAGTACTTTCTCTGTTATTTGCATTATCATGCAAGTTATATTTCCGTGAACGATCGAATCCAAAGTAAAATATCTTCTCGTGAATGTCTAAAATTATTCCTGTTTTACTGATAAAATCAGCTCCCAATATTAATTCGGGTCCTAATTCGTCGCATACCAACATTGGAAAATACCACGTTAGATTTTTAATTTTTACTTTAAAAGTGATGATAAGCTTTATCATTAAGTTTTGTTTATTAGCTGTAGCGCATCTAATATTTACTGATTGACTGCGTTTAACTAAATTGTGTTTAAATAATTGATTTGCTAGCTCTTGACTAATTAAACTTCGCGTGGATCCGGAATCAATTAATCCGAGGGTGGATGTAACACCAATGTCAACTTGTATATACGGTAATTCACACCTATTGTAATCACATTTACTAATAGAGTTACATTTATCGATAAATTTCCTAACATAGGGGTCTAATTTTCTTTTGTTATTATTATTAGTATTTTGTTTTAACTTGTGGTCTCTCAGGGGTTTACCTGTTTTCACGATGCTGCGGAAGACACAGGGTTTCGGATCTCCCTGCCTTACATGTTTTTTTGGATAATGAGTTTTCTGATGATACTGTTTCCGTTTACAGTTTCTACTGAGGTGTCCAGGTTTTCCGCAGTTATAGCATATATATTCTTTACGCGGGGTCTCACTGGTTTCGTGTCTAGGTGGTGGCTCTTTGGACTTACCGTGGCCATGAACATAGGTTGGTCGCCGAAATGGGCGTCGTTCTCGTAGACTTCTTGTATCTGAGGATAGGGCTTGCGTTTCCTTTCTATGTGGTGTTGTGGATACAGGTGCATGTCGATGCTGATCTGCATACCACACATTTGAAGAGTGCACACTACATTGTTCAAGGTCAGCGAAAGTAAGAGGTCTACTTATTAGAGCTAAACGGGAGCGTTCTTCAGGAGATAAGCCTACCAATATAGTATCGACTAATTGTTTTTCAGTCCAGTCGACTTGCAGTAGACGTGATGATTCTCTGATGTCTGCGATATAGTGGGCCAGTCTTTCTTGAGCTCTTTGTACTCGAAGTACAGTATTTCTTTTTATCTCCTCATATATTCCAGTGGGAATAAAATATTTGATTATATTTGTATGAAGTTCTTCTACCGGAAGATTCGAGTTTAATGATTCGAGCACACGATCTCGTAAAGGTGGTTTACATTTCGGTAAGATGACCTGCAGTATTTGCCAATCGCTCAATTGTTGTAAATCTTTTATTTGCAGTAGATATCTGATAAAAGTCAATAGAGTCGTGATGCTTAAGCCATCGGTGTAAGGAATATCATTAATTATTTTCTCTACTGGGTGGGAAATCTTTCCGTAGAGGTCTACATTAAAATATACGTTAGGTATACTTTTCGAAGGATTGGTGTTTGCATTAGGATTTGTAATCGCATATTTACTAGTGCGAGTATGCTGAACATTTGGCGGTGGGGGTTCTGACATAGTGTGGGTATTTAATTCTCTACCAGGTAATGGTTCATGACTCGGTTGTATCTTCGATACGGTGGGTGATTCGGGGTTCGAGGTGGAGAGAGGGTGTTCTAAAGTAGGGGATTGAACTGGGGAGATATATAATTTTTGTAAGTAGTGCTCAATTTCCTCCATTCTCGATGAGTCTGATTTTCGTCGTAAGTCGTTGATAATTATAGGTAATTGGCTTAATGCCTCCTCCGCAAATTTCTGCACATCGGGGGGGATTATGGTGACGTCGGGCCAGCTTAATAAATTATTTAACCGGCGGGTTAAATGTTCTATACGTTGCGTAACGCGCAAAAATTCCGTAGGTGATTTCTTGTCCTCAAGGTTTTGAGATAATACTATCAATTCCCTATATTTCGCATAACAGGTTTCTCGTTCGCCGTCATAATCGAGTTCACGCAATCTATCTAACTGCGAGGGTGTATCTGATCCGATTTGGCGTAATGATTTTCGTAACTCCGACACGGTTACATTTACGTGTTTTAGACCTCGTAAAAGTGCCTCGTAGCATAGCTCATCTTTTAATAACAGATCAGGATTGAATTCTGCCATTTTTGTAACGTGAGCGGCTATAACTAATTATTCTACTATTTGCATTAATTGTTATACAACGCTTCCCTTTTCTTTTACACAAAAATATAAAACTATAAATCAATCGTGTTCTTACTCCTTTTTCTTTTTTTTTTTTTTTTTACAAATAAACACTTAAAATGTTATGACAACCTTTATCGTTTTACATAGAGCGAGAGAGAGAAATTTCACACATGCATGAATATGCGTACGACAAAAGATTCCCCCTTCGGTTACTAACACATGAACAGACACGCTTCTTATAACAATAGACCACACCAGGAGGGTGACTTATTGTCAACTCAACTAAACAATGACAATTTTAAACAAACGGCGGCAGGAAACTACACGTCCGATATTGTCGAGAATGTGGCACGTTTATGAATGGGACTTTTAACAAGTACCGACATGGTTTGTTTACATGGGATTATACGCTAATATTACGTTACACATATTATATTTACTAATCAAGTTATTTATACTATATTATTATAATATTAATTACTATTTTTATCTTATTAAAACTCTGACACATATTGAAATACATGAGTGTATAGATCAACAGCTTTTGTGCGTGGGATATCGGGACGCAATTACTTCTTTCTTTTCTCTTACGCAAAATAGCAAATTAGCAAAATAGAGCAAATAGCAGCAGAATAGCAAAATAGAGCAGCATAGCAGAGTGGCGCAAATTATAACCTCATCTCTTGAGTTATAACCTAGGGAACCAGTAATAATTGGATGTGCCAATTATACCGGCTGCCTTCGTTGTGAAGCACTGAAAATAATCACAACAAATAAACAATTTATATAGCAGGATATTAGGAAGGGGAGACTGTTGATTTATGCACTCATTTTACTCGGTACTTAGATGACATCTCTTTATTACATTTGGTGATTATGTTCTCTATTGAAAGTTCTCAAACAATATAGTTTACTATATGATTAAATATATAAATTACTACTTTACAAAGGGGCCTCAAAACATGATGTACATCTTATTGATTAATTCCACGGATCCGGGATTAAATATATTAAATAAATTATGGTCACCTTGCCATGTACAATATTGAAACTCTAACCATTTGAAGAATGGTTTTTTATTAATCTTCTAAAACAACAAAACTTTTAGTTTAAACTTTACCTTTTTGCTATAACTAGCGTTATTAGATTTTATACTACATGTTACCTAAAATGTCATGTTTCTAAAGTCTTTAATGTTATTACATTTAAACATAAGTTTTAAAGTCTGTAATGTGATAATTTAAATTGTCTTTTGGGGTTTATAATTTTGTAACTCCTAACCATGGAAGACAAGCCTCCATGTCACCTGTGTGTTTCCTGAAGTTGCTGCAGAATTAGTTCTTCGGTCCTCCTGATGTTTCTTGAAGTTCAGTCGTTACCTTATCATACTGTGATGGTGAAGTTCTAGAAGTATGTGAAATCATTCCTGGTGTGGTACATTCTTCTCCGGCGACTGTAGTTACTCTTAATAATTCTTGTAGTTAGAATACATAGATAGAAAGTTTGTTTCACTGTTACACACTTCACATGATGATAGATTAGTTTACTATCACCTTCTTGGTTGTAATACTGTATTATTTACATAGTCCGTTATTTTATAATATAGAGAGATGTCATCACCACACAAATTTACTCATTTAAATCGTCATAGTATCAACCCTTTCACATTTTTATATATACACATAGCGAAACAACGCTTTACGCTGCTTACGGCGTGAGCGCTCCATTACAAGTCTAGAAAATAGTCAAGGGGAGCGTAGTAATCTCAAGACAATTACTAGGCAACATAAAAGTAGTTCCGTGTTTCTAATTTTAATTAAAGGACTACGGTTGATTAAATAATTAAATCGTGATATACTTAGTTGCAGAAGTTATCAAAGTACGTAACAATGGTCTTAATTAATTATTTAAATAATAACAAATTTACAATAATACTTAGTATATTTAGGGGTCAGAAAACAAGTTAATTCTGGTCAGTTCTTGTTTATGCAGGAGAAATTAATAAGCTTTACCCTTTCTGTACAATTCCATTCCCTTTTAATTTTATTATTATTAGACTTATATTAAATATTATTATTATTAAATGATTGCCATTAGATTTAGTTTACAATGTGAGATTTTATTAAGAATTTAAAATTTCTTCGCTTATATATTATCAACTTAATTAATTAACATATTTTTATTAATGAAATCGTCACAAGAGTATACTTATTTATTTAACAATTTTAAAGGGGAATTAAAGATTACTGTTGTATTTATTTATTATTAAATTGTTATGAGATAGAATAATAAAAAGGGAGTTGTTAATTATTTAATTCTTGAGTTTTCATTGCAAGTCCCGTCTCACTGGATCCAGCGCAATTTTTAGCTTCTCTAGGCCTTAGCCTAGTTTTAATTAACTTGTGGCCCCTCTTTACAAAAAGGAAATATTCTTTTTTTAACTGCTCGAGATAAAGTGGGGTTACACCTTTCCCTTAACCGATCTTCACCAAAAACAATAGGTCGTGCGTACTCTACAAATCAGGGCTGTATGTAAAAAATTATTTGATTCGGTTTGAATTTGCGGCTGTTATCGTGTGCCATAAAAAAAATCTACAGACACACAGATACACAGATAGACACACAGACACACACACAGACACTTTTCGAAATACGACTTTTTTTCATGTTTTGAGTGTAGTACAATCAGAATCTGCAATAATCTCGAACACGATTTTTTTGCCATCACCATACTTCCATTTCCTTAAGGAATATGGAAGTAAAAATAGCATTAGTAAAGAGAAGACAGAGTGCATTGTATTGTGGAAAGAAGGGTACTATAAATAAGAAAGAAGTAACAAGGCAAAGAGAAGGAAAACTCAAAAATACGACGACGTTTTCGACGTTCGCACAATATTACACGTCGTCTTTAAGTGGTGAAATAAATATTGAACTTCTGAGAAATCGATAATTACAAATTTAATATTAGATTAATAAACTTAGGCACTTGCACACGAGTTGTCAAATTCACAATTTGTCCAATACACACTACCACAAAAACAGTAAAAGACACAAATCACAAATGTGAGCACATAATTAAAACACAATTTTAATTAACAATTAACACCTTACTATAAGCCGCTGGCAAATAACTCACAACTGGCTTCTTCCAAAACACCGCAATTTGTACTCAACCAGTCGCCGGTTTCGCGGAGTAAGGATACGAGATACCCCTACATGCCGGTGGAATAATCGGCCAGATTTTGGAAGGCGCAGATCTCTAGATCATCCGAATTGCTACGTCTCCTGAATTTGTAAACATCGCTGTCAAGTCTGACAAGTCCCATCGTACCCTCCAAGATACTGAAAATTCTACATCAGCAATATACGAAGGCTTCGTATTAGTGTTGCATGTACTTTCTTCCCCTGTTGGCGTCTCTTGAAACAAGATTCATCCGCTAGTCACCCTTGTAATAATTAAGGTTAATACCCTTTTAATCTAGCTTTATAATGTCTAATAAACAACAACAGTAGAACAAATACTACTACTACTACTACTACTACTACTACTACTACTACTACTACTACTACTACTACTACTACTACTACTACTACTACTACTACAGTACGACTACTATTAGTCTACTACAACTACAACTACTATTAATAATAATGATAATAATAATATGTGTTATTATGAATTTTTATGAATAATAATAATATTCATCATCGTCATCATCAAAAAACCAAACAAAAGTAATAACTACGTAAATTATCTTATGTCTTTTCTTCTTTTTGAGAAGTCGGTCACTATACTATTTGTGTGTAATTTCTTATCTCTTAGGCGTAAGAAATCTTTACTTTCTTGGCGGGTCCAAATCAAAAATCATCGGTGCCAAGTAAACAAGGTATTAAATTATGAATTGTTATAGGAGTCAGTAAGAAGGATAGGATAAGAAAGAACTGAATAAGAGGAGAACTAAAAGCTTTTCATGGAGCTGACCCATATGAGGAAAAGGTGTTGTAGGTGGTACTGTTCTGGAGCAGGTCAGTAATAATGAACATCTGGTCTGCGTCTTATATTACAATCATTTGGGGAAGAAGCTGCACAGGTTCAACCATATGTGTGGAATCACTAGGAGAACTGTACAATCAAGGAGTAAAGAAACATAAAATAGGTTAATTACCTGCTGTCGCGTTTCTCTGAATCCTAATTATGGGATTACTCGAGTTTCGACACCAATGGTGTCATCATCAGATCCAATATGATTAAGGTTAAAACATCATTTATCGATGTGTATTAACCTTAACATCACTAAACATCATTTATGATGTTTTAACCTTAATCATATTGGATCTGATGATGACACCATTGGTGTCGAAACTCGAGTAATCCCATAATTAGGATTCAGAGGAACGCGACAGCAGGTAATTAACCTATTTTATAGTCTTAACCGTTTCTGGAGGCAAAATAAAATGTTTAAAGAAACATACCTGAAGTTCTACAGGGTGATGACCGCCCCCACACATCTCTATAGGTCTGCTGAGAATTGGAGTTTAGTGAAAATCCAGGTCACTCTTGTTCATACCCCGAAATGAGATTTCTCAGGCATGTGGAAGGATATACTCTTCAAGATCGCAAAAGAAATATCGATGTACGGCAGGATCTGAAAATTATGAGTATAATTGATAGGATTGCTCAGTATCAATTAAAATGGTTGGAACATCTTAACCTAATAGATGACTGATGCACCCCTAAAACAACTGTGGAATTATAAGCCGAAAGTACACAGAGGTATGAGGCGTTCTGAGAAGTGTAGGAGTGACAGGCTGCTTGGAACCGGAATAAACCATTTTTGGTTTAACCTTTGCTGAAGATGATGATGATATACTGAAGATAACAGGGGATGTTTTCCCTCCGGTAACATCCTATTGTAATAATGAGGGATGTAGCTTAATGCTGGCCACATTGCACTCTTTGTATCCCATATAATACGGCTGATAGTTAATTCTGCCTGATCCACCTAAGCTACTTCGGTGGTACAAGAAGAAGCTACTAATATTATTATTACTGCTACCTGTTGCTTCCCCACGCAGGAAGCAACACATTTAATGACAGGCGTAGGGAGTATAGACAGAAAGGTAACCATCACAGCCGCATTGTATCCGTAGAACAAAAATCCATCTGGGAACAATGAATGCGTGTATGAATCGGTGAAACAACTCGGGAAATCTATTACAAAGCTCGGAATAGGGTCAATCGGTTTTATGGGTGTAAACAATATAACCGTATGACGTTACAAAATAAAAGTGTAAAACACAACATGAGTGTTCAATGACTCGCTCAAATATAGTCAGCATGAAACTTTCAAAGTTCCCTTTGCGCCACAGCATGAAACAGTCACAAGAGAGAACAACAAATACAAAAACGGACATCCTGGGCGTAGGTGGTCCAAAAAATTATGGAAAAGAAAAAATTGACGTACATGGAACTCTTTTGTTGAAAAAAGGGTTTTGCTATAAAACATTTATTACGTAACAAATGCAATTTATTCCTTATTACATAATAATAATTGAGTCGAAATAATACAAGGCCAGCTAGAAGGGGATAAATTATTGTAAAAGTTCAAGGTGAGAAGGCAAATATATCTAATCCAGACTTGGCTGATCGACCACATATACAAATCACAAGTACAATAATGGCTGTAAATATTAAATAACCTGGAATTGTTATTAATGAATAGAATAAAGATCATTTTTAAGCTCTGTCAAATTTGGCGTAGAGCCATACTAGTAGTTTCAATGCAGATTCGATGATTTTTACTTTCCATTTTAATTACACACATTAAGTAGTAATATTAACAATATCCTGTCTCTCTTCACTCTCTCATCCTCTTTCTCCCCCTCTTTCCCCTTGTTATTCATCCTTAATTTCCTCTAGGTAATAGGTCAGTTCAGTGTGACGGGGGTCAGTTTTTGCCCACACAGTTATCTACTGTGAGTCTCTCGCACCAATTCTTGTATATTTATCTACTGTATCATCTGACTTGATAGGTTTATCCATCGAAATGAGAGTGTCCTCTAGGCTTGTGCCTAAACTTTCGCTTTAACCCGTGAGTTTCTCTACTCGTTGTTCACCATTCATCAGCATTCTATATCATAGTATATAATACTATAGTATATAATCATAGTGCATAATTTAAAGTATATCATATATGACTTTGTAGTGTATAAATGGTAACATCTTTCTTCGATATTTAGATGTCCCAGTATTGGCATACTACTACTACTACTACTACTACTACTACTACTACTACTACTAATAGTAATAATAATAATAATAATAATAATAATAATAATAATCATCATCATCATCATAAAAAAATCAAAGAAAAGTAATGACTACGGAAATTATCTTACGGCTTTCTTCTTTTCGAGAAGTCGGTCACTGTACTCCTGATATTAACCGTAGTACAGCCCTGGTGGATTTTGTAAGCAAATATATTTGAATAACGTGCTTAGCGGTTAAACGCACCTAATACCAGTTTCGTTGTATTTCATGGCTTCGTAGGGTAGAAAGGTTAATTCTCTTGGGCAGTTGGAGATTTTGGCTGTAGCTTGTGGGCGGATTTGGGTAAACTGTCTCTCACTTACATGTGTATGTTGTGTGATTTGTCTATCCCTTTGCTGTAAGGGAATTACGGTTTGAAACGTAACAAAACATGGCGCCACGGTATTTGTGTTTACTTGCACGACCCGTTTGATTCCAATTTTGTAAATTTTTCACCGCACGTATAACTCGGGACGCATTCGTAACTTGCAATGAGTCGCAGTACTTGTCACGTGAATCCGTTACACACGTTATTACTTATATATTTAGTTGACGTAACTTTAGTAGAAGTGTATGAGTAAAGATTAATACACTACTCAGTTTTAAAAAGTAATTAGATGTTTTTATATTGGCTACATATATTCAAAAGCTACACTGCTCTTAGCATCACTGTCGTCATAATTTTGATCTTAATTTAATGTGTTTTTGTGTTTATGCACGTACACTTGGGTAATGTATGTTGTTTAATATTTCTGCAATAACAGATTGGCCTAAACAACCGGCCAATCGTTTAATAACGTAATAATAATAATAATGTTATTATTATTATTACTTTAGATTGAGATAAAGCTTAATGTGTATCTGCAAGAACGTCCCCCCCCCACTCACACACAGAGCAGAGGCGTGCTGACTCTCTCACTCTCTCTCTCTCTCTCTCTCTCTCTCTCTCTCTCTCTCTCTCTCTCTCTCTCTCTCTCTCTCTCTCTCTCTCTCTCTCTCTCTGGTCCCCGCCAAACACACACTCACATGTTAGTGTTTTCAGCTATTCTTACGTCTTAATGTCTGATGAATCTGGAAGAAGGAACTGTGACCACATCGGCGATTTGGTACTTTTCCTGATCGCTACTGTAACCCGTGTAAGCTTCGGATTTCTCCGTAACGTTACCGCTGTATTCATTAACTTCTTTTCAAATTTTTAGTTGCTTTCTCGCATTGTTAATTCGGGCATTTTTATCTTTTTTATAGTAGGATTGAAAATATTATTTTCGTATTAGTGTAGAGAGCAGCAGCAACACATGTCTAAACGGAAGCTGGGAATTTCTCAGTGGAATCTTTACCTATGGGAGATAAAAGTAACAATGCAACTTTCATTTGAGTATTAACACAATTATCAAAAATTGCGATAATGTAAACATCGGCCATGAAATTTTATGTTTAGTTTTCATTTAAGAAATTAGTGATTTAATATTGTAATCTTTATTTCATGATTTAGTAGCTTACTGATATGCATACGTAGATTTTTTTACTCCTGCGTTCTCAATTTCTGGATTTAAATGAATGTTTCTAATTTTTATTTGTTAAACGGTAAATCTGACCACGTTCTGGGGCACTTATCTCAATTAGAGCTTGCTTTGAAGTATATATAATCTACTGAACAATACAAATAACTTATTGTAGGCCCTACATTAGAACAATATTCAACGACCGGAGATACTAAGGTTTCTTCCATAATGTCTGTAGCCGTTTGTAAATAACTTGATTTGGAAACATTGTATAATTACTATGAGTGGGGTTTTAAAATTATATTTTTATTTTCCGTTTAAAAAATTAAAAATTGAATAATTTTATCTTACTTTTAAAGAAATTTTTCTTATTTCCCTGGGTTAGAATAAACCTAAAGATTATACTTAAGAATAAACAAGTATAGGCTACTTAAAAGTTTTGTGCAGATGTCGCAAATAGTTTCTGAGAAATGATCCTTTTATGTCTAGAAACCTTAGTTAGAATAAATTACGGAAAACAAAAACTATGTACGTATACTTTCAAAATATTTCACCTTCCCATTAAATTTTCACAGGTGACAAACCCTCTCCCTCTTATTTTTATTTTTTTCTTCCTAGCTTCCATTTAAAAATTCCCTACTTTTCTTTACATGTCCCAAACACTTTCAATACCGACCACCTAAATTTCCTTATAGTTTAAATTTCTGGTTTCAGTTCTAGTCATGCCAATATTAGACTCTTCATAATATTACTTTTACTGAACGTTTGTGCAATATTCTGGACATACCAACGCGAACGCTTCTGCTTCATACCTTCAGGCCCGGACATAGACAATGAAACATTACATATGCTTTCTTAAGTAGTACAATGGAAATGAGGTGACTGAATATTTAGAATTTTACTTTCTTCTATGAATACACTAAATTAGGAAAGGGATCTGCTAAGTCCTCGTAATGTATGAACAAGGCTGTTTGACAGTCACAATCATCATCATCATTTGGTATTCTGCAATGTGGCTGGCCCTCATTCGCATCTAGTCAAGGCTAGATCCTTCATCTATTCATTGGCTCTCCACATTGTGTGTCATCCAGGAGCTTCAATCTTGTTCACTCTCTTCTTACATTGGTCTCTCAGAAACCGTTGCTAGCTGTTCATTTTCTCTCAGGATATGTTCAATACAATTTCTCTCTCTCCTCTGGATAATCCTCGGACATGTTCTAACTTCCTTGGATTTTTGAGTAACACTTCATTGTTTATTTTATTCGACTACATATTCTTTCCATCCCCCTTCAGTTTCCACCATTTCGATTTTATTTTCACCTATTGCTAAATATAGTTGCTTAAGCAGTTCAACTATGAAATACCTTGCTAATATTTTATTCCGTAAATGTATCGTCAACTATTTAGAATATATATGGGATATATCGGACTTGCGAAAAGTCCCATGCGTGTATTAATAACACAGTACCCACAATAAATTGCGTTTAGTTTCTTAATTAAAAGGTATTTAGTAAAAAGAACAAACGAAAACAATGTGAGTGATGTACTTAATCAATTCTTTTTTGTAAATCTTTGTCAGCCATGCAGAACCGGTAGCGAACCGAATGTAAGGCTACATATTGTAACGTGTCGTTTCACCAAACATAAAACTAATAACATACTAACTAAAGGATAATTTACTGACTGTAACAAGCTATGGCTGACAATGACCAAAATACCAAAAAGTTAAAGATCCCAGGACAAAAGATGTAAATAAATAAGGTGTAAAGATATAATTAATCGCACTGTTGAGTACATTTACATATGTTTTTATTTGTGTTAAACTAATTCATTCTAACAAGACAATTTATATTATTATTAAAAACTTCATTACTAGTTAAAATGTAAATAAATCTAATTTAACTATAGGGAGGTCTGCGCACCTCAGACCGTTATTTTATTTATCAAGAAAAAAAAATTTACATA
This sequence comes from Magicicada septendecula, assembly GCA_034769895.1. Lineage (NCBI taxonomy): Eukaryota > Metazoa > Arthropoda > Insecta > Hemiptera > Cicadidae > Magicicada > Magicicada septendecula. Next base: position 403,734,542 of record CM068369.1, on the reverse strand, counting down.
AAGTGAATTATTTAAGTTTTACAAATATAATAAGATCAAACTATAATTATAAAAGTGGTATGGTATGACAGTGCTAGAAAGTGAGAATAACAGTGAAATACGGTAAAAAGGAAAAATTGTGTGTAATGAAAGTGATTGAACATAATTATAATGAGCATTGAAGAAATATATAATCTATATAAAACAGGTATATAACACATATAGTGAAACAAAACAAATTAACTATTTGAAAAGGATAAAATTTTACATTAAAAACTTATAATAAAATAGTGTAAGGAAGAAAAGATAAAGTTCATCTGAATATTATTAATTAGAAATGGTACACCGAACCTGTGACCCATAAAACAGAGCCAAGGCCTTTAACTAAATAAATTAATGTTTTGAGTGGAAGAAGATTGATTGTTGAAAATGGTGAATTGCAAGCCAGAACGTTTAAAAAATTACTGCTAAGTTTGATGGAAATTGAAGATCAATAAAAGCTCAGATGGCCAGGAAAACCAACCCAAGACCTAGAGGAATGATGTTTTGACAGAGAGAGACCAAATAACCAGGTGTCCAGGAGTGAAGAATCAACCAATAAATCCGTTGGGATAACTGCAAGATTGGTGAGATCACTCCAAAACAATAACTGAAATATTCGAGCTAACATTGCGACAGTAAAAAAATATGAATTACCACAAAAACAATAACTGAAAAAACAATAAAAAAAATAATAATTGTGAATTATTTTAGAACACTATTATAAAATAGTCGTTAATCATAAGAGTTTTTTGTTATAGTTTCTAGTTGTTTAAAAGAACCCACAAACATTCAACAGACATTTACAACACCATATTACCAAGTCTCATGTATTAATTATATTGTCTGTTCTATGTGTAACCTGTACCAGACTTTAATGATATTTGTATGTTAACCCAATTCATGAGATTCAGATAAATAATCATCTAATTAAAAATAAAACACAGGTTTTTTATTTAGTTACAAATCACCGTCAGAGATACTAATTATTTTATATTACATATTGGTGATCCCAAAACAGGGTTGAACAAAATAAAAGTATCAGCGAATGATAAAGGAAGATATTTACTGAATATTACATATTGGCGCTCAAACGTGGGGCCTTCCACATTCGCAGAATAGATTTGGTACTATATTTACTGAATATTACATATTGGCGCCCAACCGGTAGGGCTGAAATTAGGCAAAACCAACTAATCGAAACACAATTAGTGAAATAACGATTGACCTAATTTTAGCTGGCAACTGCTAGAAGACTAAAAAATGCGACGACGAGAAGCTTCTCAGAAGAGAGGACAAAAGCCAGAGGCAGAAGAAGATAGGCGGGAACAAGAAGAAAAAACAAAGACAACGAAATGGAAGAACAGGCGGGTGACAATGAGGAAGCCAGAGGAGGCCTGGATTTACAAAAATTATGGGAATTAATGAACGAAGATTCCAAGAAACAGAAGGAAGAATTAAAGAAACAAATGAAGGAGGATATTGAAAAAATAGATAAAAATAATGAAAAGAATATCGAAACACTTAACAAGAAAATGGATAGTAACCAAGAAGTGTTTAAACAAATGAGAGAACAAATGGAGAGCAATAATGAAACACTTAAATTACAGTTGGAAGAGTATCGTGAAGAAATAAAGCAGAGAATAACGGATACCAATGAAGAAATAAAAAAGACCAATGAAACATTGATACAAGTCCGTGAGGAAATATTAAATAAAGTAAACAATGTCGAAGAGGAAAGTAAAAATAGAATTGAGGGAATCCAACAGGAAACAGTGGAAAAGTTGGAACAAATGCAAGGAAAAATAGATGAACAATACAATGAGGTAGGGAACAATTTAGGGCGAGTACAATGCCAAGTCATGGAAAATAAAGAAAAGATTGAGGAAATACAGCGAAAATAAATAACAAAAATTAAAGAAGATATAGAAATACTTAATAGTAGACAGATGAATTACACACACATACCAATAGGAGAAAACCAAGAGGATATTAAACACCCGGAAAAGAAGACGAAGAAAATATGGAAAAAGGAACTAATAAAAACACGGGAAGAATTGGAGATGATGAAGAATGGACTGGTTAATGTACTTAATCTCCCAATGACTGACCATAGGGAAATAGGTAATGATAAAAATTATAGTAGGAGCTTAATAGAAATTTTAGAAATAATTCACAATAAAACGGTATGTAACAAATTAAAAAGGTCTATAGGTAAATTGAATACACCAGAAATAAAAATGCATAATAAAATGTCATGGATAGCATCAATGATTGATATACAATTGACATATTTGTTTAGTAAACTAGATGATAGAGTGATAGAAATAAGATTTAATACAAGTGAAAATTTTGTATTAGAAACTTTGCCATATAAGGTAGTAGAGAGGTATTTAACTAGGACTGAAATAGTTCTGAAAACAATAGCAGACCGAACAATAAGGGCAATTGAGATCGACCACGGATAAACTAAGTAAGAAAGCGCCATCGAAAGAAGGGACTGATTTTCTGGATACCGATCAAGCGAACCATTTGAAAAAGGAAACAAAGAAATAAATAATCACTCTAGACTTAAGAAAAAATAATGATAATTAAGAAAACATAACCAAAACTGAAGGAAAGCTAATAATAAACAAAAGTGGAATATAAACGGAAAAATAAGAAGATGAAAGTATTAAACTAACAATTAATTAAGACAAAATATTATTTAGAAAAATATAACAAGGGATTCATTAGAAAGAAAATAGGGTAAAGCGAAAACAAACTGAGACATAGAGTACATCAAAGTAAACTCTACAAGGGGTGCTGACAACAGTCTTGATCAAAACGGGAGCGAACACTTCCTTAACCAACATACCAGAATAAAACGGAGAGAATACGCACGCTGTCCATAAACCAATTGTAATTATAGGAGCCATAGGTAAATAATATAAAACCATAAAGCAGCAAATAAACCTGAATGTTACGAGAGAAGGAATAGGAATTCCTATGGTGTTATTAGTAACCCAAGTGTTACTCTTTAATTTATAAACAAAGTGTTGTATGCTACGGCGCCACTCTGCAATTATGAATGATCCGCTGAGATAATAGGAAGCATAAGTGCCCCCCAGGACATGAATTCATACTAAGTTAGGGAAAATGTTAGGGTACCCGTAGGAAACAAATAAACCGTAACAGAACCAGAATTATGGCAGGAAAGACTGCAGGAAATCAGGGCATTCCAAGGAAAGGACATACGGAGATCATGAGTGTGGCACAAAAGAAGAGGTTAGTGAACAATTACAATACTACCGCATCGTATTCTCCAACTCACCGAATAAAGTGAAGAATTTAAATAATATCCGGTTAAACAGTTGTTAAAGAAAGCTGTAAGAAAGTAAATCCAGCGCATGATAAAAAAAGATATTATAGGAAAAGTAGTTTGTCAATTACCAGCCCCATTGTAGCATATCCCAAGGAATATATAACCAAACCGAGATAAAGAGGTTTTATGAAAAGTGAAGACAGTTTTTGTAGATGTTTGCCATTTATTTCAGTAACTCCTAAAACTACCATTTACTGAAATAACTTGTCTTAAACGGGGGGGCTTTATGTAACGTGTCGTTTCACCAAACATAAAATTAATAACATACTAACTAAAAGATAATTTACTGACTGTAACAAGCTATGGCTGACAATGACCAAAATACCAAAAAGTTAAAGATCCCAGGACAAAAAATGTAAATAAATAAGATGTAAAGATGTAATTAATAGCACTGTTGAGTACATTTACATATGTTTTTATTTGTGTTAAACTAATTCATTCTAACAAGACAATTTATATTATTATTAAAAACTTCATTACTAGTTAAAATGTAAATAAATCTAATTTAACTATGGGGAGGTCTGCGCACCTCAGACCGTTATTTTATTTATCAAGAAAAAAAAATTTACATAAAGTGAATTATTTAAGTTTTACAAATATAATAAGATCAAACTATAATTATAAAAGTGGTATGGTATGACAGTGCTAGAAAGTGAGAATAACAGTGAAATACGGTAAAAAGGAAAAATTGTGTATAATGAAAGTGATTGAACATAATTATAATGAGTATTGAAGAAATATATAATCTATATAAAACAGGTATATAACACATATAGTGAAACAAAACAAATTAACTATTTGAAAAGGATAAAATTTTACATTAAAAACTTATAATAAAATAGTGTAAGGAAGAAAAGATAAAGTTCATCTGAATATTATTAATTAGAAATGGTACACCGAACCTGTGACCCATAAAACAGAGCCAAGGCCTTTAACTAAATAAATTAATGTTTTGAGTGGAAGAAGATTGATTGTTGAAAATGGTGAATTGCAAGCCAGAACGTTTAAAAAATTACTGCTAAGTTTGATGGAAATTGAAGATCAATAAAAGCTCAGATGACCAGGAAAACCAACCCAAGACCTAGAGGAATGATGTTTTGACAGAGAGAGACCAAATAACCAGGTGTCCAGGAGTGAAGAATCAACCAATAAATCCGTTGGGATAACTGCAAGATTGGTGAGATCACTCCAAAACAATAACTGAAATATTCGAGCTAACATTGCGACAGTAAAAAAATATGAATTACCACAAAAACAATAACTGAAAAAACAATAAAAAAAATAGTAATTGTGAATTATTTTAGAACACTATTATAAAATAGTCGTTAATCATAAGAGTTTTTTGTTATAGTTTCTAGTTGTTTAAAAGAACCCACAAACATTCAACAGACATTTACAACACCATATTACCAAGTCTCATGTATTAATTATATTGTCTGTTCTATGTGTAACCTGTACCAGACTTTAATGATATTTGTATGTTAACCCAATTCATGAGATTCAGATAAATAATCATCTAATTAAAAATAAAACACAGGTTTTTTATTTAGTTACAAATCACCGTCAGAGATACTAATTATTTTATATTACATATTGGTGATCCCAAAACAGGGCTGAACAAAATAAAAGTATCAGCGAATGATAAAGGAAGATATTTACTGAATATTACATATTGGCGCTCAAACGTGGGGCCTTCCACATTCGCAGAATAGATTTGGTACTATATTTACTGAATATTACAATATGTTCGTCACATATTTTGAAAATCCAAGTAAGACACTGACAGAATGATTGTTTTATTCTTCAAGTCATGTTAGTTACAGCAAGCACTACAAACTCCGTCTTCAGCATTATTTTGCTAAATGACTTTAACCTTTGCATTCTATTCTGTTACTCATTATATACTACTGGTTGTACTAGAGGTGATTACAAGTAAGCGTGGTGCGCTCAGTTTTCCCTGCACTCCATGTCTACGTCAAAGTTCTACCTAAATATAAGATTTATCGCGAATTAATTGTACTCACATTTCAACTATTTTTTAATTCTTTATGAAAAGCTGATAAGCGCCATACGTTTCTATGTAACATTTATGGTAAAGCATTATGAGAAAGCAGTTGAAGTCGGATATGCAGGTCTTAAATGCAAATATGAAAGATAGCTCAATTGTTTAAAATCGTATACCGTCTTGTAAATGATGTTCGCTTACTACATTTCATGTACAGTAGCGCCCACGCTTTTATTATTATTGATCTTAAACCTGAAAAATGTTGTGCTTAAGATTTACTACGTGTTCTTATTTAGATTATTTATTTAGATTAAAGTAATAAAATCTAAAATTAGATTTTTTCTCAAAAAGAGAAAAGTGAATATATTATTAAATTTAATTTAAATAAAAGCATTTAAGAGACTATTTGTTTTTTGTTAATTATCGTAGTCACAATGGTCTGCTTTAAATAATTTTATTATTTATAAAATCATTATGTAACAATTATCGTGAAAATTTACTACTATAATCCAATTATGTATTTCGTAATAAACAATTCAATTTGGACGGTGTGATCGCATTCTTTCCATTTCTGTTGACGCACAGTTGTTACGTTTTTCCATTAATATTTGTGAAAACTTTATATATTATATTTCTTCAATTTTGAAGACCTTATAATCTAGCTCTGCTGACAGCGCCGTGTGTTTGAACTTTGCGAATTGTTTTGATCCTAAAAAATAACTTCATCATCTTCAGTGTTGACTTCCATCTTGTGACAGGTCGAGGCTTGTGGTAGAACCATGGCAACATTCATCTTTCGCGTACCTGTAACCGTAAAACTATTTCGCAGGAAAAACTGTTTTGATATTGGACGGACTACGTTTACTTCTGTACTGAGTCACGAAGACTCAGCGAGTATTCAATTATTTTAATAGCGGAAAGTCGGAGCGAAACAAGTGAATATACGACCCGGAGTTATTAGCTGTACAGAAATTAAGGCGGTAATTAGTGCTGCGCCCTACCCGTGGATAGGAAAAACTACTAGATTAGACAACGGTGGTCGGGGGTCGGCACCTGCCGACTGTCAGCGGTATGAAAGCCTTCCGGTGCTGCGTCCTGGCGAGATTTTCCTTACACAAACGGAGACGATGCTGGAATACAAGTTGAAGTTGGTCTGACAAAATACCTAGAGGTAGGTGGTCGACGCCATATTCTCTCCGGTAGAGAGATGATTTTCTACACTAAACGTCTTCCAACTATGTCTAGATAAACTGATCTAAACGGCTGCGGGTTCACCGATGAAGACGAGAACAACACCTGCTACATAGCTGAACGAGGAACACCATAAGCTCCTCGCTACCGGAGGGAATTGGACCACCACCCTAACACCTAATAATGTCGGCCACAAGTTTGTCACTTCAAAAAACCCTTCATGGCTGAAATCAGATGATAACTATCCAATTATTATTTACACATAGAGTCAACAATCAATCATACCCAGTGACCAGTTATATACATCTGACAACTACTACATTTCAAGTTTTTAAACATTCATTTAGATCCCCACTTGATGGGACAGTTTAGTGTGTGGAGTGGGTGCTAAATTAATTGTAAATGTCAATGTATTTCTGGTAAAATTGTCAGCCAGAGACTGGCATGCATTACACAAGTCACATACAGCATAGATTTTCCATTTATTTCATTATAGGGGTTTCTTTACAGATTTTAAGTCATTCTGGCTATTAGTAATTATCATGTTCAATTCTGTGGTATACATATATATATTTTCTTAATTAAAAATCAGTTTAATTTATTTTGTATAAACAATTTACTGGTGAGGGAGGTGCATTTTCAACAAGTTTCAACCAAGCAGTGCCTGTCAATACAGTTTTGAACTTGTTTGTCGAGACAAGTTGAAGGCTGAATCATCAGGATGTTAATGTGTCCGTCTCTGAGCCAAGTGTATTTTTTTATAGGGTTATAATATTATGCAATAATTCTATTTTTATTAATTGGCCCTGTTTCCGTATATATAAATTCTTTATATCATTTATGATAACTGGGGGGCGTTCATTACTTTCAATATTTTTAATTTCTCACTGTAATTAGGCACTTAGCCACTTAGCCACTTAAGCACTTAGTTTTGAATTTTTATTATGTCCTGGGGACTACTGTGTGCTTTAGCATTCTCTTATACACCTGATGTGTAATCAACCCACACCATGAGGGTAATATTATAATAAAAGTAAATTTCTAATCCTACCAGGGATAATTATAATGAAACAGTAAGAATTTATATACACCATGAGGGTGATATAAAAAGGGCGTGGCAAGACACCTTTATGTATATTTTATTGTATACTATTGTATAATGTATTTGTGTCGTGGAACATGTTATGTATGTATATTTGTGTGTACATTTTGGGGGTTATAAGTGTTATGCATTTAGTGTATTTTTGGTGGGGACTTTGGATATAAGGTTTTTATTGGTACAATGTCTTTTTTATAAAAGATAGTTAATACATGAAGTCATGTAGCTATATCCTTTTCATTTTTTCATAACAGGTATTCTATCTCAATTAATCATTGCTGATCATTTCTTTAAGGAAATAATTTATTTTATTTAACCTTATAACAAGTATATGTATTGTCACCTTTAAAATTTATTTAATTTGTTTGAGTAATCATTATTTTTATAATTAATATTAGCAAGGAATCAATACCCTTTATCTTCATTAAGTTATATGAAGCATTCTAACAGGAACATATAAAATAAATTTTATATTTTATTAATATTTTAATGGAAGCTTTATTTCAAGGTTAGTTATAGTTTTAAATTTCAATTCTTTGGTAGAGTGACATAGCAAATTATTTCTTGGTTTCAATAATTATTTTCAGGTGGCCTTGTTGAGAAAGTATGCTTTATTTAATTAACTAATTAAGGGGAATTATAGATTACTGTTGGGTTTATTTATTTTATTATTAATTGTGCAATGAGATAGAATAATAAAAAGGATTTGTTAATTGTTTAATTCTTGAGTTTTCATTGCAAGTCCCGTCTCACTGGATCCAGCGCATTTTTGGCTTCTCTAGGCCTAAGCCTAGTTATAATTAAATTGTGGCCCCTCTTTACAAAAAAAAAAAAAAAAAAAAAAAAAAATTCTCAAAAATTTTTCTAAAAAAAAAATCTTTTTTTTAATAACTGCTAAAGTCAAAGTGGGGTTACATTTGGTAGCAGAGCGCGGTTGCGATTGGGGTCAACCCGTGGATCCTGTGGGTGTGACGGGGCTTGCAAACTTAGGAAACATTTTGGAACTTCCATAATGTTAAGTTCAAATAGAACTTAGAAAAATTTTAAAAAGGCCCTATATCTAAAGTGGAAAATATTTTGTTAGCTTTAAGGTTTTGAGATCAATGTATATGTACTTGCCCGCCTTGATTAGTGAATAGTGCCACGTGGTGAGAGAATTTAGAAGGGGAAATCCCTGGGGAAAGGGGACTTATCGCAGTTCGGTGCTTGGTTGGTTGGAGTATTACCTTGCCCATATTGGGGAGGTGTTGTTTTTTGAATTATGCGGTATGGACCGATCGGCAGTCGGTTTCTTCCGATAAATGGTAGCCGAAGTAACATAAGAAATTGTTAAAATAAATTTTCGTTGGTCGGTGTGTTGTTTTCGTGTTGTGTGTGTGGTGTGTGTGCCGCGTTCCTTTTGTCTGGTAATCGAGTGTGAGCTGTTCAGGTAGTGGGCTAGTTTCTCGCATCGGTAGGTGGACCCGCAGTCTACTCTTTGGAGGATATAGTACGTGAGTTTTTCTTATTCCTGTCTTAGTATTGTCATTATGTTTGAAGGTGTCAGGTATTTGTAGGGTGTTGTGTTTTGTTGATTGTGTATTTGCGAATTGTGTAATTCTGGCGGCGTAATGCTTTCGGAAATTGCCCCACCCTCTCACAGGAGTTCTCCAGAAACTTTCGGTGGTAGATGCATTTAAGGAGGACCAGCTGCTGGTTTTCTTGGACCTTGTCCTGCAGTTGGCAGACTATCCGGGTATATCCGATGGGGAGGTCTTGTCCCTTATATACCCGTATTGCCGGGGTTCGTTGGCAGAGAAGGTCACCAACACTTGGCGTCGCGGCGGCACGGTCGACACTTTTCATGGGGAAGTGTTGGATTACTTCATATATCCTCCACGACGTTCCCAGCTTAAGTGGGATTTATTCTATTGTTTTCAGGCCAACGGAGAGGCGTTGGGGGATTACGTGCAGGACATACGAAAAGCTGCCCGGGTATTAAGATTAGGGTTGCCCGACACCGAGGTCCTAGATGTAATTATGGAAGGACTGAATCCCCAAGACAGATCCCGTTTAATATTTGCTGGACGTCCACGTTGTTTCGCGGAGATGGCCCGGTTTTGTGTTGTTTCAAATACTGTCCGACCAGAGCTCGCAGTAATTATTCCGGTAAATCCATTTCTGAACATGGTGGATCCAGAGCCGATAACATCATCATCGCCTACGCCGGAAGATGAGAAGTCGCTTGATGGTGGAGCTTTACCATCGTCAGTAGAATTTAATTTAGACATTGCACATGGACCTGGACAGTTGGATTTCAGGTTGGGTAATGTTGAGGAAGTTGTAATTGCTGAGAGTGGTGAAGAAGAGGAATAGAAGGAGGAGGCAGAAGAGTGGTCTGCACATGCTACGCAGGGGAGTATAAGTGTAAGTGTTTCGGAGGCTGCAGGTGTTTCTGAGGTTGCGGATGGACTAGGGGATGTCCAGTCTGCAAGTGTGGTAGAAGTAGATGACGTAGAAGTTGGGGAGAAACTGGGTGGCAGCGTTGTAGAGTTTGTGAGTGAGAATGATGTAGTGTGTGAAGATGTGCAGACGCTTTCTGTAAGTAGTGTTGAGGATTCCGAGGAGTGGAAGGAAGTTTCAGGAGGACCAGGTGAGCAAATAGAGGAGGAAGATGTGCAGTGTCATGATGGTGATTTGGATTATGTAGAGGAGAAAAAGGAAGAGGTGGAAGAAAGAGAACCAGGGGAAATTGTAGAAGAGAAGAAGGTAGAAGCAGAGGAGTTAGAGGTTGAGGATAATCCAAATCGGGGTAAACGTAGAAAGGTAAGTTACCTTGATTCTAGTTTAGAAGAAATAAATCAGTACTGCTCAACACAAGATAGTTTCTCAGAGAGTGACGTCCAAAAGGAACGGGTTCCTAAAGTTCGTCATAAAAAGGTGAGACAAAGCGGTTGATGGGTAGCGGGTAGATGTTCCCCACAGTCCCAGTGGTGTACATCTACTTCAGGGTTGCGCCCCTGCCTCCGCGAGCCTTGGTTTTCTCCACCCATCCTTATTTTCGGAGGGAACCATGTCCTTCACCTTAGTCTTAGCTGTTGAACTTTCAATGACCCTTGCCCTTTTCATCTTCCCAATTTTCTTACCCCTCCCCTTAGAAAACAAATAAAAACCAAAAAAACAAATAAAAATTAGAAAGGAAAAAGCAAAAAAAAAATTAGAAAGGGGGAAAAAAATAAATAAATAAATAAAATCCGAGAGGAGTTAGGAGAGAAGTTAGTCGGAAGAGTTGTGACTACGTGGGTGTAAGGATGTTAGCATCAGATTGTTAGTGTAGTTCTCATGTTTCTTTGTTGTAGTTTGTCGTTGATTTTGTAGAGTCCTGGCCATGCCGCATTCCCTAGTTGATTTCTCGGGTAGGTTATATTAATTTAAGTGTAGGTTGTTCGACGTTGCCGTACCGCAGTAAACCCCCCTCGTTAGTTCTGCAGTATTGAAGACCAAGTGAAGGGATTGATGTTCGCGTGCCCTCTATGCGGTTTTCTCTGTCCGGCTAATAGGGGCCGTCCGCCCTAGTATAGGGATGTTTTTTTTAACGACCAGTTAGATATGTCAAGGATATGTGATGCCTTGTTTTAGCATATGGCTGGTCAGTCCATATGTGGACAGATGTGTTATGGGCGCTCACATATCAAGGTATTAGTTACCTTGTTTTGGTCTTCGGACGCGTATGTGAGTGGCAGCAGGAGGAGTAGGTGGTGGTCACCAGAGAGTGTGACGTATTGTGGCGGTCCTGTGGGGTTGGCCTGGCGGAGAGGGTCGCGTGGGGATGGTTGCATTGGCGTTGAGATTTCCAATCCAGTAAGAAAAAGGAGGGGTTAGTTGTTGTCCTGAGTAGGTATCAAGTTGGGTTTCGGTTGGTGGGCAAGCCTCAGGAGGTCGGAAGCCTCTGACGTCAAAATCTTTCTTTAGTCTTTTGCTGTCTCTCGCTTGTGCTGTGTGCGACCCTGATCAGGTCAGCAGGCAGCACCCGCACACTTACATAAAACACATCTTCTTTCGTCTCTTTCGTTTTCCTTCTGGGAATCTGTTCTCCTGAGAGCAAGCTCTGCTGAGCCAACCTAACCACGACGTCCACCGGTTTGTTTTGGGGAGAGGTACTCTCCTGGCCTTTAACGTTGGGGCAACTATGTTGCCCTTTTGGGGTGAGGGTGTGCTCAGTCACGAAGACTCAGCGAGTATTCAATTATTTTACTAGCGGAAAGTCGGAGCGAAACAAGTGAATATACGACACGGAGTTATTAGCAGTACAGAAATTAAGGCGGTAATTAGTGCTGCGCCCTACCCGTGGATAGGAAAAACTACTAGTTTAGACAATGGTGGTCGGGGGTCGGCACCTGCCGACTGTCAGCGGTATGAAAGCCTTCCGGTGCTGCGTCCTGGCGAGATTTTCCTTACACAAACGGAGACGATGCTGGAATACAAGTTGAAGTTGGTCTGACAAAATACCTAGAGGTAGGTGGTCGACGCCATATTCTCTCCGGTAGAGAGATGATTTTCTACACTACACGTCTTCCAACTATGTCTAGATAAACTGATCTAAACGGCTGCGGGTTCACCGATGAAGACGAGAACAACACCTGCTACATAGCTGAACGAGGAACACCATAAGCTCCTCGCTACCGGAGGGAATTGGACCACCACCCTAACACCTAATAATGTCGGCCACAAGTTTGTCACTTCAAAAAACCCTTCATGGCTGAAATCAGGTGATAACTATCCAATTATTATTTACACATAGAGTCAACAATCAATCATACCCAGTGACCAGTTATATAGATCTGACAACTACTACATTTCAATTTTTCAACATTCATTTAGATCCCCACTTGATGGGACAGTTTAGTGTGTGGACTGGGTGCTAAATTAATTGTAAATTTCAATGTATTTCTGGTAAAATTGTCAGCCAGAGACTGGCATGCATTACACAAGTCACATTCAGCATAGATTTTCCATTTATTTCATTATAGGGGTTTCTTTACAGATTTTAAGTCATTCTGGCTATTAGTAATTATCATGTTCAATTCTGTGGTATACATATATATATATATATTTTCTTAATTAAATATCAGTTTAATTTATTTTGTATAAAAAATTTACTGGTGAGGGAGGTGCATTTTCAACAAGTTTCAACCAAGCAGTGCCTGTCAATACAGTTTTGAACTTGTTTGTCGAGACAAGTTGAAGGCTGAATCATCAGGATGTTAATGTGTCCGTCTCTGAGCCAAGTGTATTTTTTTATAGGATTATAATATTATGCAATAATTCTATTTTTATTAATTGGCCCTGTTTCCGTATATATAAATTCTTTATATCATTTATGATAACTGGGGGGCGTTCATTATTTTCAATATTTTTAATTTCTCACTGTAATTAGGCACTTAGCCACTTAGCCACTTAAGCACTTAGTTTTGAATTTTTATTATGTCCTGGGGACTACTGTGTGCTTTAGCATTCTCTTATACACCTGATGTGTAATCAACCCACACCATGAGGGTAATATTATAATAAAAGTAAATTTCTAATCCTACCAGGGATAATTATAATGAAACAGTAAGAATTTATATACACCATGAGGGTGATATAAAAAGGGCGTGGCAAGACACCTTTATGTATATTTTATTGTATACTATTGTATAATGTATTTGTGTCGTGGAACATGTTATGTATATATATTTGTGTGTACATTTTGGGGGTTATAAGTGTTATGCATTTAGTGTATTTTTGGTGGGGACTTTGGATATAAGGTTTTTATTGGTACAATGTCTTTTTTATAAAAGATAGTTAATATATGAAGTCATGTAGTTATATCCTTTTCATTTTTTCATAACAGGTATTCTATCTCAATTAATCATTGCTGATCATTTCTTTAAGGAAATAATTTATTTTATTTAACCTTATAACAAGTATATGTATTGTCACCTTTAAAATTTATTTAATTTGTTTGAGTAATCATTATTTTTATAATTAATATTAGCAAGGAATCAATACCCTTTATCTTCATTAAGTTATATGAAGCATTCTAACAGGAACATATAAAATAAATTTTATATTTTATTAATATTTTAATGGAAGCTTTATTTCAAGGTTAGTTATAGTTTTAAATTTCAATTCTTTGGTAGAGTGACATAGCAAATTATTTCTTGGTTTCAATAATTATTTTCAGGTGGCCTTGTTGAGAAAGTATGCTTTATTTAATTAACTAATTAAGGGGAATTATAGATTACTGTTGGGTTTATTTATTTTATTATTAATTGTGCAATGAGATAGAATAATAAAAAGGATTTGTTAATTGTTTAATTCTTGAGTTTTCATTGCAAGTCCCGTCTCACTGGATCCAGCGCATTTTTGGCTTCTCTAGGCCTAAGCCTAGGTATAATTAAATTGTGGCCCCTCTTTACAAAAAAAAAAAAAAAAAAAAAAAAAAAAATTCTCAAAATTTTTCTAAAAAAAAAATCTTTTTTTTAATAACTGCTAAAGTCAAAGTGGGGTTACATTTGGTAGCAGAGCGCGGTTGCGATTGGGGTCAACCCGTGGATCCTGTGGGTGTGACGGGGCTTGCAAACTTAGGAAACATTTTGGAACTTCCATAATGTTAAGTTCAAATAGAACTTAGAAAAATTTTAAAAAGGCCCTATATCTAAAGTGGAAAATATTTTGTTAGCTTTAAGGTTTTGAGATCAATGTATATGTACTTGCCCGCCTTGATTAGTGAATAGTGCCACGTGGTGAGAGAATTTAGAAGGGGAAATCCCTGGGGAAAGGGGACTTATCGCAGTTCGGTGCTTGGTTGGTTGGAGTATTACCTTGCCCATATTGGGGAGGTGTTGTTTTTTGAATTATGCGGTATGGACCGATCGGCAGTCGGTTTCTTCCGATAAATGGTAGCCGAAGTAACATAAGAAATTGTTAAAATAAATTTTCGTTGGTCGGTGTGTTGTTTTCGTGTTGTGTGTGTGGTGTGTGTGCCGCGTTCCTTTTGTCTGGTAATCGAGTGTGAGCTGTTCAGGTAGTGGGCTAGTTTCTCGCATCGGTAGGTGGACCCGCAGTCTACTCTTTGGAGGATATAGTACGTGAGTTTTTCTTATTCCTGTCTTAGTATTGTCATTATGTTTGAAGGTGTCAGGTATTTGTAGGGTGTTGTGTTTTGTTGATTGTGTATTTGCGAATTGTGTAATTCTGGCGGCGCAATGCTTTCGGAAATTGCCCCACCCTCTCACAGGAGTTCTCCAGAAACTTTCGGTGGTAGATGCATTTAAGGAGGACCAGCTGCTGGTTTTCTTGGACCTTGTCCTGCAGTTGGCAGACTATCCGGGTATATCCGATGGGGAGGTCTTGTCCCTTATATACCCGTATTGCCGGGGTTCGTTGGCAGAGAAGGTCACCAACACTTGGCGTCGCGGCGGCACGGTCGACACTTTTCATGGGGAAGTGTTGGATTACTTCATATATCCTCCACGACGTTCCCAGCTTAAGTGGGATTTATTCTATTGTTTTCAGGCCAACGGAGAGGCGTTGGGGGATTACGTGCAGGACATACGAAAAGCTGCCCGGGTATTAAGATTAGGGTTGCCCGACACCGAGGTCCTAGATGTAATTATGGAAGGACTGAATCCCCAAGACAGATCCCGTTTAATATTTGCTGGACGTCCACGTTGTTTCGCGGAGATGGCCCGGTTTTGTGTTGTTTCAAATACTGTCCGACCAGAGCTCGCAGTAATTATTCCGGTAAATCCATTTCTGAACATGGTGGATCCAGAGCCGATAACATCATCATCGCCTACGCCGGAAGATGAGAAGTCGCTTGATGGTGGAGCTTTACCATCGTCAGTAGAATTTAATTTAGACATTGCACATGGACCTGGACAGTTGGATTCCAGGTTGGGTAATGTTGAGGAAGTTGTAATTGCTGAGAGTGGTGAAGAAGAGGAATAGAAGGAGGAGGCAGAAGAGTGGTCTGTACATGCTACGCAGGGGAGTATAAGTGTAAGTGTTTCGGAGGCTGCAGGTGTTTCTGAGGTTGCGGATGGACTAGGGGATGTCCAGTCTGCAAGTGTGGTAGAAGTAGATGAGTAGAAGTTGGGGAGAAACTGGGTGGCAGCGTTGTAGAGTTTGTGAGTGAGAATGATGTAGTGTGTGAAGATGTGCAGACGCTTTCTGTAAGTAGTGTTGAGGATTCCGAGGAGTGGAAGGAAGTTTCAGGAGGACCAGGTGAGCAACTAGAGGAGGAAGATGTGCAGTGTCATGATGGTGATTTGGATTATGTAGAGGAGAAAAAGGAAGAGGTGGAAGAAAGAGAACCAGGGGAAATTGTAGAAGAGAAGAAGGTAGAAGCAGAGGAGTTAGAGGTTGAGGATAATCCAAATCGGGGTAAACGTAGAAAGGTAAGTTACCTTGATTCTAGTTTAGAAGAAATAAATCAGTACTGCTCAACACAAGATAGTTTCTCAGAGAGTGACGTCCAAAAGGAACGGGTTCCTAAAGTTCGTCATAAAAAGGTGAGACAAAGCGGTTGATGGGTAGCGGGTAGATGTTCCCCACAGTCCCAGTGGTGTACATCTACTTCAGGGTTGCGCCCCTGCCTCCGCGAGCCTTGGTTTTCTCCACCCATCCTTATTTTCGGAGGGAACCATGTCCTTCACCTTAGTCCTAGCTGTTGAACTTTCAATGACCCTTGCCCTTTTCATCTTCCCAATTTTCCTACCCCTCCCCTTAGAAAACAAATAAAAACCAAAAAAACAAATAAAAATTAGAAAAGAAAAAGCAAAAAAAAAATTAGAAAGGGGGAAAAAAATAAATAAATAAATAAAATCCGAGAGGAGTTAGGAGAGAAGTTAGTCGGAAGAGTTGTGACTACGTGGGTGTAAGGATGTTAGCATCAGATTGTTAGTGTAGTTCTCATGTTTCTTTGTTGTAGTTTGTCGTTGATTTTGTAGAGTCCTGGCCATGCCGCATTCCCTAGTTGATTTCTCGGGTAGGTTATATTAGTTTAAGTGTAGGTTGTTCGACGTTGCCGTACCGCAGTAAACCCCCCTCGTTAGTTCTGCAGTATTGAAGACCAAGTGAAGGGATTGATGTTCGCGTGCCCTCTATGCGGTTTTCTCTGTCCGGCTAATAGGGGCCGTCCGCCCTAGTATAGGGATGTTTTTTTTAACGACCAGTTAGATATGTCAAGGATATGTGATGCCTTGTTTTAGCATATGGCTGGTCAGTCCATATGTGGACAGATGTGTTATGGGCGCTCACATATCAAGGTATTAGTTACCTTGTTTTGGTCTTCGGACGCGTATGTGAGTGGCAGCAGGAGGAGTAGGTGGTGGTCACCAGAGAGTGTGACGTATTGTGGCGGTCCTGTGGGGTTGGCCTGGCGGAGAGGGTCGCGTGGGGATGGTTGCATTGGCGTTGAGATTTCCAATCCAGTAAGAAAAAGGAGGGGTTAGTTGTTGTCCTGAGTAGGTATCAAGTTGGGTTTCGGTTGGTGGGCAAGCCTAAGGAGGTCGGAAGCCTCTGACGTCAAAATCTTTCTTTAGTCTTCTGCTGTCTCTCTCTTGTGCTGTGTGCGACCCTGATCAGGTCAGCAGGCAGCACCCGCACACTTACATAATACACATCTTCTTTCGTCTCTTTCGTTTTCCTTCTGGGAATCTGTTCTCCTGAGAGCAAGCTCTGCTGAGTTAACATAACCACGACGTCCACCGGTTTGTTTTGGGGAGAGGTACACTGCAGGGTACTCTCCTGGCCTTAAACGTTGGGGCAACTATGTTGCCCTTTTGGGGTGAGGGTGTGCTCAGTCACGAAGACTCAGCGAGTATTCAATTATTTTACTAGCGGAAAGTCGGAGCGAAACAAGTGAATATACGACCCGGAGTTATTAGCAGTACAGAAATTAAGGCGGTAATTAGTGCTGCGCCCTACCCGTGGATAGGAAAAACTACTAGTTTAGACAATGGTGGTCGGGGGTCGGCACCTGCCGATTGTCAGCGGTATGAAAGCCTTCCGGTGCTGCGTCCTGGCGAGATTTTCCTTACACAAACGGAGACGATGCTGGAATACAAGTTGAAGTTTGTCTGACAAAATACCTAGAGGTAGGTGGTCGACGCCATATTCTCTCCGGTAGAGAGATGATTTTCTACACTACACGTCTTCCAACTATGTCTAGATAAACTGATCTAAACGGCTGCGGGTTCACCGATGAAGACGAGAACAACACCTGCTACATAGCTGAACGAGGAACACCTAAGCTCCTCGCTACCGGAGGGAATTGGACCACCACCCTAACACCTAATAATGTCGGCCACAAGTTTGTCACTTCAAAAAACCCTTCATGGCTGAAATCAGGTGATAACTATCCAATTATTATTTACACATAGAGTCAACAATCAATCATACCCAGTGACCAGTTATATACATCTGACAACTACTACATTTCAAGTTTTTAAACATTCATTTAGATCCCCACTTGATGGGACAGTTTAGTGTGTGGACTGGGTGCTAAATTAATTGTAAATTTCAATGTATTTCTGGTAAAATTGTCAGCCAGAGACTGGCATGCATTACACAAGTCACATTCAGCATAGATTTTCCATTTATTTCATTATAGGGGTTTCTTTACAGATTTTAAGTCATTCTGGCTATTAGTAATTATCATGTTCAATTCTGTGGTATACATATATATATATTTTCTTAATTAAATATCAGTTTAATTTATTTTGTATAAAAAATTTACTGGTGAGGGAGGTGCATTTTCAACAAGTTTCAACCAAGCAGTGCCTGTCAATACAGTTTTGAACTTGTTTGTCGAGACAAGTTGAAGGCTGAATCATCAGGATGTTAATGTGTCCGTCTCTGAGCCAAGTGTATTTTTTTATAGGGTTATAATATTATGCAATAATTCTATTTTTATTAATTGGCCCTGTTTCCGTATATATAAATTCTTTATATCATTTATGATAACTGGGGGGCGTTCATTATTTTCAATATTTTTAATTTCTCACTGTAATTAGGCACTTAGCCACTTAAGCACTTAGTTTTGAATTTTTATTATGTCCTGGGGACTACTGTGTGCTTTAGCATTCTCTTATACACCTGATGTGTAATCAACCCACACCATGAGGGTAATATTATAATAAAAGTAAATTTCTAATCCTACCAGGGATAATTATAATGAAACAGTAAGAATTTATATACACCATGAGGGTGATATAAAAAGGGCGTGGCAAGATACCTTTATGTATATTTTATTGTATACTATTGTATAATGTATTTGTGTCGTGGAACATGTTATGTATATATATTTGTGTGTACATTTTGGGGGTTATAAGTGTCATGCATTTAGTGTATTTTTGGTGGGGACTTTGGATATAAGGTTTTTATTGGTACAATGTCTTTTTTATAAAAGATAGTTAATATATGAAGTCATGTAGTTATATCCTTTTCATTTTTTCATAACAGGTATTCTATCTCAATTAATCATTGCTGATCATTTCTTTAAGGAAATAATTTATTTTATTTAACCTTATAACAAGTATATGTATTGTCACCTTTAAAATTTATTTAATTTGTTTGAGTAATCATTATTTTTATAATTAATATTAGCAAGGAATCAATACCCTTTATCTTCATTAAGTTATATGAAGCATTCTAACAGGAACATATAAAATAAATTTTATATTTTATTAATATTTTAATGGAAGCTTTATTTCAAGGTTAGTTATAGTTTTAAATTTCAATTCTTTGGTAGAGTGACATAGCAAATTATTTCTTGGTTTCAATAATTATTTTCAGGTGGCCTTGTTGAGAAAGTATGCTTTATTTAATTAACTAATTAAGGGGAATTATAGATTACTGTTGGGTTTATTTATTTTATTATTAATTGTGCAATGAGATAGAATAATAAAAAGGATTTGTTAATTGTTTAATTCTTGAGTTTTCATTGCAAGTCCCGTCTCACTGGATCCAGCGCATTTTTGGCTTCTCTAGGCCTAAGCCTAGTTATAATTAAATTGTGGCCCCTCTTTACAAAAAAAAAAAAAAAAAAAAAAAAAAAAATTCTCAAAAATTTTTCTAAAAAAAAAATCTTTTTTTTAATAACTGCTAAAGTCAAAGTGGGGTTACATTTGGTAGCAGACCGCGGTTGCGATTGGGGTCAACCCGTGGATCCTGTGGGTGTGACGGGGCTTGCAAACTTAGGAAACATTTTGGAACTTCCATAATGTTAAGTTCAAATAGAACTTAGAAAAATTTTAAAAAGGCCCTATATCTAAAGTGGAAAATATTTTGTTAGCTTTAAGGTTTTGAGATCAATGTATATGTACTTGCCCGCCTTGATTAGTGAATAGTGCCACGTGGTGAGAGAATTTAGAAGGGGAAATCCCTGGGGAAAGGGGACTTATCGCAGTTCGGTGCTTGGTTGGTTGGAGTATTACCTTGCCCATATTGGGGAGGTGTTGTTTTTTGAATTATGCGGTATGGCCCGATCGGCAGTCGGTTTCTTCCGATAAATGGTAGCCGAAGTAACATAAGAAATTGTTAAAATAAATTTTCGTTGGTCGGTGTGTTGTTTTCGTGTTGTGTGTGTGGTGTGTGTGCCGCGTTCCATTTGTCTGGTAGTCGAGTGTGAGCTGTTCAGGTAGTGGGCTAGTTTCTCGCATCGGTAGGTGGACCCGCAGTCTACTCTTTGGAGGATATAGTACGTGAGTTTTTCTTATTCCTGTCTTAGTATTGTCATTATGTTTGAAGGTGTCAGGTATTTGTAGGGTGTTGTGTTTTGTTGATTGTGTATTTGCGAATTGTGTAATTCTGGCGGCGCAATGCTTTCGGAAATTGCCCCACCCTCTCACAGGAGTTCTCCAGAAACTTTCGGTGGTAGATGCATTTAAGGAGGACCAGCTGCTGGTTTTCTTGGACCTTGTCCTGCAGTTGGCATACTATCCGGGTATATCCGATGGGGAGGTCTTGTCCCTTATATACCCGTATTGCCGGGGTTCGTTGGCAGAGAAGGTCACCAACACTTGGCGTCGCGGCGGCACGGTCGACACTTTTCATGGGGAAGTGTTGGATTACTTCATATATCCTCCACGACGTTCCCAGCTTAAGTGGGATTTATTCTATTGTTTTCAGGCCAACGAAGAGGCGTTGGGGGATTACGTGCAGGACATACGAAAAGCTGCCCGGGTATTAAGATTAGGGTTGCCCGACACCGAGGTCCTAGATGTAATTATGGAAGGACTGAATCCCCAAGACAGATCCCGTTTAATATTTGCTGGACGTCCACGTTGTTTCGCGGAGATGGCCCGGTTTTGTGTTGTTTCAAATACTGTCCGACCAGAGCTCGCAGTAATTATTCCGGTAAATCCATTTCTGAACATGGTGGATCCAGAGCCGATAACATCATCATCGCCTACGCCGGAAGATGAGAAGTCGCTTGATGGTGGAGCTTTACCATCGTCAGTAGAATTTAATTTAGACATTGCACATGGACCTGGACAGTTGGATTCCAGGTTGGGTAATGTTGAGGAAGTTGTAATTGCTGAGAGTGGTGAAGAAGAGGAATAGAAGGAGGAGGCAGAAGAGTGGTCTGCACATGCTACGCAGGGGAGTATAAGTGTAAGTGTTTCGGAGGCTGCAGGTGTTTCTGAGGTTGCGGATGGACTAGGGGATGTCCAGTCTGCAAGTGTGGTCGAAGTAGATGAGGTAGAAGTTGGGGAGAAACTGGGTGGCAGCGTTGTAGAGTTTGTGAGTGAGAATGATGTAGTGTGTGAAGATGTGCAGACGCTTTCTGTAAGTAGTGTTGAGGATTCCGAGGAGTGGAAGGAAGTTTCAGGAGGACCAGGTGAGCAACTAGAGGAGGAAGATGTGCAGTGTCATGATGGTGATTTGGATTATGTAGAGGAGAAAAAGGAAGAGGTGGAAGAAAGAGAACCAGGGGAAATTGTAGAAGAGAAGAAGGTAGAAGCAGAGGAGTTAGAGGTTGAGGATAATCCAAATCGGGGTAAACGTAGAAAGGTAAGTTACCTTGATTCTAGTTTAGAAGAAATAAATCAGTACTGCTCAACACAAGATAGTTTCTCAGAGAGTGACGTCCAAAAGGAACGGGTTCCTAAAGTTCGTCATAAAAAGGTGAGACAAAGCGGTTGATGGGTAGCGGGTAGATGTTCCCCACAGTCCCAGTGGTGTACATCTACTTCAGGGTTGCGCCCCTGCCTCCGCGAGCCTTGGTTTTCTCCACCCATCCTTATTTTCGGAGGGAACCATGTCCTTCACCTTAGTCCTAGCTGTTGAACTTTCAATGACCCTTGCCCTTTTCATCTTCCCAATTTTCCTACCCCTCCCCTTAGAAAACAAATAAAAACCAAAAAAACAAATAAAAATTAGAAAGGAAAAAGCAAAAAAAAAATTAGAAAGGGGGAAAAAAATAAATAAATATATAAAATCCGAGAGGAGTTAGGAGAGAAGTTAGTCGGAAGAGTTGTGACTACTTGGGTGTAAGGATGTTAGCATCAGATTGTTAGTGTAGTTCTCATGTTTCTTTGTTGTAGTTTGTCGTTGATTTTGTAGAGTCCTGGCCATGCCGCATTCCCTAGTTGATTTCTCGGGTAGGTTATATTAGTTTAAGTGTAGGTTGTTCGACGTTGCCGTACCGCAGTAAACCCCCCTCGTTAGTTCTGCAGTATTGAAGACCAAGTGAAGGGATTGATGTTCGCGTGCCCTCTATGCGGTTTTCTCTGTCCGGCTAATAGGGGCCGTCCGCCCTAGTATAGGGATGTTTTTTTTAACGACCAGTTAGATATGTCAAGGATATGTGATGCCTTGTTTTAGCATATGGCTGGTCAGTCCATATGTGGACAGATGTGTTATGGGCGCTCACATATCAAGGTATTAGTTACCTTGTTTTGGTCTTCGGACGCGTATGTGAGTGGCAGCAGGAGGAGTAGGTGGTGGTCACCAGAGAGTGTGACGTATTGTGGCGGTCCTGTGGGGTTGGCCTGGCGGAGAGGGTCGCGTGGGGATGGTTGCATTGGCGTTGAGATTTCCAATCCAGTAAGAAAAAGGAGGGGTTAGTTGTTGTCCTGAGTAGGTATCAAGTTGGGTTTCGGTTGGTGGGCAAGCCTCAGGAGGTCGGAAGCCTCTGACGTCAAAATCTTTCTTTAGTCTTTTGCTGTCTCTCGCTTGTGCTGTGTGCGACCCTGATCAGGTCAGCAGGCAGCACCCGCACACTTACATAAAACACATCTTCTTTCGTCTCTTTCGTTTTCCTTCTGGGAATCTGTTCTCCTGAGAGCAAGCTCTGCTGAGCCAACCTAACCACGACGTCCACCGGTTTGTTTTGGGGAGAGGTACTCTCCTGGCCTTTAACGTTGGGGCAACTATGTTGCCCTTTTGGGGTGAGGGTGTGCTCAGTCACGAAGACTCAGCGAGTATTCAATTATTTTACTAGCGGAAAGTCGGAGCGAAACAAGTGAATATACGACACGGAGTTATTAGCAGTACAGAAATTAAGGCGGTAATTAGTGCTGCGCCCTACCCGTGGATAGGAAAAACTACTAGTTTAGACAATGGTGGTCGGGGGTCGGCACCTGCCGACTGTCAGCGGTATGAAAGCCTTCCGGTGCTGCGTCCTGGCGAGATTTTCCTTACACAAACGGAGACGATGCTGAAATACAAGTTGAAGTTTGTCTGACAAAATACCTAGAGGTAGGTGGTCGACGCCATATTCTCTCCGGTAGAGAGATGATATTCTACACTACACGTCTTCCAACTATGTCTAGATAAACTGATCTAAACGGCTGCGGGTTCACCGATGAAGACGAGAACAACACCTGCTACATAGCTGAACGAGGAACACCATAAGCTCCTCGCTACCGGAGGGAATTGGACCACCACCCTAACACCTAATAATGTCGGCCACAAGTTTGTCACTTCAAAAAACCCTTCATGGCTGAAATCAGGTGATAACTATCCAATTATTATTTACACATAGAGTCAACAATCAATCATACCCAGTGACCAGTTATATACATCTGACAACTACTACATTTCAAGTTTTTAAACATTCATTTAGATCCCCACTTGATGGGACAGTTTAGTGTGTGGACTGGGTGCTAAATTAATTGTAAATTTCAAGGTATTTCTGGTAAAATTGTCAGCCAGAGACTGGCATGCATTACACAAGTCACATTCAGCATAGATTTTCCATTTATTTCATTATAGGGGTTTCTTTACAGATTTTAAGTCATTCTGGCTATTAGTAATTATCATGTTCAATTCTGTGGTATACATATATATATTTTCTTAATTAAAAATCAGTTTAATTTATTTTGTATAAAAAATTTACTGGTGAGGGAGGTGCATTTTCAACAAGTTTCAACCAAGCAGTGCCTGTCAATACAGTTTTGAACTTGTTTGTCGAGACAAGTTGAAGGCTGAATCATCAGGATGTTAATGTGTCCGTCTCTGAGCCAAGTGTATTTTTTTATAGGGTTATAATATTATGCAATAATTCTATTTTTATTAATTGGCCCTGTTTCCGTATATATAAATTCTTTATATCATTTATGATAACTGGGGGGCGTTCATTATTTTCAATATTTTTAATTTCTCACTGTAATTAGGCACTTAGCCACTTAGCCACTTAAGCACTTAGTTTTGAATTTTTATTATGTCCTGGGGACTACTGTGTGCTTTAGCATTCTCTTATACACCTGATGTGTAATCAACCCACACCATGAGGGTAATATTATAATAAAAGTAAATTTCTAATCCTACCAGGGATAATTATAATGAAACAGTAAGAATTTATATACACCATGAGGGTGATATAAAAAGGGCGTGGCAAGACACCTTTATGTATATTTTATTGTATACTATTGTATAATGTATTTGTGTCGTGGAACATGTTATGTATGTATATTTGTGTGTACATTTTGGGGGTTATAAGTGTTATGCATTTAGTGTATTTTTGGTGGGGACTTTGGATATAAGGTTTTTATTGGTACAATGTCTTTTTTATAAAAGATAGTTAATACATGAAGTCATGTAGTTATATCCTTTTCATTTTTTCATAACAGGTATTCTATCTCAATTAATCATTGCTGATCATTTCTTTAAGGAAATAATTTATTTTATTTAACCTTATAACAAGTATATGTATTGTCACCTTTAAAATTTATTTAATTTGTTTGAGTAATCATTATTTTTATAATTAATATTAGCAAGGAATCAATACCCTTTATCTTCATTAAGTTATATGAAGCATTCTAACAGGAACATATAAAATAAATTTTATATTTTATTAATATTTTAATGGAAGCTTTATTTCAAGGTTAGTTATAGTTTTAAATTTCAATTCTTTGGTAGAGTGACATAGCAAATTATTTCTTGGTTTCAATAATTATTTTCAGGTGGCCTTGTTGAGAAAGTATGCTTTATTTAATTAACTAATTAAGGGGAATTATAGATTACTGTTGGGTTCATTTATTTTATTATTAATTGTGCAATGAGATAGAATAATAAAAAGGATTTGTTAATTGTTTAATTCTTGAGTTTTCATTGCAAGTCCCGTCTCACTGGATCCAGCGCATTTTTGGCTTCTCTAGGCCTAAGCCTAGTTATAATTAACTTGTGGCCCCTCTTTACAAAAAAAAAAAAAAAAAAAAAAAAAAAATTCTCAAAAATTTTTCTCAAAAAAAAAAAAATCTTTTTTTTAATAACTGCTAAAGTCAAAGTGGGGTTACACTTCGTCTTGGCCAAAGTTCACACCAACTGATGCGCACCCGTTTGATACGTTTGTGCGCGACGAATTTGTGATCTTATAATTTCTACAATAAATTTAACCCGCCATTAGCAAGTTCCATAGCAACATCTACTAGTTATCACAACGGTAATCGTATCAGAAACGATTATAAATTGGCACGGTGTCCACCAGTTCACCCCAGTACTAAGGTACAGACCTTTTGACACTGAAGATGGCCCCGATGGTGGGGCAGAAACGTCTGTTTTGAACACGAGCAGTAGACCACGTAAATAATGATTCCAACAATGATGACGCCGGCCGTGGAAGCCTAAGGAATTCTTTAATTATACAATGTTTCCATTTGCAAACTGCCCCGATCCAAGTACTACAATTTTTGCTGAGTTTCTGCATTAGTATGGAATCTCGTTCACGAAGTTCACCAATTCGTGAAGCATCGAGAATATCAATGAAGACTGAAATTTGTTACATACCATTACGGTCAAATATCTATATATATAAAACTCGAGGCTTTCTTTGAGGATTTATTTGTATTGAATACAAATCCACACCAATTGCCACCAAATTTTGCACAGGTAACCTTTGACACAAGGTGAAAAACACTGTCTAATTTGGAATTTGATAGTTTGCCCCGTTCGCACGATTTACGCCCTTTTAATTATGCCCTTTTGTTGACGCGTATAAAGATGTCAAAACACCATGGAGACCAAAATTAATTACCATAGTAACAAGTAAATAAACAAATGCTATTTAGCAGCATCGGAACTGTACCTTTATCCGTTACTGCAGTACATTTTCGATGCTTTTAATATGCGATTGTATCGATATATTACAATGTGGAAAAGAAGAAGTGTACTAATTTTAAATTGTCCTATTTCTTAATGCAAATTGAAAATACGTGTTGTTTTCATTTGAGAGGTTAGGTGACAAGCGTTTTTGGTTTTTCGTTTGCTGCTGAAATAAATAAAAGCTATGGTTGAGGAAAACTTAACGTTCTATGTGTATATACAATGCTTATAACACAGTAACACTTAAGATAAAGAACCTAACGTTTTTGAGTTAACAGGTACTTGTATTGACATAATTTGAAAATGCAGATACGTCTATATTTTTTGTAATTGTCTTAAACGATTATAAAATTTATGTTTTTACGTATTTCTGATGATGCAATAAATAAGTAATGAATTACATTAAATAAACTTACTTCTACTAATTTATCTATTGTTTCTTTGTATTGAATTCAATTCCACACCGTCACACAGATGGCCACCAAATTTTTCACAGGTAACCTTTGACACAACGCAAAACACTGTCTAACGTAGAATTTGATATTCCGCCCCGTTCGTACGATTTAGGCCCTTTTAAATATGCGGTTTATTCACAGTAGATGTGTGACGCGTATAATGATGTCAACAACACTATGGAGACCAGAATTAATTTCCATAGTAACAAGTAAATAAACAAATTATATTTAGCGGCATCTTTGAACAATCCGTGTGACTACCCTCGTGCGTGTTAAAAACGTAACTAAAACGCAGCAGGTTGCGTATCGATGCGGGAGACATTGAAAACGCCGCAAAGTTGATGACCGTGCGTTTTTTCCACGTCCGTGTGACCAATTTCATTGCTACCCCTTGTGTTAAATTCAATGCGTCTCCCACCTTTCAGAAAATCTCAATCTCTAACGACCCATTACAATAAACGAGCAAGTAATAACGCGGTTAAAAAACCTTTAAATAGAAACAAAGCTGCGCAGAAAACACAAAAATAAAGATAGTTTGACGAATGATGATTTTAAAAAATTGTCTTTTAAAAAAATGTCAATTAAAAGAAAACAATAAAGCGGGCGAATCCGCGGGTGTAACATCTAGTCATGCTATAAATTATGATATTTTCATATATTATTGTCTTCAAATATCATAGGAGAGTAGTGTCATACAATGAATGCTTATGGGAAATTGCAGCTCAATAGCTTATTAAGAAGTGAGCGAAGAGTTAATTTCGAAATTTTGACCATAGTGAACTACACACAAGTAAAGGTAAATATAAGCCTACCAAAAGAGGTGGGTACACGAAACAGTCTATCATTGCCAGTGCCAGCCAGTGTGTTGCGTGTTGACGCTTTTACAGCTGTAGTAATTATTACTTTATCAGCAACTCACCTTGTTACTGGAGTTTCGCCTTGCATTGTGCATTTCGTAATCATAAGCGGTCCGTATAAAGAAAGTCGAGAGTGGGTCACGAATCCGCGAAGCCTGTAAATGATTCAAGGATTCGGTTGCGCATCCTTTCACTTCGGTATGTGCTTATTATACGAAGACAATATTTTTAGAACCGCCTTCTCCTCCGTATGCTGATCCATATCTGTGTCTGTTTTCTCACCTACTTGTATGCGGCAAGTTTATCTTTCAGCTTCGAAACTAAAAGTAATTTAAATTTTCTTATACGACTTTGATTTTTTTTTAATTTAGCTAAAATATGACTAAAAAAATTCGTCTTAATATTTCGTAGGAAAAGCTCTAAGGACACGTTTACCGGCCGCCCTGCGTTTTGTTTTCTCGGCGTGTTTAAATTTTTAATCAGCATGAATTATTTATCACGCGAACATATTAAATTTTCATGTTTACTTTACGAAGTAGCGACGCGAAGTGCTTTCAATTTATTTTTTGTAGACGAAATTCGTCATCTTATTACTTCTTTACGTGTATTTACCTTGTTTGTGTATTTAATAAACTTCTGTAACGGTAGGGTTTCGTTCATATTTAAAATAGTTGGCGCGCATCACTTTACTGCTGTTTTGCCATCGCTGGCTTTTCACACAAGTAGACACACGCATATCGTATTTTGCTTGTATGAAATTGATATTGCAGTGGTTTGAAGATCGAACCGCTACGCCACTTTAAGTAGATTCGTCATATGAATATTTCTTTCAATGAATATCACAGACAAAATTTTTTGTATAGTTTATTCCAATCTATTATAAACATACCATTCAACAATACGTTAAACAGCAATACATTCAGCAACACATACACACACACACACACACACACATGTAATATTGTCTTCTGAGGAGTGTGTCCAGTTGAAAAGAAGTACGTGGTTAATAAGGTTTACGTATTAGCCAAAGCAACTTTATATTTTTTTTCCCGGCCAAGTGTATCTCCAATTATTTGACTCAGTCGGTGCAAACGATTAGGCTGTATTTACCTGCCCCCCCCCCCCCCAAGTTCCCAGGCGATGACTAACCAGTTACCATCTAATAACTCCACTGTACTGACCCTTTCAGAGTTTATTAATAGGCAACGTCCGTAGTTCCATGATGCATGTTTCTTTTATATGGCATGCCCCATCATATGATGATGGCTTCCCAACGCTTTTCTAGCTAAGCGAAAGTGTTCAATACTAAAATTAATAATTAACGGTTAGTGTTAGGAGCTACAATGAGTAAGTATATAGTACGTTTCAATGTTTCATATAACCATTAACTCTGCTACAAAAAAAGGAATAATGACTCTACGTACTCAAAAATCCGTACACTCTGTATTAAGAGGTAACACGTATTAGACATGTGTTGCCTCTCCGTACTAATTTCAATATACATTCAAGTATAAATATATATATATATATATGGATATATATATATATATGGATAATCGATTATTATATTATCAACATAGTAATTTAAAACAATGTAATAAAATTAATAATGTTCCTGACATATTTTATTTATATCTATTTATTTAAGTATAATAACAATAAAAGTATAGTTTAGACTAATAGTAAATATTTTGTGGACGTAACATACATGTAGAAACACAACCACGCGTACTTCGCACTCTCTCTCTCTCTCTCTCTCTCTCTCTCTCTCTCTCTCTCTCTCTCTCTCTCTCTCTCTCTCTCTCTCTCTCTCTCTCTATCTCTCTCTCTCTCTCTCTCTCTCTCTCTCACACACACACACACACACACACACACACACACACACACACACACACACATTCATTTACCTAATTAGTCTGTGCTGTGTTTAATTTTACTGATTTGTGTTTTAAGTCTACTCATTTACTGAAACTGACAATCTTTTCATAATTTAATGATTCACGGTCATTACTGAATTAAGTTTTTTAAATTTTATTGAAATATTAATTTTAGTAAGTCGTTAATTTTAATCTATTTAGTGCTAACATTTTTACAATTAAAGACGCTATAAGAAAACTAGTAATATAATACAGATCATATTGTATTTATTTATTAAAAGGAAATAAACAATATTTTTATAAGTAAGACAAGCGTGGAATGGTCTCATCGCACGCATGGGTGATCATTGTTCATTGCGCATCGCTGGAGACAGTCTCCGGTAGGAAGGATACTTCGAGCCCGGCCAGTAAGATGCACAGTGCTAATGTTTACGTTTGCAACTTAAACATATTCTTGGCATATTTATGTGTATTGTGGACGTAGATATACACGTAAATCCATGTTATATCTGTTAGAATATAAATCTTAATAAACCCTTCCGTGTGAACTAATTTTTTTTTTTATTTCATAAGGAAAGGTCATTATACGAACCGCTAATCGGGTATGTATATTAGTCAGATTATACGTATATGAATAAAATGTTAGCGTGGAAATCCTATTAACTAATTTTTGAACAAAGTCACATGACAGGGAACTCGTACAGCTGATGAACAACAGTGTCTACGTCACTGTAGTGTTGTAGCTGAACAAAAAACAATAACTTAATATTTGTTACTAGCCGTCTAGAGCCGAGATGTTTAACCTGTTGAGAAGTTTATGCTTACATGTGCCACTTATTTATTTAAAGTTGAAATCACAAATTACAGAAATTTTCTACTTAAATCCTTAGTTTAAGTGTGAATACGAATGGGATAATTGTCTTTGGAACGTGAATTTCAAACCCGCATTCTCTGACACAATGTAGCGAATAACGCTGTAGATGAATAAAAATTTGGAAGGTTTTAATTGCATTGTTGCTATTTTGTTTATTGAAGGAACTGCATGTTTAATTGTAAAGACCATGGTTGTTTTTTTATTATACGTCATTATTCCGAAAATGTCAAATAATAGAGTTCCACACTAATTATAACACATTAACACTTCTCACAATACTTCGAGAAACACTCGATCCACACTAAGGAAAATCACTCAGCGAACTAACTAACTAGCGGCTGCTATGGGTTTTTATAGGCAGCGCATGTCTTCCAGAATTTTCTGTCCTTACTGCGGTGTGCCAGCTAATGCGTATTTCAAGTGTGCTCTTGAAGAATCTAACATCCTTAGCGTGGCCTTGACTGAGGCTACACCTGCTCGACTTGTGGAGGGACGGGTGGAGGACGCTCCGATTACTCGACTAGTGGAGGGACGGGTGGAGGACGCTCTTGGCTACTCAAAAATACGATGCTCTCTTGCAGTGTACTTAATGCTGTACTTGATACGTGCATATACCAAGAGGTTAACGTGTTAGGATCTTCACTTTAACGGTAGCTCTAAACGACCTTAGAGATGTTTTATACAACTAAATTTTACTACAAATTAGACATGTTGATAAGCCTAATGTCTCCATACAACACAGTCCTTATAATATACAGTTAAAATCATATCAACGGTTCACTACGACCGTACACACTAATGAAAACAGGTATCTTTGCTTTATGAGACACTATTTCAAATTTTTGTTAAACGCAAGAAACGCCGATAAAAATGTTATATAAACTTAGTTAAAACTTGTTAACAAAAATAAGTGAAAATTAAGAAAGCACATCTTTCTCACACATTAGCGGACTTTGGTTAATAAAATATAAGAATTTTAAGACTTAAACATTAAAACTCTATCCTATTTTGTACGTTACGATGTTTCAAAACTCCTCCCAGACAAATTAATTAAACCTGTGGAATATAACAGATGGCAAACTACGTAACATAGTTTACGAAACGACATCAGTTTGATGTTCGACTGACTTATTTTTGTCCACGAGTGGGTGGTATGAAGGCACAAAATATAGTTGATTTTTAGGTATATTCTTTGCCGTAACGAGTAAACAAAAGACAAAAATATCGTATTAATAAGTTAATATTAAATATCCTGTATTTAGGTGAAATCGAAGTTTTATTTTTATCGGTACCTTTTGATTCCACATTTTTATGGTACAGCATCACTGATGGGAAAAAAATACTATTTACATTCAGGTCTATAGCGAATATATTATTTATGATGGAAGGGCCAACATGTGAGAAACCTGTGAAACAGTCATTGACTTTGGTTGTAAGATTCCGATCGAGGTAGATAGCTAGAAATTTTGTGGTTTAAGTTAGGGTTGAATATTACGCTCGAATCCCAGTCACAGTAGTCAGTGGCTTTGTCACAAAGTTGGCCTTATAACTAAATATCTTTAACATGAATGTATGCGTATCTTAATTTAAATTTAAAATTAAATTAGAAACTATGTATTCATAAAAAAAGTTACGTTATTGCGTACTTTTACGTGCTAAGTGAATTTAGTTAAACAATTTATCATTGTTTTCTCATTAGACAAACATTTCTCACTCAACTGTCAAACCAATCACGTTTATATTACACATGTAATGGATACACCACAACCTGTCCTATGTGATCTCCTAATCCTTATGTAGCCTATGTCAATAAACACAGACGCTAAGGAGGGCAGTGTATATATTTGGTAGTAAATCAGTATATAATTAACACTTAGAACAATGCTAAGGTAGACAATCGCCTTTCTCCGCTAACCAGGTAACGACCTTCGCAACTCTTTTGTTGTTCGTATCGGGTTTCTTGTTCGTGATAACGAAGTTTTGCTCGCCCAACGACCTTTACCGTATCTATTGTGTCATAGCTTGCAGCTCGTATGTCTCGGTCTATTCCGGCAGACAGTAAATTACTGCCGAAAACTGCTTATACTTTTTTATGTACGTAAACGTTAGAATGGTGTGAATCCGCACGATTATTAAATCAGTGAGTTGCTTACCTTGTGCTTGGGCGTGTTCTGCCGTCATTGTTATGAGTTTTGTTACCAAGCGATAAAGCTGCTGGCACACGTTCTGTACAATGATGGCAGAATTTATAAAAATATACACTACTATATAAAATTACTGTTGTTGTGCTTTCCTAGACAAACTTCTTAGAATTATTATTGTTTTGAAATCTTAAACTGAATACTGTACCCCTATACTTTACTTGAACAGCGAAACACGATTAAAAAAAATAAAAAATGAATAAGATTTTCTTTTTTTTGTATTCTTAGCTTTAAAGTAATTTGTTAATATATGAA
The DNA here is from genome assembly GCA_034769895.1 of Magicicada septendecula. NCBI lineage: Eukaryota > Metazoa > Arthropoda > Insecta > Hemiptera > Cicadidae > Magicicada > Magicicada septendecula. Next base: position 403,701,770 of record CM068369.1, on the reverse strand, counting down.
TTTTTTCTGTATTTATTCTAAAAAAAAGAAAAGATTTCCTTAAATGGGTAGCTTTTTGAATGGGTCTACCCAATACAGGGGCAGAATGTTGTGCATCGATCATTGACTCGTTTATCAGATACAAGTAGCAATGTAGCACCAATAATTAGAAAACACGTTTGTTACGCACGCGCACACACTCACACACACACACACACACACACACATTAAGTACGCATCGACTTATTTGTAAACTAATAGTGTACTTGAACGATGTCTCTAGCTTTCGATCATCTTGCAGGATGCTCATCGTCATACAGCTATGGTTAGTATATGCATACTGCATGATGAACAGTCACAATATTATAATTACAATATTAATATATGTACGCATACAAGATTAATTGTGTAAGCTAATTGCTACCAACTACAAAACCCAAATTGTCCACGTGTTACCAAATTTAAATCAGCTGTAGGGGGAAGTTGATTTTTCGCCCATACTGTACGTATATTTTTATTAAGGATAACACATTTGTGCAGATATAATAAAATCATAAAAGGACTGCACACGTAGAGTATCAAGGAACCATCCATTGTTTAAGAAATTTAATTTAAACTTTATTACCAAGCATATATGGTTGTTACTAATCATTTTTTACTTGACGGATAACAATATTTTAATTTCTTTGCTACTTCAGTTTATCGAAAATTTCTTAGAAACGAATTCTGATAATAACATTTCATCCTATACTAATAGGAACAATTTAAACATAAATGTTTTTTCATAATAACAAGTACAACATTTTGCAGAAATAGTACGGAACGCTCGATTACAATCGTAATGTCTCTGTGGATGTAACCTATGTATCCTAATGTGGCTCATTTTTAAATTCTTACGATTGCATTTTTTTTAACATATCGTGCGTAAAGCCAAACGAGTTTTGGCTTTTTTTAAATTAATAAGAAAACTTAGGCTAATTTTTCTGGCACGCACTTTGAAATCGTCAAGGTTTATAATAGACAATCCATTGTGGTTTTCTAAACGTGACCTTAAGATGTTAGAAAACATTTTTAGTAGAATAGATTTGAAAAACTTTTTGCCCAATTTATTATTTTTTAGAGGGCACACTGACGGAAGGAAATTGTTTTTAAAAATACGCAGCCCACACACACAGATTCACATTCCAATCTTGTGTATTAAAACAAGGTAGTCACATTCCAACTAAAAGTAATCCAGATTTTGCACGAGTACTCTCGTTGAATAATACTTATAAAATAAGTTCCTCATATTGAATCAAAGAAGCACACAATAATTGAACCAACGTCTAAGCTACTCTCTAAATTATAAGTTGAACTGACTAAACTGTCTGAAAAATTGATTCGTGAAAAAACTATTACTAAGAACAAACTTAGACTCTCCGCTACCACTTACTTAAGAAATACTTCTTTTGAATCTCCTTCGTATCGGGACCTTATTTCACATCATCAGATCTGTCTCGATCAAAGACTATTAAACTAACTCGTAGATTACTAATTTGTCACCTCTCTCTCCTTCAACTGGATACATTTTCCTCTTGAATCACCGTTCCTGGAGACTGTCGTCTCCTGAGAGATCAGTAATTCTGGAAACTACTTAACTACGTCGCCCTTCACAGAGAACTGCACTATGCCTTCTCTGTGACTACCTATACCTATGCCTATACTTTACCTATGTGACCGCCTTTCTAAACAGTAGGCCGCCTTTCCCAGATATATTTTTTTTGTCTATGATGATCCGCTTTCCTTACGCCACTCGATTTACATGACGCTCAATAATTGTTGTCTACTGTTAGCATCCAATCGAAACAAGCCTGTTGATAGAAATCACCTTTTCTCAATACTAAGCGGAATATACCGTATCAAACTATCAAAATCATAGAATTACTATGATTTATTTTAGGAACAGTGTGTTAGTGTGGTTTACTTATAAAGAATGTATTTGGCAGAATGCATAAGTGAACGTTCATAGTCCTTTATGATGCATTTTCACGATGCGTGACTCAGTCTACTAAATCATATCAAATCATGTCAGTCTTGATCGTCGTACATGTCAAAGACTATGGGGCAGTGTTGGGCTGCAGTGTGTTTTGGATTACAAAGTAAGGAACTCACTTTATTATATGTGTAATACACATATTTCTTCATTACCTTCGTAATACACATCTCAATTACATGATTCTGTCAAGACTGTATGCTGTAAATAATAGAGAAAGTTCAGTTATAAATATCAAGAAAGTCTATTTACTTGTACACGTTAGAGTGTCAACTTACTTTAGGTAATTGATGGTGCTATAAAGTACATAAGCATTGTGGAGGCGTGTATTCGACATAATTCAGGCAGACAGGTTTGCGTAACCGGCGCAAAGTGGTTTTGCCGTATGATACTCGGCCACACTATAAACTTTGTTGTGCCCTCTATACGGACAGTAAATAATACTGTGTGGCGTGTGTAGTGGTTGTAGGGGTCGCTACCACCGCCACCTACGTGTAACGGGGTGCTGGCCTTAGTCGTACATTTGGATGCAACAGAGACTGATAACAAGCTATAGGCTACGCGAAATATTTTAATAACAGCCTTAAAATATTTTCCAGCCTTGTTTGTCTATTAAGTTTGAAATTCATAATTTTGTAAGCTAAATCTAAAAAAATTAATAGTTTCGTTTAATGTTAAAAAACGAAGTGTAAAATTTTGGTTACGAAATATATTTTGGGATGAGTTTTAACTCTGCGTTGACGTGTGATTTTAAATGATAATGACATTGTGTCGCATAACTAATTTTTAAATATCTGTGGATCCAATCGTATAACGAAAAACCGCGTGTGAAGTGTGTAGTAAACATCGCTATTGAATTTCTGAAAATGTGGATCAACCTACAACCAACGTCAGTTGCGTATCCAGATTTTGGCCTTGGGTGAAGGGGTCCGGTCGAGTCGGCTTCGTACAAAAGAAAAAACAAGTTAAGACTAATCAACATTACTATCTTTAAAGTAGTTGAAAAACGTGTAATAACATCATGAAATCAATCCCATGAAAGTAAACGGTAATAACACAATAAACATACGCGTTATTGAAACATTGTTTAGAAGATACTTATTGACTGAATTGAATTTTCTATATTTTATATTTAAAACGTATATGCAAATCCTGTGTAATAAACCTACTTTTTTTGAAAAAGAGTTACTACTATATTAGCTTACTCAAAAAAAAATAAAACAACCTAAAAAGTAAGAGATTACCAAAATTTGTCTACTTTTCGATCCCCTGGGTAGGGGGGTCCGGTTCCTTACGTCTACGCTCCCCTTAAGTACGCCCCTGACCAACGTTATATATGTTAACAGAAAGCACTTTTAAACAACTACCCAGTTTTAAAGCACTTTTAAAATTGTTTACATACAATTTTTCAAAACTGTAAATTGAATAAATCTTAATTACGTAATGAAAGTTATTGTAATTACAAGAAATACAGTGCTGCAAACATATAGCCTATGTATAATTCTGTATACCAGAGGTAACGAGCTAACAGTAAATTAATATTGTGCAATAACAAATACAGTGAGTTTTTGACACACACACGCGCGCGCGCACACACACACACACAAAGTTTTGTATTATTATATTGTATTCTAATGATCATTCTCAAAACTAATGTATAGAAAGACCGCAGGACCACATCTTGTTTGGTGGGAATTAAAAAGAAAATAATTTACATTTACATGTAATAATGAAGTATGGATACTTTAAAATTTATTAAAAAATGTCGTATACGTTTAGGGGGCTTATGCCCCAGGCCTTGCTTTTGTAAGACGTTTGGCCTTAATAGTGATCAGTTTTGTGGAGGACGTCAGGACGTGGGGTGATCCTCAAGGAGGGAAGAAAGCGTATACAGTTGATAACGATTGCTTCAAGGTAGGCAGTCACTTCTAAAAGAATATTGTATGCTTCTTTATTGTTTTGAATATTCCTCGCTTCTCTTTACTATGTACAGAATATGTAATCGAATTGTGGACTCTGTCTGGCAATAATTAGGGTTGTCATCCGTTCGGGGTTTCCCTATGTTTCATGTAAGAGAGGAACGTACGGGAGGAATTTGATCTCAAGTTGGGATTTCATCAGACGGACAGTAATGCAGGAGCACATTAGAAACAAGTGATTGTCGTATTTATTACGTCGTGATCTTCCATTTAAAGCAGTATCAGTTTTATGTATTTCTAGCAATTTACTGTTTGCTTATCGATGCATGCAAATATAATATCTCTCATCGAAAAGAGGAAAACTTTGTTGTAAATGTGTAAACTAGGAAGAGGTTTAAGAGTGGGCACAAGCAACGCAATGATTAACTGTCTTTTAAAACAAAAGAAAAGCAATTGTGCGTTTTCATGTTTTCATTTGTTTTTCCAGTTTATGTTTAATTTTTATATGTATAACTATTTCCTACTTAACTAAAATTTATCTAAAATTCCGTTTAACAGAAAATAAATAATTTACCGTTTTATAGTAAAAAAAAACACTCATATAATATAGAGTATAATATTATTGTACTACAATTTACAAATATTTCCGACTTATTTGATTTAGCTGTCTCCGTAATTCTACCTTCGTCGTGCTTACTTGCTAAACTGCTACTTCTCATGCTCCGGACGAGGCCTTTCAGTGTCTCCACCAGTATCAAGTCTTAAATTAGGGTTTAGGACTTGATAACAATTTGTCGTGGTTTAGGACTTTATAATGATGGAGACACTGAAAAGATTCGTCCGGAGCACGGCAGGTAGTAGTTTAGCAAGTAAGCACGACGAAGCAGGAAGTATTTATTATATGTATATACTACATATTTATTATTATTAATGAAAGTTAATTTTGTATTTTATAAACTAAATTTTTTTCAACACAAAAAGTAATTTTGAAACCAAAAAAGTCCTTAACAACGTACTAATTTTTACTGAACGATATGGTAATGATGTGTCATGTTTAATGATTTTTTGTTATTATTTTAAATGTTCTGGTTTATGTCCGACGAGTTCACACTAGCGATTACTAGAGATACTCTAGTAATGCGAGTAACGGGAATGATTGCGGGTTTTGCAAAGGGACACAGCCAAACCTGAATATGAGGACAATAAAAAGTATTTACTTTCGACGTGCTATAAGATTTAACCACTGGTTCATGGTCACTTGATGTTTAACTATTATAGAACTAAATCTGATAATAATGGTAAACTGAGAAATAAATCGTAAAGGGAAAACTGTAACTGAAAGCTTGTTGAATCCACCAAACTTCAGTCAGGAAATAGCATACTGGCAGACAGCAACTCAGTGGTTTACTGTACAGTGAATAAGCATAGACGTCAAATAGAGAAGGGAAAGAGAGAGAGAGAGAGAGAGAGAGAGAGAGAGAGAGAGAGAGGGTGAGAGAGAGAGACAGACAGACAGAGAGAGAGGGAGAGAGAGATTTCCGTTAGTAAAAAAAATTATCAGCACATTTTTCGTGACAAAGAAATGTTGTTATCCAATGGCGAAGTAGCGGTGCGAGTTGCGGTCATGGACGATGCTGAGGCCTAGCCCTCGTTGTGTGCAGTTCGTTGTAACTTGGCCTTAATCTAGAAACATGTTTAAACAGGTGCAAGACACCAGGCAGGCACAATCACCGCTGCTGATACGCTTATCAGTATGCTGTTCCAATTTGTTACGTTATCCGTACACTATTGAATCACACAACATGTGGTCGTTGTCACACTGTCGTCTGTATCGGTTCAGTCTTCTTGTCCTGTTGTACTTCCACAGTCAGTTTATTGGAAAGACAGCATTATTGGAAGTTGTTTCTACTTTCTATTTTGTTTGAAAGGTTTATTTTCTCTACATAGTGGTTGCTCCTACCTCGCGGTAGTCAAGGACCATCTGTATTTTAATATTTGTCACTAATCAACCACCGGAAGTAAGGAAATGCTGGGAAACGGATACATGTTTTTTACATAATTAGGTTACCTTACCTTCATATGTTAGATTGGTGGTTTATAAGAACGTTATTAGTTTGTAGGGGTTTGAAAGTTAAGAAAGAAAAGGCAATGCTTCAAAGGCAGGGGAAGACAGGCTTAAACGAAAAGATCGGTTTTCTTCTTTTTTTACTGGCTATCCAAATTTTATTACTGTAAAATAATAATGATTCTTAATTTTCAGAATGTGATGGGCAGAAGGACATGATATTGCGAAAGGCATAATAGTCATTTATTTCCTGTTCTTTTCAAGAAAAGAACTACGATCTTAGCTGTTACCAGTCAGACAGTCCTAGACAAAGATCGTGTCTACTCCCAGTTAGGGACACAGGCAGAACGACTCTTCATCAGAGAGTTAGGGGATTAATCTCTTACAAACTAACTCTGCCACAATGGCTTTAGGATCATGTTTACACTTTATCCATAACGCCACGGAAATCAAACATAAGCGTAAGCACATTAAATTAATAAAAAATTTGTTTCAGCTAACGTTCGAGGAATCACATTCAGAGTATTGTAATAAATTGTGTAGGAATACGCGCGTGAATATAAGATATAAAGTGTTTCTGTTTTTCTGTTATTTGCTTTGCTGCACGTTTACTCAAGGGAAAAAAATATAATAAATATCGGTATGGAGAACCATACATGACTTCCATGTTCTAAGATTTATATTTAAAATCATATTCGAAATGAAATATTTCCATAGAAACTACTTCTTTCTACTTATTGCTTCAGCCTTAACCACAGTACTGTGGTCACTAACGTATACCACCTCACGTTTTCGCACTCGATTTTCACTGATGATGGCAGTCGATGGCACTGCCTAAAAGACTGGTTTTTCAGAAAACATTGGACTAAAGCTAAACAGCCTGGGAAGGAATTTTAACAAAGAACTACTTCTTTGTTGCCGATAACGTAGTACACATATACAAAATTCTCCGCTCTCCCTTCAGCTACAATTTTCATTTATAGAAAATTACCCCCACCCCGTTCACCTAACCTCTTCAGTTATAGATATTTCATCTACGTTTCTACAGTGGATTATTATGAGCTTCTTATCAGGATACTTTATTTATCAAAATTAAGTACTTTACTCTTGTTAAAACATAAAACGTTGCAGGTAAAGTATCTCTTAATCGATCTTCACCAAAATCAATCACCTTCAGTCCTCTACAATGCAGGGATGCATGCAAAAAAAATATTTGATTCTGATTGAATGTGCGGCAGTTATCGTTCGTCATGGAAACATTTCTCTTGTTACAACATAAAATGTTGCAGGTAAACTACCCCTTTCCCTTAACCGATCTTCATCAAAATCAGTAGACCTTGAGTTCTCTACAACTTAGGAAAGTATGCAAAAAATTATTCGATTCTCTTTGGATTTACGGCAGTTATCTTTCGTCACAAAAACATTACCCTTCCTAAACCATAAAATGTTGCTGGTAATCTACCGCTTTCCCTTAACCGATCTTCAACAAAATCAACAAACCTTGAGTTCTCTTTAATTAAAAAAGGTATGCAAAAATGTAGTTGATTCTGTTAGAATTTACGGCAGTTATCGTTCGTCATATAGAAAATTACCCTTGTTAAAACATAAAATGTTGCTGATAAACTACCCCTTTCCCTTAACCGATCTTCAACAAAATCAACAGACCGTGAGTTCTCTTTAACTCAGAAAAGTATGCAAAACATTATTTGATTCTGTTTGAATTTGCGGCTATTATCGTTTGCCATAGAAACAAATTACCCTTGATAAAAAAACGTTGCAGGTAAACTACCCCTTTCCCGTAACCGATCTTCACCAAAACTGACAAGTCTTGAGAACTCTACTATTCCGGGCTGTATGCAAAACATTATTTGATTCTGTTTGAATTTGCGGCTGTTATCGTTTGCCATAGAAAAAATTACCCCTGATAAAAAACGTTGCCGGTAAACTACTCCTTTCCCTTAACCGATCTTCACCAAAAACAATAGGTCTTGAGTACTCTACAGTTCAGGGCTGTATGCAAAAAATTATTTGATTCTGTTTGAATTTGCGGCTCTTATCGTTTGTCATAGAAAATACCCTAGTTAAAATATAAAACGTTGCCGGTAAACTACCCCATTCCCTTAAACGATCTTCAACAAAATCAACAGACCTTGAGTTCTGTATAATTCAAAAAGGTATGCAAAAGAGTAGTTGATTCTGTTTTAATTTACGGCAGTTATCGTTCGTAAAAAAAAACTACCCTTCTAAAACATAAAATGTTGCCGGTAAACTACCCCTTTCCCTTAACTGATCTTCACCAAAGACAATAGGTCTTGAGTACTCTATAAATCAGGGCTGTATACAAAAAATTATTTGATTCTGTTTGAATTTGCGGCTGTTATCGTTTACCATATAAAAAATTACCCTTGATAAAAAAACGTTGCTGGTAAACTATCCCTTTCCCTTAACCGATCTTCACCAAAAACAAAAGGTCTTGAGAACTCTACTATTTAGGCCTATATGCAAATAATCATTTGATTCTGTTTGAATTTGCGGCTGTTATCGTTTGCCACAGAAAATACCCTTGTTAAAACAAAAAACGTTGCCGGTAAACTACCCCTTTCCCTTAACCGATCTTCACCAAAAACAATAGGACTTGAGTACTCTACAAATGAGGGCTGCATGCAAAAAATTATTTGATTTTGTTTGAATTTGCGGCTACTATCGTTTGCCATAGAAAAATATCGGTATGGAGAACCATACATGACTTCCATATTCTAAGATTTATATTTAAAATCATTTTCAGCCAAACAGCCAGGGAAGGAATTTTAACAAAAAAATACTTCTTTGTTGCCAAAAATTATACCCTCCCCCTTCAACTATAATTTTGATTTATAGAAAATTACCCCCAGCCCGTTCAACTAGCCTCTTCATTTATAGACATTTCATCTACGTTTCTACAGTGGATTATTAAGATCTTATCAGGATACTTTATCAAAATTAAGTACTTTACTCATGTTACAACAAAAAATGTTTCAGGTAAACTGCCCTTTCCCCGTAACCGATCTTCACCAAAATCAACAGACATTGAGTTCTCTATAGCTCAGGCACATATGTAAAAAATTATTTGATTCTGTTTGAATTTACGGTAGTTATGGTTCGTCATATAAAAAATTACCCATGTTAAAACATAAAACATGAGATTTATAAAACATATCTAAGATTTATATTTAAAATTATTTTTGAAATAAAATATTTTCATAGAACCTACTAACGCTGGGGAAATCTGAGGAGCCAATCAGAGTTGGGCCTACCTGTCACTCTGCTGAATTTGGTGGAAAGCCTTATCACTGTCGTCAAAGTATCAGCCTTGACAGGGTCCTCTTTTTCTGCAAAATGGGAGAGGCTTGAGATGGAGTGAGTGATATGGTCCCTACATCAATGAAGAACCCATTGTTTTATAAAAATATATTTAAATTTTGAAAACTGAAAATTCTTTTCTTGTTGTAAATATTTATATTTTATAATCAAAATGACTTTATTTTTGTTACCTGGCAACAAAATTATTTTATTTTCAACAATTACCATTGTTTCAAAAAGTTTAAATAAATTTTCAAGTACTTTACTCTTGTTAAAACGTAAAAGGTTGCAGGTAAACTACCCCTTCCCCTTAACCGATCTTTACTAAAATCTAATGGCCTTGAGTCCTCTACAATTCACTGACGTATGCAAAAAATTATTTGATTCTGTTTGAATTTGCGGCTGTTATCGTTTGCCATAGAAAATACGCTTGATAAAAAACGTTGCCGGTAAACTACCCCTTCCCCTCAACCGATCTTTACCAAAAACAGTACGTCTTGAGTACTCTACAAATCAGGGCTGCATGCAGAAAATTATTTGATTCTGTTTGAATTTGCGGCTGTTATCGTTTGCCATAAAAAATACCCTTGTTAAAAAAACGTTGTTGGTAAACTACCCCTTTCCCTTAACCGATCTTCACCAAAAACAATAGGTCTTGAGAACTCTACAATGTAGGGCTGTATGCGAAACATTATTTGATTCTGTTTGAATTTGCGGCTGTTATCGTTTGGAAAAAAAATTTCCCTTGATAAAAAAAAACCGTTGCCGGTAAACTACCCCTTTTCCTTAACCAATCTTCACCAAAAACAATAGGTCGTGAGTACTCTACAAATCAGGGCTGTATGCAAAAAATTATTTGATTCTGTTTGAATTTGCGGCAGTTATCGTTTGCCATAGAAAAAAAATCTACACACACACACACACACACACACACACACACACACACACACACACACACACACACACACACACACACACACACACACACACACACACACACACACACACACACACATTTCGGAAAACGACTTTTTTTCATGTTTTGAGCGTAGTAGAATCAGAATCTGCAATAATCTCGAACACGATTCCTTAAGGAATATGGAAGTAAATATCGGTATGGAGAACCATACATGACTTCCATGTTCTAAGATTTATATTTAAAATCATATTCGAAATGAAATATTTCCATAGAAACTACGTCTTTCTACTTATTGCTTCAGAATTAACCACAGTACTGTGGTCACTAACGTAAACCACCTCACGTTTTCGCACTCGATTTTCACCGATGATGGCAGTCGATGGCACTACCGAAAAGTCTGGTTGTGCAGAAAACATTGAACTACGGCTAAAGAGTCCGGGAAGCAATTTTAACAAAAAACTACTTCTTTGTTGCCGATAACGTAGTACACATATAAAAAATTCTGCCCTCCACCTTCAACTATAATTTTTAATAATTACCCCCACCCCGTTCACCTAACCTCTTCATTTATAGATATTTCATCTACGTTTCCTACAGTGGATTACTATGAGCTTCTTATCAGGATACTTTATTTATAAAAATTAAGTATTTCACTCTTGTTAAATCATAAAATGTTTCTGGTAAACTACCCCTTTCTCTTAACCGATCTTCTCCAAAATCAACAGACCTTCCGTCCTCTACAATTCAGGGAAGCATGCAAAAAAATATTTGATTCTGTTTGAATGTGCGGCAGTTATCGTTCGTCATGGAAACATTTCTCTTGTTACAACATAAAATGTTGCTGGTAAACTACCCCTTTCCCTTAACTGATCTTCACCAGAATCAATAGACCTTGAGCTCTCTGCAACTCAGGAAAGAGTGCAAAAAATTATTTTATTCTCATTTAATTTTCGGCAGTTATCGTTCGTCATAAAAAAATTACCCTTTTTAAAACATAAAACGTTGCTGATAAACTACCCCTTCCCTTAACCGATCTTCAACAAAATCAACACACCTTGAGTTCTCTTTAGTTCAAAAAGGTATGCAAAAACCTAGTTGATTCTGTTTGAATTTACGGCAGTTATCGTTCGTCATATAAAAAATTACCCTTGTTAAAACATAAAATGTTGTTGGTAAACTACCCCTTTCCCTTAACCGATCTTCACCAATACCAATAGGTATTGAGAACTCTACAATACAAAGCTGTATGCAAAACATAATTTGATTCTGTTTGAATTTGCGGCTGTTATCGTTTACTATGGAAAAAAATTACCCTTGAAAAAAAACCGTTGCTGGTAAACTACCCCTTTCCCTTAACCGATCTTCACCAAAAACGACAGGTCTTGGGCACTCAACAATTCAGGCTTGTATGCAAACAATTATTTGATTCTGTTTGAATTTGCGGCTGTTATCGCTTGCCATAGAAAACACCCTTGATAAAACATAAAACGTTGCTGGTAAACTACCCTATTCCATTAACCGATCTTCACCAATAACAATAGGTCTTGAGAACTCTACAATTCAGGGCTGTATGCAAAACATTAGTTGATTCTCTTTGACTTTACGGCAGTTATCGTTCGTCACAGAAAAAATACCCTTGTTAAAACATAAAACGTTGCAGGTAAACTACCCCTTTCCGTTAACCGATCTTCACCAAAAACAATAGGTCTTTAGATCTCTACAATTTAGGGCTCTATGCAAATAATCATTTGATTCTGTTAGAATTTGCGACTGTTATCGTTTGCCATAAAAAATACTCTTGTTAAAACATAAAACGTTACAGGTAAACTACCCCTTCCCCTTAACCGATCTTCACCAAAAACAATAGTCTTGAGAACTCTACAATTCAGGGCTGTATGCAAATAATCATTTGATTCTGTTAGAATTTGCGGCTGTTATCGTTTGCCATATAAAATACCCTTGTTAAAACATAAAACGTTGCTGGTAAACTACCCCTTTCCCTTAACCGATCTTCACTAAAAACAATAGGTCTTGAGTACTCTACAAATCAGTGCTGTATGCAAAAACTTATTTGATTCTGTTTCAATTTGCGGCTGTTATCGTTTACCATAAAAAAAGTAAAAAATTACCCTTGATAAAAAACCGTTGCAGGTAAACTACCCCTTTCCCTTAACCGATCTTAACAAAAAACGATAGCTCTTGAGAACTCTGCAATTCAGGGCTGTATTCAAAATATTATATGATTTTGTTTGAATTTGCGGCTGTTATCGTTTGCCATACCAAATACCCTTGATAAAACAAAAAACGTGGCTGGTAAACTACCCCTTTCCCTTAATCGATCTTCACCAAAAACAATAGGTTCTTAGTACTCAAGAAATCAGGGCTGTATGCAAAAACGTATTTGATTATGTTTGAATTTGCGGCTGTTACTGTTTGCCATATAAAATACCCTTGTTAAAACATAAAACGTTGCTGGTAAACTACCCCTTTCCCTTAACAGATATTTACCAAAATCAACAGATCTTGAGAACCCTACAATTCAGGGCTGTATGGGAATCATTATTTGATTCTGTTTGAATTTGCGGCTGTTATCGTTTGCCAAACAAACAAAATTACCCTTGATAAAAATATCGGTATGGAGAACCATACATGACTTCCATATTCTAAGATTTATATTTAAAATCATTTTCAGCCAAACAGCCAGGGAAGGAATTTTAACAAAAAAATACTTCTTTCTTGCCAATAACGTAGTACACATATAAAAAATATTATCCCCTCCCCCTTCAACTATAATTTTGATTTATATAAAATTACCCCCAGCCCGTTCAACTAGCCTCTTCATTTATAGATATTTCATCTACGTTTCTACAGTGGATTATTAAGATCTTATCAGGATACTTTATCAAAATTAAGTACTTTACTCATGTTACAACAAAAAATGTTTCAGGTAAACTGCCCTTTCCCCGCAACCGATCTTCACCAAAATCAACAGACATTGAGTTCTCTATAGCTCAGGCACATATATGTAAAAAATTATTTGATTCTGTTTGAATTTACGGCAGTTATGGTTCGTCATATAAAAAATTACCCATGTTAAAACATAAAACATGAGATTTATAAAACATATCTAAGATTTATATTTAAAATCATTTTTGAAATAAAATATTTTCATAGAACCTACTAACGCTGGGGAAATCTGAGGAGCCAATCAGAGTTGGGCCTACCTGTCACTCTGCTGAATTTGGTGGAAAGCCCTGTCACTGTCGTCAAAGTATCAGCCTTGACAGGGTCCTCTTTTTCTGCAAAATGGGAGAGGAGGCTTGAGATGGAGTGAGTGACATGGTCCCCACCTCAATGAAGAACCCATTGTTTTATAAAAATGTATTTAAATTTTGAAAACTGAAAATTCTTTTCTTGTTGTAAATATTTATATTTTATAATCAAAATGACTTTATCAAAAAAGAAACATTATTTTTTTATAATAAGTACTTACATATGTTTCTTAATATGCTTACTTTTTCTTCAATGTTTATGATCATTTCCAAACATTCTGACAAAATTGTATCTACAGAACAGTTAACATTCCCCAGGTTTCCATTTCTGCTAATTTCTCATTACACCTTCCACTGACGTATTATTAACCATTTCATAAACTATCGTATAATCTTTTCAGATAGCCTGGCAACAAAATTATTTTATTTTCAACAATTACCATTGTTTGAAAAAGTATAAATGAATTTTCAAGTACTTTACTCTTGTTAAAACGTAAAATGTTGCAGGTAAACTACCCCTTCCCCTTAACTGATCTTCACCAAAATCTAAAGGCCTTGAGTGCTCTACAATTCACTGACGTATGCAAAAAATTATTTGATTCTGTTTGAATTTGCGGCAGTTATCGTTTGCCATATAAAATACGCTTGATAAAAAACGTTGCAGGTAAACTACCCCTTCCCCTCAACCGATCTTCACCAAAAACAACAGGTCTTGAGTACTCTACAAATCAGGGCTGTATGCAGAAAATTATTTGATTCTGTTTGAATTTGCGGCTGTTATCGTTTGCCATAGAAAATACCCTTGTTAAAAAAACGTTGTAGGTAAACTACCCCTTTCCCTTAACCGATCTTCACCAAAAACAACAGGTCTTGAGAACTCTACAATTCAGGCCTGTATGCGAAACATTATTTGTTTCTGTTTGAATTTGCGGCTGTTATCGTTTGCCAAAAAAAAAAATTTCCCTTAATAAAAAAAACCGTTGCTGGTAAACTACCCCTTCCCCTCAACCGATCTTCACCAAAAACAATAGGTCGCGAGTACTCTACAAATCAGGGCAGTATGCAGAAAATTATTTGATTCTGTTTGAATTTGCGGCTGTTATCGTTTGCCATAGAAAATACCTTTGTTAAAAAAACGTTGTAGGTAAACTACCCCTTTCCCTTAACCGATCTTCACCAAAAACAACAGGTCTTGAGAACTCTACAATTCAGGCCTGTATGCGAAACATTATTTGTTTCTGTTTGAATTTGCGGCTGTTATCGTTTGCCAAAAAAAAAATTTCCCTTAATAAAAAAAACCGTTGCTGGTAAACTACCCCTTCCCCTCAACCGATCTTCACCAAAAACAATAGGTCGCGAGTACTCTACAAATCAGGGCAGTATGCAGAAAATTATTTGATTCTGTTTGAATTTGCGGCTGTTATCGTTTGCCATAGAAAATACCTTTGTTAAAAAAACGTTGTAGGTAAACTACCCCTTTCCCTTAACCGATCTTCACCAAAAACAATAGGTCTTGAGAACTCTACAATTTAGGGCTGTATGCAAATAATCTTTTGATTCTGTTTGAATTTGCGGCTGTTATCGTTTGCCATAGGAAATACCCTTGTTAAAACATAAAACGTTACAGGTAAACTACCCCTTCCCCTTAACCGATCTTCACCAAAAACAATAGTCTTGAGAACTCTACAATTCAGGGCTGTATGCGAAACATTGTTTGATTCTGTTTGAATTTGCGGCTGTTATCGTTTGCCAAAAAAAAAAATTTCCCTTGATAAAAAAAAACCGTTGCTGGTAAACTACCCCTTTCCCTCAACCGATCTTCACCAAAAACAATAGGTCGCGAGTCCTCTACAAATCAGGGCTGTATGCAAAAAATTATTTGATTCTGTTTGAATTTGCGGCAGTTATCGTTTGCCATAGAAAAAAAATCTACAGACACACACACAGACACACACACAGACACACACACAGACACACACACAGACACACACACAGACACACACACAGACACACACACAGACACTTTTCGGAAAACGACTTTTTTCATGTTTTGAGTGTAGTAGAATCAGAATCTGCAATAATCTCGAACACGATTTTTTTTGCCATCACCATACTTCCATTCCTTATGGAATATGGAAGTAAAAAAATCGTTGCCGGTAAACTACCCCTTTCCCTCAATCGATCTTCACCAAAAACAATAGGTCGCGAGCACTCTACAAATCAGGACTGTATGCAAAAAATTATTTGATTCTGTTTGAATTTGCGGCTGTTATCGTTTGCCATAGAAAAAAATCTACAGACACACAGACACACAGACAGACACACAGACACACAGACAGACACACAGACACACAGACACTTTTCGAAAAATGACTTTTTTCATGTTTTGAGTGTAGTACAATCATATTCTGCAATAATCTCGAACACGTTTTTTTTGCCATCACCATACTTCCATTTCCTTAAGGAACATGGAAGTAAAAAATCTACAGATAGACACACAGACACAGATAGACACACAGACACACATACACACAGACACTTTTCGAAAAATGACTTTTTTCATGTTTTGAGTGTAGTACAATCAGAATCTGCAATAATCTCGAACACGATTTTTTTTGCCATCACCATACTTCCATTTCCTTAAGGAACATGGAAGTAAAAAAACTAGTAATATATTTAGTCTCAAAAGACGTAACCAAGGATACGAATATCAATATTTATTTATATTGTTTTTAAAATGATTTTAAGACACTGGAAAATATTTAATTTCTTTTATCGTATTTGAACTCCGTTTTATCGTCTAAACTCCGTTATCCTGAATACGCTTCTAAAAGAAACGTGTACGTAGGGCTGTATAGGGCCTAGTAACTTAGCAATCCTGAAAATAATTGTTGTAGCTAAAAAAAAAAGATGAATATATATCTCCTATTAACGTGGTTAGCCACCATAGTTGTATAATTTCTGTTGACTTCCAGGCCTTCGAAATATGAGGCTTAATGAGAACTGCAATGCATTGTAACGGAAGTGCACAGCGGATGTATTGGCCTAAACCTTAGTATTGATATTATTAGGTCTTTTATATTCGTTTTTGTTTCTGTTTGTCCATTGGTACACAAAATGTTCTTACGATGTACTTAACACTGTATTTCAAGCTTCTCAGCTTCTCTTACTTCGTTGTGTGTGAGAAATATATAATTACTTAAGCACGATAACTTGAATTTTGTACGAAGCCCTGCCCTGCACGGAATACAATGCCAAGATGGCTGTCTTTTCTATCATACCTTCGAATGTATATAAAAATATCGGTATGGAGAACCATACATGACTTCCATATTCTAAGATTTATATTTAAAATCATTTTCGAAATGAAATATTACCATAGAAACTACTTCTTTCTACTTACTGCTTCAGCCTTAACCACAGTACTGTGGTCACTAACGTATACCACCTCACGTTATCGCACTCGATTTTCACTGATGATGGAAGTCGATGGCATTGCCGAAATGTCTGGTTTTGTAGAAAACATTGGACTACGGCCAAATATCCCGGGAAGGAATTTTAACAAAAACTACTTCTTTGTTGCCGATAACGTTGTACACATATATATCAGTGGCGAAGTTACATGGAGGCAATTGAGGCAATGCCTACCCTAACAAATTCTGTAGAATAAAAATTATAAATACGTATGAACTACATAACGTAAAGATTATACATTGTTACTGTGACTGTCAAATTTATTAAACCGAAACGTGCTTTATTGAGCGACCGCTAGATGGTGACAGGTGAGATTCGGCATAGTTCGTTTAAAGCGAATGAGGCAACCTGAACTTGCCTCAGCGTTTTTTGTATACATCGTATGTAAGCAATGTAGTGGTGTGATAGGGAAGTGTAGGGAGGGGGGATTGTCCCGCGCTGTACACATAGAGCGTTGAGGCATGCCTCACTTCTGTGGTCCAAACAGTTAAGTTAAAGCGCCTGTGTTGTTTCTAAGTGTTTATTTTATGCGGTTATTAAAAGTGTCACTGTTATTCCGCTGAACTAACAGATGATCAAGATTGTTATTTGAATTATTTGTAACATTAAACATATATATAGAAACTAACCAAGTTTAAAAATTTGAAGTTTAATCAGTTGTATTATCGTGTATGACTAATACAAGGATTGTTCAATAGACACACGTATAGAGCTGTAAAGCAATTTTTATTCAACGATTTTAAAAGAAGTCTCCAATAACATTAAGACATGAGTTCCACTGTTGCGCTAACCTGTAGATTCCCTGCTAGTAAAATTCTTACGGCTGTTTGTGGAACCATTCGGTTACAGCAAACTCTACCTCAGCGTCCGATTTGACCCACCGTCCTTTTAGTGATTCCTTAAAAAAAATTTAAGATAAGATTTTTGCCTACCCATTCATTAACTACTAGCTTCGCCAGTAAGCAAATTGATGTCCATTTTTTCGGCTTGCACGCGTTATGTTGGTGTGGGTTTCGGCACTTTCCATTTAAAAAGCGTGCAAACGTAAGAAAATAAACATGAGTGAGGCCAGAAATAACGTGAATTGTGTGTTTGTGTCTTACCTGCCTTTTTATTGCCGTATTAAATGAAAAATATTATATTACATTAAAATTAAAAATTTTTAATTTTATTGCCTGGCAACAAAATTATTTTATTTTTAACAATTACCATTGTTTCAAAAAGTTTAAATAAATTTGCAAGTACTTTACTCTTGTTAAAACGTAAAAGGTTGCAGGTAAACTACCCCTTCCCCTTAACCGATCTTCACCAAAATCGAACGTCCTTGAGACCTCTACAATTCAGGGATGTATGCAAAAAATTATTTGATTCTGTTCGAATTTGCGGCTGTTATCGTTTGCCATAGAAAATACGCTTGATAAAAAAACGGTGCCGGTAAACTACCCCTTCCCCTTAACCGATCTTCACCAAAAACAATAGGTCTTGAGTACTCTACAAATCAGGGCTGTATGCAAAACATTATTTGATTCTGTTTGAATTTGCGGCTGTTATCGTTTGCCATAAAAAATACCCTTGTTAAAAAAACTTTGCAAGTAAACTACCCCTTTCCCTCAACCGATCTTCACCAAAAACAAAAGGTCTTGAGATCTCTGCAATTCAGGGCTGTATACGAAGCATTATTTAAGTCTGTTTGAATTTGCGGCTGTTATCGTTTGCCAAAAAAAAAATTTCCCTTGATAAAAAAAACCGTTGCAGGTAAACTACCCCTTCCCCTCAACCGATCTTCACCAAAAACAGTAGGTCGCGAGTACTCTACAAGTCAGGGCTGTATGCAAAAAATTATTTGATTCTGTTTGAATTTGCGGCAGTTATCGTTTGCCATAGAAAATACGCTTGATAAAAAACGTTGCAGGTAAACTACCCCTTCCCCTCAACTGATCTTCACCAAAAAAAATAGGTCTTGAGTACTCTACAAATCAGAGCTGCATGCAGAAAATTATTTGATTCTGTTTCAATTTGCGGCTGTTATCGTTTGCCATAAAAAATACCCTTGTTAAAAAAACGTTGTAGGTAAACTACCCCTTTCCCTTAACCGATCTTCACCAAAAACAATAGGTCTTGAGAACTCTACAATTTAGGGCTGTATGCAAATAATCTTTTGATTCTGTTTGAATTTGCGGCTGTTATCGTTTGCCATAGGAAATACCCTTGTTAAAACATAAAACGTTACAAGTAAACTACCCCTTTCCCTTAACCGATCTTCACCAAAAACAAAAGGTCTTGAGAACTCTACAATTCAGTGCTGTATACGAAACATTATTTGATTCTGTTTGAATTTGCGGCTGTTATCGTTTGCCAAAAAAAAAAATTTCCCTTGATAAAAAAAAACCGTTGCTGGTAAACTACCCCTTTCCCTCAACCGATCTTCACCAAAAACAATAGGTCGCGAGTCCTCTACAAATCAGGGCTGTATGCAACAAATTATTTGATTCTGTTTGAATTTGCGGCAGTTATCGTTTGCCATAGAAAAAAAAATCTATAGACACACAGACACACAGACACACAGACACACACACACACAGAGACACTTTTCGGAAAACGACTTTTTTTCATGTTTTGAGTGTAGTAGAATCAGAATCTGCAATAATCTCGAACACGATTTTTTTTGCCATCACCATACTTCCATTCCTTAAGGAAATATGGAAGTAAAAACATTATGAATTGATTAGGCCTATATACATTTATAACAGATAATGAGATCGGTAGCGGTAGAAAAAGAAGCCTTGAGTTAAAAGGATTTTATAGTTAGAAACATTTCTGGTAGAACTAGATGTAATGAAGTACATCAAATGCAAAGAGATTACTGCAGTACGACTATGTGAGGAAGTGTTCAGTGCTGTAGGCAGGTAGAAGAGAGGGTCGGGCCGAGATCGTGACGGACGACGTGCATGACAGCAAAACTAATGTTAGTGATCAGTGAAACCTTACTGATACGCTAGCGACAGATAGTACAGGCATAACACAGAATAGGACGTTTCGGCTACAAGATAATCTGTATTTGTAAGAGGGTTTTCACTTGTAAAAAATTATTGATAAATACATGCTATTATTTTATCTACATTAATCTGTACAAATACAGTTATCCCATGCTGTTACTAATCTGTATTAATTTTAATAAATAATAACTGTGTGAATCAGGGTAGTGTTGACGTTCCTGGAGCTGGGCCCAAACCGTCGTCGGGGTATTAGCGTGCTTCTACCAGGTTGACTATTGTCCATTATTCTGCCTGCCAGTTCCCTTACAGCCCTGCCCAGCTCAGTATGGGAATAAACAGAAATTTGACGCTGCGGTACAGTCTACCTAGTAGGCCTTAGTGCAACTATACTTTACAACTAAACTGAATATTTCTGTAATTGTAACTTTGTTGTTTTCTTTTGAAGAATAATCTGTTTGACAATCTGTTCCATGGATCTGTATCCATGAGACAGTGAATTGGTTTTCTTAATGTTGACATTGTTATATGTATGGTACGTAAATTGTCGTTCGCCTACAGACTTCGATCTATTCGATCAAAATTAAGGTAGGGTTTGTAAACGGACAGCCTATGAATTTGTCCAGGGGCGTCAAAACATGATATGAATCAGAAGGCAGGCGTCCTAACTGGACTTTCGTTTCGATACTGAGAAATAATTTTTATTTAAAAAAAATGTTCTTTTTTATCTAGCCTAGCATTAGCATCTAGCGTATTGCGACCTGATCATTCCATCTGTTTTTTTTTGTCTTCCGAGGGATCTCCGTCCCTGCGGTCGATATCTGTACGTGACGTTTGGCATCAGTCCTCGTTCTTTGTAAATGTTTCCCACTTTATTCTTATACTCTCTAATTTGATCATTTAAGCTGGCAACTTGTAATTGTTCCCTTATTTCTGTATTCCTCATTCTGTCTCTCCTTGTGCAACATGCAATCCTCGGCAGAATTTTCATTTCTGCTGTTTGTATTGTTTTTTTCATTTGTCCATGTTGTACTGTCATACAGTGTTATCAATAACGTTATTAAAAATAAAAGTACGCTTTGAAGATTACTATTATTATTAAGTGTTCTGCCTGACGGCAGGTCCTCTTACTTGATTCAGACATTCCGCTTTCTACTTTGCCCCATAATTGTTTCCTCCTTCACTTCCCAGTAAACCTTTTTTTCCATAAATCGTAAAACAGCTGAAATCTTCTACTTTCATGTTCTAGAATTGTACTATCGGGTTTTATATTTTTGCATAATCTTTACAAATGTAATAAACGTGACTCTTTATTTACACGATTACCGATGAATACCTACTATTATACTAGTGCATACATTCCAGGTTTAAAACTGAAAATTACATGTTACTGTAGTTTTAATTTAGTGCTTAGCGTAAAACTATCGATCTGAACCCAATATGAGTTAAGGGCTGAACTCACTGTTCATTGTTCAGCCCTATATTGTCAAAGGGCTGAACTCATTGTTTAAATGAGACCTTGACGTACAGATGGTCATACATTTACTTCTTCTTCTACACTTCATGTATTCGCCAGATTGTCTATCTCGGTATCCGTCTCCTTCTTGATTGCGCAAAGCTTCTGCGACAGTCCGATTTATTTATTAGGACTTTCCAAGGTAATCTGTCTCCTCCGCTCGGTTCAGATGTTCCACTTGGTTTCTTTGAGATTCTTCCATGTGTGCTAAGACTGAAACATATTCAATTCGTCCTGAAAGTTACTATTTCTATCAATACGTTTATAATCGTTCAGCCGGGAAGGAACCTTACTTTTCCTCATCCTGTACGATCCCCGTGGCATGTGTTTAACACTCAAAATTCACTACTACACAACTGTCTTGGTGACGCTACACACTTATTAAATCCCACCCCTGGATTCATACCTGCCACCGCAGATCGAGGGGCTGTACGTTCCGAGCTTCCCGTAGTGTTCCCTCTGCCGGGATCACAATGTATGGGAGGTAGTTAGATGTGGCCTGCGACCGGCCATGAGGCTTCAATTGGACATAGTCTAATTCAAGGCCAGTGTTCACCGAAGCCGGGTCCAAGATTCACCTGGCACAGACGGTTGTTGACCGAGGGCGCTAATGAGGGAATTGCCCTGGAAGCGGGTACAGTGGCGGTAGAACTTTCTAGAAATGGTCTGGAAATAGTTTAGTGGCGTTCCGAGCACGAACATGTAGGAAGTTTCCGATGGTCTGGATCGAAATAAGGCTTTGCAGCACAACGCAAACCTAGGTTCAGGAGTGACTGTAGATTTCGTTGATAGGTCTTTGCCAATTAGCCCCACAATAGGATCGCGGAAATAACCATCGGTGCCACATACGTGGTGTCTAGGCGGTGGATCATTGATTTGTTGCAGAGCAGGGGCCCGAGTTGGTACACTCGATGGGCAATTATGTGGGCTACTTGCTCGGAATATGTCCGCCATGTGAGACGTCGATCGAAGTGAAGCCCAATTTACATCACACCGTTACTAAGGCAGTGGAGTATCGGATGAATAGTTTAGGAAGGAGACTTCTGCGTCTGGAGAAGACTACAGATATGTTCTTGGCCTCCGTTTCTCCGCTCATTCAATGTAGGAGTCCAGGTGGTCCACAGAGAAAAGCAAGCAAGGGACCTAAGACGCTTGACTGAGGTACACCAGCCGTAATTGCTCTTTCCGAAGAAAGAGTGCTAAGCAGAGACTCCGTCAGTTTGTAGATCCAAAGTATTTGATTTCTTCGATGGTCACTTACTTTTTCATAGGCACACCCACTGTGTTAATTACGCCCCTGTTACAATCAAGGAACCGTCACGTCCGAGATTATTAAACCGATATACGTGTGCACAGTTTTACTTGTAATTTAATCCTTTTCTAAAAAAACACCATAATCTTTACTTTCTGCTCAAACATTTTCATTTGATATTCTTCAAAATCATATGTAACACATATTAATCATATGTAATCATATGCGTCTTTGTTCTATTCAATTCCCTTTCTTAGCAAAAAAAAAAAAATGGATTGTTTTTCTAATTGAAATAACACATTTTTATTTAAAGAGACGGCTCCCTTTAATTTAATAATTATGCAGTCTTATTTTACAGGCTGTGTTAACAGTCGATTGTGAGAGTAACAAATGTGTAGATATAAATAGTACTTTTCCAATAACCAACCGTACCTGCACTACAGTTTTGATGTTTTGAGTAGGCCTATGCAATAATATCGAAAGAAGTGTTAGAGGAAGAAGTGTAAATGACTGTAAATGGTTTTCTTGTTGAAATTAATGCAGAAATACGCATTCACTGAGTATTAATACATAATGGATTGTAGAACTTGTGTAAAATAAATGTTGAAGTAAGTAAATTAATTACTAAGAATCGGGATTATTTTTGGATTTGATTTGTTGGTACTGCACGAGATAGATTTCATATGATACTATACAAAGTCTTTCGGGTTCTTAAATAATGGACCACCAATTAGAAATTAAGTCAAGTTAAATGCAATTTCGCTAATTTCGAATAAACGCTGGTGTTAAAGTCAAAATTATTAAAAAATAAATATCGATGTAGTGGTAACTACAAAAATTATTTATTTTATTTTTATTCTATGTTTGTTTATTTTAAAAATAGTGAGTCTCAGTATTGTGCTTAATTGTAAAACATAGAGCAGAAAATACAATATCAATTGTGAAGTCAGTAAGCTATCAATATATTTTTTCAACAAAAAACTGCAGTATCTAAAACTGTATCGCGATATGTAGCTTAAAATTGCACTCAGCGTTCGCAGTAGTTGCAGATTAACTGACAATATGTGTATAGTTTATTTTTAAACAATACTCTGCACTCAGCACTGCATGCACATATACAATCTGCATGTTATCCCGTTGTCTCGATTTACCTTTTTATTCTTATGGTAAGTGGAGTAGAGTATATATATTTTTTGCATGGCTGGTAACAGACGTCTGAAAGCTTTTATAACATTTATTACACAAGTTAAACAAGAAACGACCGTTTGGCATTTGTGTGTCTGTCTGGGATTTGTCTCTACGGTAACTTTTGAATGCATAAACTGATTTTCGTAAAACATAGATAAGCGTGTCCTATACCTTTACCCCTCAGAGCTCTTTGTTTTTGAGATTAATCCCCTCCAAAAGTAGGAATCGATCTCTTATAAAACTATGATATAATACAAAACTATAATGTAGTCTGAGAGATGTGACCTTTGTATTATAGAAAAAGCACGAAGTTGAATCAAAATGCATTTTTTAAAACAAGCTGTTGAAGTGTGTGTCATACAAATAGGGAGCAAAGAAGTTAAGAGTCAAAATTTTGAAAAATATTCCCCACAATCCATGTGGCGTATCAGATTAAAGACATGTTAACCACAATCTGAATGTACTGTTCAGAATTGGAATTTTCAAAATCCTGGGACACCAGAGCCCGAAAAGTGTACCAAAGTTTTGAAAGACTGCGAAAGTCCATGCTAGGTATCAAATTAAACCGAATTTTGATTACAATCTGAATATAGTATTCAGTTTTAGAATTTTTAAAATTTTAGGACGCCAGGTCTAAAAAAGGTTTATAAAATTGTAAAAGTCCATACCCGATTTCAGGCTAAAAGGATTTTTAACCCAACACAGAACGTAGCCTTTACATTGAAAATTTGTCACCTTTAGTGGCTCGAGTAAAAACAGAAAAAAAACTGTAAAAGACTCCGTAGAGTACCAAAGGAAGGGGAATTTTATTCAAAATAGAAACTCGGTGTCTATTAATCTGACAAAATTAATATCTGTTAACATCTCTTTTAAAGTTTAGATCGCCTTGAGAAAATTTGTAATATTTGCAAAATAATTTACATATTGTATATTGTAGTATATACATATTGCATATTGTAGTATTCTATATATTCATATATACCTGTAAGGAAACCTGCATAAACGTAAATTATTTGTCGTTTAGGTTACAAATTTAACTAGCATAACCAGTAGAGTGTTCGGGTTTTTAGACAGATGATAGTGTTTATTAGATACATAATAACAGGGAAAGTAGTAAAGATTGTCTGTTTTCCAATGATTGTTTTACAAAAAAATAAATAAATAAAAACAGTGGATTAGTCAAAGTTTCCGTAATTTTTCTTTTACATTTTACGGTACAGAGAAAGCTCCATTACCAGTGTTAACGACGGTGACGTGTAATCACTCCTCGTAGTATTTAAGGGGTAACGCTACGAATTGTACATACAAAAAACTTTACTTGCAGCTTTAATAATTTATTATATTACTTGCAGCTAAAATTTATTAATTTTTGACTTTATCTAATCATAAATGTATTTCGCTCAAAATAGTAAACGAGTTTTGCAGGTCAGGGACCTTACTAGTTTTCAAACAAAAATAAGTTCTGGTTTGGTGTATAAGCCAAATTAAATATCACTATTGTTTCTACAACGTTGCGGGTACATTATGATATCGAACAGCTACCTATAGAGTTTTCACATTATTGGTACTGATGCAAACCTGAGTCTTTATATTACCTTTTATATTTCAGCCTTAAAATAACAATAAAATATTTTACTACAATTGTCTTCGACTGTTATCTACATTTTGTATATTTAACTTTTTAAATTATCGATACACTAACATAAATTGTGTTAAAATGAGCAATAACTAAGCTGTGGACTGGCGTGTAACCTATGGTTTTGCCCATGATGTGTTGTTTGCAGCATATGGGTGGCTGAACGATTTTTTCATGTTCTTTTGTACAATGAATTGTAATTTGAATAGACGATTTGTCTGTTCTATAACTTCACAAATTCGTTAATGTGGATTAGGTTTTCTAAAATTTCGAAATATGAAGGAACGGTTTTAAAAAGAGAGAAGTCACCATTTTCTATTTTGATGTTTTCAGTGTTAATCGGTGTTTTAAACCGATCGTTGCTGCAGAACGTAACTTCTGTAGTTCCAAGTGGGATTATCAGTGTTACGATGTCTTCAAATGGACAGGATGAGAAACAAGTGTAAGCTATGCAGAAGGAGCTGTACTGTTCTGACAAAATAAACTCACAGTCTTGGCAGTAAACCTGTATTGTGTCGCCTGCTTTTATCTGCTCTCGCCATTGTAAGTAGCAATTGAAGTGGCAGAGTGTTCCAGATACTTTGCAGCAGCTACACGAAAGGCTGTTGATACTGTCAGATAAGAACTCTAGGTTTACTTTAACCTACACAAAAGTATAATTGCCTGGTCCTCTAATCCTACTTCGTCGCTGTTTTGTATGTTCTGCCCTTTACAGAACAATTAGGATTTCTGCCTCCATTGTTAGCTTCTCAATCGATAGAAATCTTACCTTCCCTGTGTGTCTTTTTCTTCTTCTTTTCTAGGTATTCTTTAAGTTCATACTTTTATATGGTCTCGACTTGAACAGTTTGCAATCGCTCATCTAATTCGAGACTACGGTTTCTGGGGACTTACGCGCACATCTGGCTATTAAACATTTTAGTCTAAGCATCATTTTGTAGTATACCGATATTCCCATGGGGCTACAATGTACTTCATAATTTGGACGTCACGGAATTTAGCTAGGTTACAAGCAATGGCTAGTTTAGACTGGACTGTAGCCCCCCCCCCCAGAGGCGTAAGTGTTATTAAATTTTAAAGTTTATACTATTTACTGTTTGTTATTACGTGTGACTGCAACATAATTATAATTTCTGTTCCCACTTATTATACTGGCGTTCGGTAAATTACTGTCTTGCGTTTATTGTTATTGCTATGCCCCCCCCCCACATTACAAGTTCTAGAACCTCCACTGGTTGCCAGCGTGATATGTATCACGTATGAATGCTTTTGAAATTATTCTATCTTAAACGAAGATCACGTTTTTTTTTGCTCTTAAAACGAGTAACTAATTGTATACTCATCCGTGTTTGAGTCTTGTCTTCGTTAACGTTTTCGAGTAATAAATGTGTAATATGTATATAGTACTCTTAGGCCTATATGTTAGGCATACTACTGTATATTGTTACGACGGTCTAACTGATCGTCGTATGGTACAGTGGAAAACAAAATCAAGACACCAATTAAGTCACTATTCACCAGCTTTAATTATCACAATTAAACAGTTTGTAGTCTCTTAATCAAGATAGTCTCTTATAACAAATCAAATAAAAATTGTTCACACGCAATAAAATATCAACTAATATAAAACACAATTATTGTATTACAATTGTCCCACACGATTGTAAAACACATAACACTTCGCCACAATACTTCGAACCGCACTGTGTAAATCGCCACTCAAACGCACTGTGTAATCGCCCGACAATAACTGAACTAAGCGCCGCTGAATCCTTGTATTTATACCCCGCTCAGACACCAGAACATTCCACATACTACGCATCAGTGCTACACTAGGTCGTAATTGATTGCGGCCTTGACACAGTGCGCGCGGCTGGCGACGTCTATAAAAGTCTCGCGAACGCATGTTGAAATCACGTACGCACACAACATTACAGCTGGATTGCACTGGAACATCCGAGAAACACGTAGATGGTTCTGTAATGTCATAACAATATGTGTGCTTATATATCCACCAACTCCCCAACACACACACACACACACACACACACACACACACACACACACACACACACACACACACACACACACACACACACACACACACACACACACACACACACACACACACACACACACACACATTGGAATAAACCACCATTACAAATAGTCTGTCCACTGCTGGGCGAGCTTCCTCAGTTACCAAAGGTTTTTATTTGTTTAAGCAATTCTTGTTCAGTTTTCATTACCACTGTATCTACCGAGATCATTCCTCCATTGTGAAGGGCTATCGTGCTGGTTGTTTAGTCTCGTGGTCTCCAGTCCAGTAACTTTAACTGGCCTCCAGACCTTTCTTGTAGTCAAATGTCTTGGTCACACCATGTAAATTGATTCGTTTTGTAAATGATATAAACTATTTTAATTTAGTTGTGTTTTATTGTTTTCCTGTCTCACATAGTTCATAACATAGTTTATTCATTCTTTTGTGTGGAGTCCGTGATTTTTATATCATTCAAACGCTCAATGTCTACATTTCCTATTCATAAGTCACTGCATTATAAACAAATATTGATTAAATACTTACATTTTTAAACCCAACAGTATTTTTTTATTCTAAATAGTAAAATAATATTGTTTCTTTCCACAGGCTAGTATGATAAACGGGTAATAATTTTGGGTCTTTTACCACCGCATTCGATAATTCCCCAGATTATACATTATTTTAATTAAAGATGAATAAATGCATGGCTTAAGTGTAAAAGGTCCATAATTTTTTATGTACATACGTAAATCATGTATGTTACCTCTTTCATTAAACGCTTTTATAACAAGTTGGCAGTGAATATTCAATGTGTAGTTATGAATACTGAATCCGGTTTCTGATCAAATTAAATCATTTGTAATAGGTAATAGGCTACTTGTGTACGAATCCATGTTCGTATGCACCATTCAGAGAGGTACAGTGAAGTTAATTTGATCCTTGGCATAATTAGCCTTGACGTAGTCAGGACTAGCGTGCATCTGCTTTCTACAATCACACGGCCACGCGTGTCATTGCCGTACACATTACTAAATCTATTAATTACTATTTACGGTCTGGCATTAATACATAAATGAATGGTAATAAGTGATGTTGTTTATGTCAGGAAACGGAGATTGTGTGCCATATAACAACGCTTCACCTTCGTCATGCAATGTAATAAAAATAAGTAATAGAATTGTCGTAAAATATTTTGTTGTACAACGAACTAACCTTCGAATTTCTCTACACATTTTACTCGTATCTTTAAACAATGAAGCAGTAACTATTTTGAAATTTTATACATAGCAATATGACCATAAATGTTATACAAATCTTCAGTATACATTACCTTATTATATATTTGTGGTCTTTTCACACGTTATCTTGCTGATGATTTATATGTGTTGATAAATCCATAACGTCTGTCTCTCGCTATCACTATTTGTCTTGTTATTACACTGAAGTATCACACTCACCACAGTATAGTTTGTCTTGTTATTACACTGAAGTATCACACTCACCACAGTATAGTTTGTCTTGTTATTACACTGAAGTATCACACTCACCACAGTATAGTTTGTCTTGTTATTACACTGAAGTATCACACTCACCACAGTATAGTTTGTCTTGTTATTACACTGCAGTATCACACTCACCACAGTATAGTTTGTCTTGTTATTACACTGCAGTATCACACTCACCACAGTATAGTTTGTCTTGTTATTACACTGCAGTATCACACTCACCACAGTATAGTTTGTCTTGTTATTACACTGCAGTATCACACTCACCACAGTATAGTTTGTCTTGTTATTACACTGCAGTATCACACTCACCACAGTATAGTTTGTCTTGTTATTACACTGCAGTATCACACTCACCACAGTATAGTTTGTCTTGTTATTACACTGCAGTATCACACTCACCACAGTATAGTTTCTCTTGTTATTACACTGCAGTATCACACTCACCACAGTATAGTTTCTCTTGTTATTACACTGAAGTATCACACTCACCACAGTATAGTTTGTCTTGTTATTACACTGCAGTATCACACTCACCACAGTATAGTTTGTCTTGTTATTACACTGAAGTATCACACTCACCACAGTATAGTTTGTCTTGTTATTACACTGCAGTATCACACTCACCACAGTATAGTTTGTCTTGTTATTACACTGAAGTATCACACTCACCACAGTATAGTTTGTCTTGTTATTACACTGAAGTATCACACTCACCACAGTATAGTTTGTCTTGTTATTACACTGCAGTATCACACTCACCACAGTATAGTTTGTCTTGTTATTACACTGAAGTATCATACTCACCACAGTATAGTTTGTCTTGTTATTACACTGCAGTATCACACTCACCACAGTATAGTTTGTCTTGTTATTACACTGCAGTATCACACTCACCACAGTATAGTTTGTCTTGTTATTACACTGAAGTATCACACTCACCACAGTATAGTTTGTCTTGTTATTACACTGCAGTATCACACTCACCACAGTATAGTTTGTCTTGTTATTACACTGCAGTATCACACTCACCACAGTATAGTTTGTCTTGTTATTACACTGAAGTATCACACTCACCACAGTATAGTTTGTCTTGTTATTACACTGCAGTATCACACTCACCACAGTATAGTTTGTCTTGTTATTACACTGCAGTATCACACTCACCACAGTATAGTTTGTCTTGTTATTACACTGTAGTATCACACTCACCACAGTATAGTTTGTCTTGTTATTACACTGCAGTATCACACTCACCACAGTATAGTTTGTCTTGTTATTACACTGCAGTATCACACTCACCACAGTATAGTTTGTCTTGTTATTACACTGAAGTATCACACTCACCACAGTATAGTTTGTCTTGTTATTACACTGCAGTATCACACTCACCACAGTATAGTTTGTCTTGTTATTACACTGCAGTATCACACTCACCACAGTATAGTTTGTCTTGTTATTACACTGAAGTATCACACTCACCACAGTATAGTTTGTCTTGTTATTACACTGCAGTATCACACTCACCACAGTATAGTTTGTCTTGTTATTACACTGCAGTATCACACTCACCACAGTATAGTTTGTCTTGTTATTACACTGCAGTATCACACTCACCACAGTATAGTTTGTCTTGTTATTACACTGCAGTATCACACTCACCACAGTATAGTTTGTCTTGTTATTACACTGAAGTATCACACTCACCACAGTATAGTTTGTCTTGTTATTACACTGCAGTATCACACTCACCACAGTATAGTTTGTCTTGTTATTACACTGCAGTATCACACTCACCACAGTATAGTTTGTCTTTGATACCACAAACTTTTGAACTGTGTATTGTTACGCCATTACAGATCGTTCTTCATGTTTCTCGGCTATCCCAGTAGGGCCCAACTGTAATGTTGTGTGCCTACGTATTGCTACGTTGAGAAGGAAGACAATTACGTGACACTTAACATGCGTCAAAAATCGAGGCTGTTCCATAATTCGCCGGTCACGCACTATGTTCAAGGGCGCAATCAAATTACGCTCTAGTGTTTTCGAGTAGTTTTGACGGATTATGGATTATTCTTGCAGACTTGTGCTATCTGTTTAAACAACGACAGCTGCCGCTCAGAAGTCAGTTGAAGTGGCAATTCCTTGCCTAACAAATTGTGTCCATCAATTGAAGAAAACATACTTCTTTAGGAAATCCACGTAGTATAGCGCATTCTTTCAAGACGAGACTCCACATCCAGTGTGCATTTCGGAATAATATTTGCTCAAGCGAGGAATGAGAAAAATCTTCATTAACAATTACGTGTTTGTTAGGTAACTAATATTAGTTACATAATTATATATTATTTTCTGTGGTTAGGTCTTTCAACAAAATGTACTTTCTTCATCCGCCACTTGTAAGTAGGTTTGGCTTCATTTGACACCCTCATCTTCTAAGAAGACCACACATTTTATGGGTCGTAACGCAAAGAAAAAGTTACTAAGATGAAAAAGGAGTTTTCTTATATTATTAGCCCTGGTCACAGAATATTCGTTTGGGGAACGAGATGGTAGCGGAATCAGAGAATAAACCTTTACCAGTATTCGTTGGCTACTGCTTTCGGTAGGATAGCTACTGCTTCTTTCATCGGTACTAATATTACCTGGTTCTTAATTCACGTTCAGATATACGGCCTCTGATAGTAATTACTCACTAAGCCGTACACGGGCCCCGGAACATTAGCGCAGTCCCCCCACACACACCCAAGAAAATACATACATAGTTAGGCCACTACAGAGGATTTATTAATTAACGCGGATATAATAAATTCATACTTAATATTCATTTTTAATATTAATCAATCGTATTGCTACCAAAACAAGAATCTATTGTTTTGCTGAAACAGTTAAATAGAAACAGATGTGAAAAGAGTAGTAAGAACACTACTCACAGTATCCAAAACGCATCTCTGTAGTTTCACAGTAATTGTGTACTTCGTAAAAAAACATAAAAAGTACTAAAGTATGTACCAAAATCATGTGCTAAATGTGTTAAAATCATGCAACAGCAACCAACCACCATATGATGGTTTTAGTCATGTGTTTGTAATCTGCTAAAATCGAAACAAGGGTAATTTCTGGAAACTATAGGTAAGCCACACACACACACACACACACACACACACACACACACACACACACACACACACACACACACACACACACACACAGAGTGAAATCTAGTTTTGTAACAGCATTAGAACACGTGCATGGAATATAATTTATTTTTATTGTTCCTTCCATTATTTTTCCAAAGAGACGTTTTTGTCGTTTACGCATTCTTTGTTCCTTTAACTTGTTTCTTCTTTCCACTTTATGCCTGACTTTATATTTCCTCTGCGCTAACCAAGTTACTTTATATTCTGCATGTTGTATACTACGTCAGTTGTTTTCATTCTGTGCTACTTTCAGTATCATTTACCATAAATTAATTAATCTCACATAAAAATGACGGATAAGTTACTGAGATTCTGTAGAAACTACATGATACCTTTTTTCTTCTCTGAAATTTTATAACTTCTTCTGCAAACATCGAAGTTCCCGATCCAAAACGTTATATTTTTATATTGTTTCACATATGTTATTACACGCAGCCTAACAAAACTAATCGCCAGGGAGTGTTATATACCTACAGAATCCCAGGTGTTTTTGGAGTTCGCTAAAGCAGTATCTATTGTTTGGTTACGATCACGAAGTTTGATCACGATCTCGACCTTTGGCTCCGTCACTCTGTCAAGCTGAAATTCAATATTATTACAGACGGTCAACACAAACTGTTTGACTATTTGCCACTTCTGTTATGACCAGACCAATAACTCGCACTACTTCCAAAATAACCTTGAATGTAACCATAAAATAAATAACAAGTGATGTTTTTGAAAGTAGGTCGCATTTAACTGCAATTTACTTCTGTATTTATGAAGGCAATGATAACAATAGCTTTCAAAAAATCGCAAATAATACGTTGTAGGGAACATTAATTTATAACTACAAACGAGAACGCTTTGCCAGAACTTTTAACTGTTTTGCATCTAGTATTGTCTGGTTTATCTCCATCGAAACAGCTTTGGTTGAAATAGGAACACTCTGGTGTACTGGTGTACGGAGATCTCATTTGTTACCCTCCGTTATTCAAGATAACAATGTATCTGTCTGTATGATAGCGGTGGTTCTTGCAACATCATGAAAGTGTGTGGACTCCGACCCATTTTCTGTGTCTGCCATTGTTGACAAGGTGAATAGAAATAAACCTATACAAGGCATGGCGACAACCACATTATTAACTTGTGTCTTTTGACGAATGCCTGCGTTAATAAACCGAGACTCTTATATTTTCGAATTGTACGTCCCCCTTAATTTTTTAATAAAAAGGAAAAATGCAGACTTTAAAGTCTTGGGTGTTTTACATTACATATTATAGGTCTACTAATAATTTTACTATTTTAAACAAATTAATAATGATTAGACCTTTTTGAAATTTATATAAACAAATAAATTTTTTACTTCATAAAAATGTTAGTTTATATTTCGTTTTTAAAGACATAATTTGAAACTCCATGATAATTCATAATGCATATCATGTAAAGTTTCTTTGACGACTCTACTGTATTTCTATCTTTTCGCTCTATTCTTTACGTGCGTGTTCAATTATACAAGCATTTTTCCACGTTTATAATATATGGCGACGAAATATAATGAATTAAAATAAAAAGCGACAGCTTTTGTATTTTAGAGGAAAACGATTTATTACTGACTTGATCAAAGTACAAATGCTCATTTTAACTGTATCTTTGATTTTATTATTTAGATTTATAATCATCATTATCGTTACTTTTAATTTAAGATCCTTCACATACCATGGAAGGCTGAAGTAAACACATTGGTGGCAAATGTTTGAAATGACAGCAATCATATACAAAGGGAAATGTCTTCTATTTGGTATTAGTTATAGATAGCAGTGTCATATTCCGTATAAAGATACACCTTTCTTATCGAAAGTTACAGTTTCTCACCGAAAATAATTTAAATGAAACCACAGTGCAGTCTACGAGGTTTAGAATATTCATTCTTTCTATGAGGTATCCCCGTATTTCTTGTAAAAACTTAAACTTAAAACATATTCAAATAAATAAGTAAATTGAAGCTTAGTAATCACGTTCACTATGGTAGTTAAAAAAATAATGAATCAATGGAATGAACCGAATGATATTTTAAAACTTACAAATAGGAACAGCGATATACGTAATTAAATGATAACCAATTACACAATGTCAAAAACTATCATTACATTAAAGTGACAGTAACAGGAGAGTAAGGTACACACACACGCCAGCACACGCGCGCGTGCACACACAAATCTTTAATTCACCAACAACCACCCTTGCGTTTCCCTTTCTACGTCATCGCACTGTTGACAAACACTGTTGCACAGGTGTAGGTTGTTGCATTGTTTGACTCCTTGCAGTACTTCGGTGACATTAGCGCAGGCTGCATTTACTGTCGATAAAGATAGTTGTGCCTCTACCATATAACTTTCCCATACATATTATAATTGACGTTTAGTTTCAAAGATAAAAACCAAGTATTTAGATAAATTATACGTATATATTTATAATATTTAATTTTTATAATGAATTTACCTCAAGATATTTCTTTCTTTATTAGGAACATGTTTCTGGTACCATGTGTACCTATCCTTACCCTTCCGGATTTTGTTATATATATTGCAATAGTACAAATGTATAGGGTACTGTGCATTGCACAAAGTAATTGAAATAATTAATTAAAATAAATACAAAATTCATATTGTTAATAATAATAGTTCAGCTTGCAATATGAACAACCAAACTTTCATGTTGGAACAGGTGTATCACGCCAGCTGCTCTGTCTGTGTGTACACACGTATGTTAGATGTGTGCGTGAGACCTCTCCATTCCTGAAAAGCGTCAACCCTTAACGAACGCTATAAATTATATGAATTTATTTACTTTGTAAAGATTGTGTGCATAATAGCACAAAACCAAATACACCAAAATGTGTATAAAAATAAGACGCATATGTGTATAAAAAATAGTGTAAAAAGGATAAAAAGTGTAATTACAGGAAAATAAAAATAAATAGAACTTATGTTAATTAAGATAAAGAAAAACGGTTTGTACATGGTGAGCACATAAAAATTACCGACAGAATGAGTATCGGGTAATGTGCAAAAGACTTCGCAAATCGTGAAGACGAGCGAATTAAGTGTGACAAGAATCGTGTGGGGGAAGTGACGCTTTCGGCAGACTCTGACATGAAAAAAGAATGTCGAAACATGATTTTAGCCCCCTGGGTATAAATACAGGAGACGCGTTAACGTCATTCTCTTTCTCGATCAACCATAGTCGCAGCTGGAGGCTCTGCTCGGCAACTACAACTCTTTTCTTGATTGACTACTGTGGCAGCCAGAGACTCTGCTTAGAGACAACAACGTTTATATCTCAACCACAACAGCAGTCAGGGACTTCACGACTACTCATCATTTCGTGTGAGCACTTGCAACCTGAGGCCATGACGGGCGACGAGGGAGCAGCCAACTACATGCAGTAGAATCCAGCGTACGAAAATCCGACGGACGAAGGACCAGGACGACAAAGGAACATCCAGTATCAAGGACCTAGGACTGAAGAGGATACGCAGCCGATTTACCACAACAATAAGGTGACAAACAACCATGTACTTGTAAACTGAGACTCACTCAAAGACAATAATTAACGAAGTAAAAAGAGAGACAATTAAATTCAAATATGAATTAATAATTTTTACAAATGTAAATATTCTTTGTATAATAATTAATGCAATGTTTAAGAATGTTTAACTATAATTTTGATCAGTAACTTAGAAGCTATAATTTGGAATCTATAATTTTTGATATTTAAATTGATAAAGTAATTAGTGAATTTTTATTAGAAAGCAATGCATATGCAGAAAATTCAAAAGAGATTAGATCATTAGAAAAATTAGATAATCTAATCAGTATCATACTAATGAGCAAGCTGAGAGCAATATTAGGCAATTATAAAGATGTATTAGAATATAAGGTTGTATAATATGTCTATGTGCAATATGAGAGTATCCATTATATGTAATAATTAGATGCGTGTTAAGACTACATACACATGCAAATAATAATGATTTTAATTCGCAACAAAAATAAGAATTTTTATTTAATAAATATTTAAATGATTTTAAACCAAATTACATAGTGTTATAATTATTAGACTACGATTATACCTATCATCATATACACACACGAATTTAATGTGTTGTAGTGTTGTAAAGATTTGTCGCCCAAGAAGTTGGGGGTTCGCACATGAAATAGTTAAAGTGTTGTAATATATATGTGTTATCGAGCTCAATGTGGTTAACGTGATCTGCACTGTAAACATGAGACAGATTGGTCTAGTGCCTTTAGTGATTAAATTTAATATTGTTTGGAATGCAATGTTTTGAATGGCGTATGACACGGAACACGTGGTTCTTGGATAGCTAGAGTTTTGTCCGAAAGCAGCTCTTATATGAAAGCGATGAATAAAAGAGAGATACAATAAAATGAAGCAAATACTTATACTCAAGGTGAGATAACATTCTGTAATCTATGAGTAGACAGAATTGAGATAAAATATTGAGTTGGATGAAGAGGTGGGTAAATAGCTAGAGGTGGGTGGGTGGGTGGTTGCAGAATAAGAAGGAAAACACAAATTTATATTTTGAAAGATTTTGTACAAATAAATGTATTACAGCAAACAATTATGACCAAAAATCCTTTTAGATTTCTTTTCGGTATAAATTTCATGTAAATAACTTCATAAAAGGAAAACTAATGTTTTATATATTACTCAAACTTTGCCCTTGAAACATGCATAAATTTATACCAAGGCTATTCCAAAATTAACATTAGGTTCCATGGTAAAGGAAAAAAAAACTAGAGAAAAGTATTTTATTGTATGCAGAAGTTACGCCCATGACGTAATATTATTTTCCCACATAATCGTCATACACATAACACTTGTTATAACGTTACACCTTATAACGTTACAGCTTATGTAGCCCCTCGTTGGAAAACGCTACTGCCAACATACCCAACCAAGAGCTGGCGGCACTCATGAAATCTCGTTGGGTTCAAAGCGCAGGGAAGCCAGCCAAACCTTTATCTTGCTGACACGATGGCAACTTTAGACAGACTCGGTCCGGCGGTATCATGTCGCCGATAGGGCACGGGCACTCCCTAAGCTGCGCTTCTTTCGAGTACGAGGGGTATGTCGTACGCAAAATTCAGGCCCATAATGGCGGGCCCCCGGCAAAGTGGTCAACAGCCTAATGAGTGTACATTGACGACCTAGCACTTAGTGTACGTTTAATCCGACGGAAACTGGCCGGGACGACAGCCGTCCACACAAGGCCGTTCACTCCCGTCTCACACTGACTCGTCTGACACTAACCGACAATGTCGCGGACGTGCCCAGCAGATGACGGGACGTTAACTACCACACACCTTATAGGTGGCGGCAGAGGCAATGACAGACATCATGTTTCGTCGGTTACTACTCGAACAAAAATACATAGAATGGACTGGGGATTGCCGTGTACAGTGCAAAAGGATATCGGTCGCTACTACACATGCTTCGTGTTGCTATGGCAACAAGTTGTTTATATCAGTAAGTCAAGGTTAATTTTGGTATAACCCTCGTATTTCCACGACAAAATTAAGTTATTTTTAAGAGCGTGGATATTATCTTGCAATTCTTTACAAAAGTTTTGACTTCCCACTGCATTAAATATAGAATCTACTATCCCACTGTAGTCAGCACCTAGTTCTAAGACTGGAATTTAAACATTCTAACACGTCTTATTTGAGTACTGTAAATAACGCTACAGTACTAATAACATTAGTAGGGCTATCTCATTAGTAGCTGTTGGTAGAATCTAGAAAACCGTTCTCATTCAATCTTTGCCGTTCTATGGTTAACTAAGCAGAAATAAAATATGCTGAAATAAACAGAAAATAAATTTTAAAATTGAATCACGGTGACTCATATGTTTATCGGACAAAGAGACCGACCTGTCACTTTACTTAAACTGTCGTCATCCTATCAAAAGTACATGATATAAATGAAGAGAGAATGCTATTAAAAGTGATTGCAAACGAGTAACAGACGCAAACGGAAGCAATTTTGCATGCTACGAGTTCAACCCCAGGTTAATACTTCTGTAAATTGATTCGATAGTCGAGTCAATGAAGCCTTGGAATTCTTTACAATAGAATAAATTGACATAAAACTTTTTGTAATATCTTCTATATAGTATCTAGATAAAAGATATAGATTAAGTTTTGGGTACTCTTCCTCACAGGGCGTTTCCCATCCTTTCCCAATTGGTAGAAAATAAAATATGTAAATAACCCATAAAATTGAAAGATTATGAAAGCCTAAGAAAGAAAGTTGGTAAGATTTTCATGGAAGCCAGTGATTTACAAGTTATTAGGAGTTAAAAACTTTGTTTTTCACCCCCCCCTAAAATCTTTACGTTATGACAGTCTTTGTTAAACAATTCGCAAAATACTGAATATACTAAAGAAATGATAAAGAAATTAAAGAACGATAAAGTTTATTGTACTTTAAACAAGTTGAGTAGGTTCAATACTTTGGAAGGCATGGTTGTTCAAAAATGGTGCTGCGATTTATTTTCCGTCAAAAACAGTTTATGACTTTCCAGAACTCGGAAACTATGGCTTTAAAGAAAATTGTATATATATTAATTAAAGGCTATAAAATTGCCTTTAAAATTAATTTAAATTGCCTTTATCATAATAGCACTACAAATAACGACATTATGACCAAAAAATTGTAGTGTTTTTAATTTTTTCGGAAACGTTTGGGAGTATGTCTGCTGTAATTTGCTACTATGTAAAAATTTTAAAAAATTCCTTTTGCACATTATTAATCTACATTACTCTCAGTATGCTCAAATTTTTTAATGATTTTTCAAATTGTCCGTTTTGATATTATCAGACTTAGTTGAAAGATCAAATAGAAAGATATATTACTAAATAATTCCAAAAATATTAAATTTAGTAAAATAAAGGCACACATACAAAATAAAGCCTATTTATGAGAAACAATCTGCTTATCTTTTCATCACAGCCGGACTAACACTTTACGGGATATGACAGTTTGAAAACGGCGCTCTGACTTTTTTACACCCAAAAAACAATTTTTGGTTTTAATATTGGTTTTCGTACATTAAATTAAACCAAATTAAACCGAGTACTCATACATTAAATTAAAGCTACTTATATTGTCTTTTTATTGAAGTCTGTTTTACTATAATATTAGTAAAAATAAAGAGGCTTTGGTCAAAACACCGTGTGCGTTTTTCATACTTGGCAATTGCTGTAATTTATTATAGAATGACGAATACTTGCGAGATTGATTGTTAAATATGGTGGTAAACTTGACTGAATTTCTAACTACACAGGTCAGCACTGAAATGATCTAAGGAACGACGTTGTACCTAGGGCCACTTATTAAATAATAAAATCTTATATTAATAAAGACGTTTAACTATTTTCTTAACTGATTTATTTTTTCGTTTGTATCTTTTGCTTGCTATTTATATTTGACTATCATAAGAAAAGTGAATTCAAAGACAGGCCATTTTGTAAATTTTGTCACCGCCTCCCTTTAAACTGGTGCTTTTGAGTTCCCCTTGTTTTACAGTATTTTTTATCTTACTTTCGTAATCAGCGACTTTTTATCTTACTTTCGTAATCAGCGACCTCAAAGGCCAAATTGTATAATTTTGAAGAATTTATTCAAAATAATTTTCTACAAAAGAAATTTTCAGCATTTAAGTGTGATTTCAACCCAGTACTACGTAAAATATCAATTAAATGGTGACCACCGTACTTCTTACCTATGTTTTCACTTAAAATAAAATTCTGAATATTATAAGAAAACAGTTTTAAATAACGCTTTTTTATACACTTCATCCCCTTTAAATTACCCATTTTGACTCCTCGAAATGCTGTACAATACATTTGACCTTAAATTCTTACTCAGCGATCTGTAACATAAATGAAAGCAATTTCAACAATTTATTCCGAATAGTTTACTGAATTTTCTGGAACTACTAAATTTTAAGGGTTGTTTTTACCTTGTAGATGTGAGCGCACAAAACACTTTTTTCTCAACTATTATCTAGACCCTAAGTAGAAGATGATACAAAAAATTTCATATCAACGCGTTTTATTGCAGAGAATTCCGAGGTTTTGATTTTTTATGGCTTCATTAAATCGACTATATTAGTGTGACAGTCAACGGTCATTTGACGCTTTGATTTATCTACGCACACGCAATTTCTCCGGCCTATCTGGAGATATCTGTCTTCAAAGTCTTTATAACAATAATATTTTCTAGTCGATTATGTGTAATTTATATACCATTTAAGGAAGTGTTTTTAGTTTCAAAAGTGTGCAATCACAGATATGAGTAATTAATGACCTTTCCTCGCAATTTATGTTATTTAAAAATTTCGGTGAAAGAAACTACATTTCCTACTCTGAAAAAAGATACATATCAAACTATTCCTCACGAATGTCGATATAAATGACACCATCTGGTATAAACATTGTAGTCCTGACTTTATTTTTCTTTAAATTTAAATTCAGATTTCGTAAAATATCACACTGGATGACGTTATTTGTTTTGTTATAATAAAAAGTACGGTATATAAAAATTTGTACATAAAATAAAAAAGCATATTAACTTTTAAAAATCTTTATCTTCATAACTAAGATTTTAAACACTGTATGCGTAAATAGCGTAAGCGAACGTAGAAGTAAGGAGACCGATTCACATAACGGCAAGTTTGTTTATCGAAGAGTAAGAAAACAAGCTTCAGTGTTCGCCAACGGCCATACCACGTTGAATACACCGGTTCTCGTCCGATCACCGAAGTTAAGCAACGTCGGGCCCGGTCAGTACTTGGATGGGTGACCGCTTGGGAACACCGGGTGCTGTTGGCATCTCTTTTTTAGTCTTTCTTACCTAGATATACAGGATCCTTACTGTTTATATTTTTTACCCTATTATCAACACCCGTATTTTGCACAGCCTATTGGTATGCGTTAAATTTTCCACCGTCTACCTATTATCCTTTTGATTGACTTCTAAAACATATGACGATGACTTCTTTTCGTTTTGCCTACATTGTTTTACAGTGTGAATACTTAATTTACTAATTATTGAAACCGTTTTGTTTATTACGTTTCCAGTTTGTTTCTTACTAGGCTACTATTCTCACTGAGTTCCTGTTATTGGCTACAAAAATTTGTACAGAACTATTCAACGGTTTACCGGCCGTTTTCTTCGTAATCACAACAATTGATAAGGGAACACTCTTAAAAGAAAACTTCTACGAGAAGATGGTGAACTGTGATTCCAGGCTGAAGCAATAATTTTTTATTATTTTATATAAGGAATAAGGAAGCAATAATTTATATAAGGAAATGGAAGTATGGTGATGGTGAAAAATATCGTTTTCGAGATAAGGGCTGATTCTGATTGCACTACCCTCATAACATGAAGAAAAGTCATTTTTCAAAAATGTCTGTGTGTAGCCTTTTTTTATGGCAAACGATACCTGCTGCAAATTCAAACAGAATCAAATAATGTTTTCTATACCTGCCTGAGATGCAGAGGACTCAAGGCCTATTGATTTTGGTGAAGATAGGTTAAGTGGAAGGGGTAGTTTACCTGCAACGTTTTACGTTTTAACAAGAGTAAAGTTCTTGAAAATTCATTTAAAATTTTCAAACAATGGTAATAGTTAAAAATACAATAATTTTGTTGCCAGGCAATAAAATTATAATTTTTATTTCCATGTTCCATAAGGAAATGGAAGTATGGTCATGGCGAAAAAAATCGTGTTCGAGATAACGGCAGATTCTGATTGTAATGCCATCAAAACATGAATAATAGTCATTTTTCGAAAAGTGTCTGTGTGCGTGTCTGTGTTGAATTTTTTCTATGGCAATCGATAACAGCCGCAAATTCAAACAGAATCAAATAATTTCTTGCATATAGCTCTGAATTGTAGAGGACTCAAGGCCTATTGTTTTTTATGAAGATCGGTTAAGGGAAGGGGTAGTTTACCTGCAACGTTTTACGTTTTAACAAGAGTAAAGTGCTTAATTTTGATAAATAAAGTATCCTGAAAAGAAGGTCATAATAATCCACTGTAGAAAGGTAGAATAAAATGAAAAGGGTATTTGAAGGGGGTGGTAATTTTTTATATATTAAAATGGTAGTTGATGATGGAGGAGGAAAATTTTTATAAGTTTTATATTTGTACGACGTTATTGACAACAAAGAAGTAGTTTCTATGGAAACATTTCTTTTCACATTAACAAAATTCTATATTTTTCATTTTAATTTAAATCACGTATGAGTGAAAATATATCGTTCTGGCAGGCAAGCATATCTCAATTATGTAATGTTTACTTTTCCAAAGTTTTATTATTGTGATTACCGCAATAAAAAGGCCGGCAGGACACACACAAACACACACACACACACACACACACACACACATACAAAATTCGCGTTATTTCTGGACTCACTCATGTTTATTTTATTATGTTTGCACGCTTTTTAAACGGAAAGTGCCGAAACCCACATCAACACAACGCGTGCAAGCCGGAAAGGTGGACATCGGTTTGATTCCTGTGGATCGCTGGGCAGTGTTGTATTAAAGCAATTAATACAATCTGTGTACTTATTTCTATTATGATATGAGAATTGTAAACTAATTAATATACGCATGTGTGTATGTATGAAAAATATAAATATTTTTCTCCTTTGGAAAATTGTTTGCCCCTCCTTGAAAATATTTTGACCCCCCTGATGGCTAGTTATTTACTAGCCTGTGTGGAATATAGCGTTACGACATGGATCAGAATGGTGGTTGTTAAACAGGAGACACAAACGTATTAAGGAAGAAATGTTTTGCTGAGAAATTTATAATTATACGGGTGAACAGAATAATCGTTCAGAAAATCAGAAGACAAATGGAAAGAAAGAAATCAATACTCGATTTAAAAAATGAAAAATCGGTATGGAGAACCATACGTGACTTCCAGGTTGTAAGATTTATGTTTAAAAAAAATATCGCCCACCCTCAAACTAGTTTCACTATTTATTAATGTTTTTGTTATTATGGAGTAGTCGTTTAATATAATGTTATTTTCAGTCACTTTATCCATAAAAATTAGGTAGGGTTACTTTATTCTTATAAAGAAACCGAACTACGCAGATAATCATCCCTCCTCCGAAATGCTCCGAAGTCACTCATGGACCCTGAGCATTTTGCAGAGGGTTCATTCCCTAAAGACGAAAAGTCTGTCTATGAACCGTTCCTCTGTAAACACGTGCAGTTACACTGCCCAGCGATCCACAGGAAGCAAATCGCTATCCACGCTGGACACTTTTTCGGCTTGCACGCTTTGTGTTCGTGTCGGTTTCGGCACTTTCCATTCAAAAAGCATGCAAATGTAAGAAAATAAACACGAGTGAGGCCAGAAATAACGCGAATTTTGTGTGTGTGTGTGTGTGTGTGTGTGTGTGTGTGTCTTGCCTGCCTTTATATTGCGGTAATCATAATAATAAAATGGAAACGTAAACATTGCATAATTGAGATATGCTTGCCTGCCACGAACGATATATTTTCTCTCATACATGATTTAAATTAAAATGAAAAAATATAGAATTTTGTTAAAGTTAAATGAAATGTTTCCATAGAAACTAATTCTTTGTTGCCAATAACGTAGTACACATATAAAACTTATAAAAATTTACCTTCTACATCAACTACCATTTTAATTATACAAAAAATTACCCCCTCACCCCTTCGACTACCCTTTTCATTTATAGATATTTCATCTACCTTTCTACAGTGGATTATTATGACCTTCTTTTCAGGATACTTTATTTATCAAAATTAAACACTTTACTCTTGTTAAAACGTAAAACGTTTCAGGTAAACTACCCCTTTCCCTTAACCGATCTTCACAAAAAACAACAGGCCTTGAGACCTCTACCATTCTAGGCTGTATGCAAAACATTATTTGATTCTGTTTGAGTTTGCGGCTGTTATCGTTTCCCATAGAAAAAATTCTACACACAGACATACACACAGACACTTCGAAAAATGACTTTTTTCATTTTTTGATGGTACATTAGTACAATCAGAATTTGCCGTTATCTCGAACACGATTTTTTTCGGCATGACTATACTTCCATTTCCTTATGGAACATGGAAGTAAAAATGAC
Source organism: Magicicada septendecula (assembly GCA_034769895.1). Classification (NCBI taxonomy): domain Eukaryota; kingdom Metazoa; phylum Arthropoda; class Insecta; order Hemiptera; family Cicadidae; genus Magicicada; species Magicicada septendecula. The sequence goes on along the minus strand of CM068369.1, from coordinate 403,657,230 downwards.
TAGTATAGTAAAGACAGGAAAGACTTTGATAACACTATAGACATCCCTCGGCCCTTCGCAGCGAGAGTTCAATTTCATTACAGGAATCAGATCGCAGCTACCTTTAGCTAGCTCTTCGTTCGACCTACAGACATTTTATCCAAAAATACAGTCCTTCCTCACGAAGGTTGAGGATAGTCTTAATCCACCTGACATGGTGGTACCATTTTAGCTAATACGTAATTTTTTCAGAACTCAAGCATCCACTAATTTAATTAATATTTAAATGATTTTAAATATAAATTTTAGGACATGGAAGTCATGTATGGTTCTCCATACCGATTTTTTATTTATGGATTGTAAATTTAACATTCACACTAAATTGAAAGTATACATAATGCATTTAACTAGAAGCAGAAACTACAAGTTTTTGAACGCCCGAATTTTGGCGACAATTTCAATTCACACACTTTTGAAGTCGAGTTTTTACGTTTTCCATTACGCGGTGTAACGTGTGAACAGGAATTACACCAACTTTGAGTGTTTCGATGTTTTATGGGAGTGCATCATTGTACACTTTACTCTCAAAACATCCCCAGTAGAAAAAATGCCACGCTGGCAATCTCGCGGGCCACCTAATGTTGCCATTCCTGAAGAAAACTCGTTAAACTGCATCCATTGATCGCTTAGCCCTATGGCTGGTCGCTTCCCATACTGTTTGGTGTGATTTCAGACTTTTCTGAAATGGGGAGACTTTGTTTTGTTTTTGGGAGACAAAAAGTAGTTAATGATTTAGACACATTGCTCTGATGTGACAGTAATGGAATTCCCATTTTATCCTCAAATAAGTGAGGACTGATTATTCCAAAGGAAGCTATTGCACACCATACAGTAAGTTTAGTAGTATGCAATAGTTCTTGAAGAATTTATCGACGGTTATTTGGCTCTCAGTACAGAAAGTTTGTTTATTTGCGTATCCGCTCAGATGAAAATGCTTTTCATTTCTCAGTAGCGTATTGTGAATAACGTCTACGTTGTTATTTATGATATACGAGAACTGGCGGCAAAGAGTCACGATTTACTTTATCAATGTCACTTAAGGTTTACAATATTTGAATTTTATACGGCTGCATGTTTAAATTATTATGAAGAATTTTTTGAAAAACGGTATTCGACGAACCACGTGAAAAATAGTGGTCGCGAAAAAATCGTGTTCGAGATAAGTAATCAAAACATGAAGAAAAGTAATTTTCCAAAAAGTGTCTGTGCGTGTGTCTTGTGTGTGTATGTATGTAGAATTTTTTTTGGCGAACGATAACCGCCGCAAATTCAATCAGAATCAAATAATTTTTTGCATATGTGCTGCCGAGTTGTAGAGGACTCAAGGTCTATTGATTTTGGTGAAGATCGGTTAAGGGACAGCGTTAGTTTACCTGCAACGTTTTACGTTTTAACAAGAGTAAACTACTTGAATTTGATTTTAAAAAAAATTATCCTAAAAAGGTCCTAATAATCCACTGTAGAAAGGTAGATGAAATATCTATAAATAAAAAGGGTAGTTGAAGTGGAGTGGGTAATTTTTTGAAAACTACCTTTATCATGGCGAATAAAGTATTTCATTTTGTAGGTTAAGATACCTTAGTAATTACATATAATGAAACTATTACTCAACAAAAGTGTAAATATCAAAAATGGGGTTTTCATTTATGGGGGAGGGGTAGTTTATCTGAATTGGTTTTTATTTTAATAAGAGTAAAGTACTTAATTTTTATAAATAAGTGCCCCGAAAATGAAGTCATATTAATCCACTGTAAAATGGTAAATGAATCTATGATGCATCTATAAATAAAGAGGGTAGTTGAATGGGGAGGGGGTGATTTTTTGAAAATTTCTTTTGCTGATATTAAGTAAAGTACGAGTACTTGATTTTGAAGGAAGATACCTTAGCAGTTACATATGATAAAACTATTACTCTATGAAAGTGTAAATATCATTAATGGTAGGGATCGGTTGAGGAGGTGGGATGATTATTATCTGTGAAGTTCAGATTATTTATAAGAATAAAGAACCTAATTTTTATAGATAAAGTGACTTGAAAATAACATTATATTAAACGATTACCCCATAATTACAATAATATCTATAAATAGTGAAAATAGTTTGAGGGTGGGGAATATTTTTTTAGAAATTATCGAACCGAATTCAAGTAAATGATTTTAAATATAAATCTTAGAACATAGAAGTCATGTATGGTTCTCCATACCGATATTTTCTTACGCGTAATTATTACACATTTCGATAAGCACGGCTTATTACGTTTGCCCCCTTTAAAATGCTACAGTACAAGTGAGCGAGCTTTTGTACATTTCGTTAAGTCCATATTATTGCCGTATTTACAGTATTTGAGACTTTAAATATGCAAAAGCACCCAAAACATTGTATTTCGCGTATATGAAAATTTCTTGTCGTCGTTGCTGTTTTTAACTAAAACCCTTCGTAATTTGCACCCGCCAGAAGAAACGTTTACGCCTCTGTGCACAGTTTTAGACGGGTTTCAATTACACTAGTGATTCGATATTAGTCCGTAGACAAATATTTTGGACGGGTTTTGGTACAATTCTGAAAAAAGCTGAAGAAATACAATAATAGAAGGTAAAATTCTTAAAGTGGTGTTGGAAGGAGGCGACGAGGAGGATGACACCCCTATATTTGAAGTCACAGAAGCGCTTAAAAAATTGTATGTACTCTCAGTCAAACAATTTGATAAATTGTTGGAACGAAGAATTGATAAATTACTTAATAAAGATGGTTAGAAATATTTTGGCAATTGAAATGTCCTGGAATCTGGGAACCTGGAATTTTATACCTGTCTTCAAATCAAAAACGCCATGAACTGAGAAATTACACTGGTGTTATCCACAAAAATATGTAGAACAAAGTATTCCCCAACATTATATTCAAAGGCCTATTTTCTTATTTAGAGAACAGACACCCACCACACCAAAGTAAGTTTTGATACAGAAAGGCCCCCAATAACCAAATTCTTATGCTATGATTAATAGAGAAAAAACGAATGAATTTTGGGTGGAAAGCCATCACCTCTTTATAAAGTTAAGGCTGCTTATGACAGTGTTAATTGGAATCAGTTCTATACGGCGGTGGAAGAACTGAGGCCAGCAAACTAATAAGAATAGTAAAAATTACGATAAGAGAGGGAAATCCTGCAGTTAGGTTTCCTGCAGAGAAATCCAGCAAGAAAAATCTTAATGGAATACCCACGCGGATAAGAGAAAAGAGGTAGAAATAAATTAAGGCTGATAATTGAGTGAAGAAGATATAAGGAATGTAGACGATGATGGCAGGTATCGTCGAGGAGTCAAGACTCACGTACTATAGTGCCTGAACCGCTACCACGCTATGGCCGCAGTCTCACTAACGGGGTGCACAATTAAAGCACACTAATCCCGCCATAGTGTGGTCTATTAAACGCGCGAATTCAAATTGTTTATACGAACAAAAGCACGTATGGCCTAAAAAACGTGTGTCGCTTTTATGTATATTGTTGACAATCCATCATGTGTGTATATTCAAAACAAAAAAATATAATGAAATATATATTACCAGTCAAAAGCAACATCGACAATTATGATAGAAGAGTCAATTAAACGAGCATTTACAAACCAGGTCCAAACGGGTGTTAAACGACTATTCAGATAACAACCATTAGAAATTTTAACGGTAGTTAAAACAGTTGTACGATATTATTTTGACAGTCTGAAGGTAAGACGGTTTTCTTACAGTATAATTGATAGCCTCTGGTGAGCTCTATAGCAGCGTAACATGCAAAATTGCTAACGATAAATAATTAATAGTAAAATGACTAACCGTAATCTCACGAATGGGTTGATCCTGACACTCAGGCAGGATAGACTGGTTGGGAAGAGGACGGGTTACAAGCAAAGGATTTCTACCTGCCGTAGAGTCCGGCTCGTGAGTGTTAACACTACAAAGGTTGGCGTACGACAAAGGCTTCAGGCCCAGTGCATGCATTGACTCTACCAAAGCCATAGTGCCAACTTCGGAAAATGAAAATTATTGACCGGTTCGATCCGAAATATCGAACACCGGCCCCCGTTGACCGCAATGGGTCAACAACCAACTACACCAAAAGAAATGGCCAAAATACATTACAAATTTGGTTTTTAGTGAACAGGAACACTCTCTGAAAAATTACCCTCCAATATAGGAGGGGGTCACACGCAAACACAAGAAAATACAAAGATACAGAAAACATGCAAAACATGCAATTAATTATAAAAACATGCCGAACAACTCCGCCGCGGGCGCATCGACCAGACGAGCAATCCGAAAGTTTCGGGTAGAGCAGACAAAACCCAACAACATACAATAAACAATGGCCCAGCCAAACACAACGTAAAACTCAGCAAATCAACTTAGTTAATATTCCCTAGTTTTTTACATATTTTTCCATTTTTTTATTTTTTGTTCCCTTTATTCCTTTTCTTTATCATTTTTTTTTTACTTATTTGTTGTTGATTTGTTGAGCATCCATAACTCCCAATAGACTGGCACAACGCCATGCCAGAAAAATTCCACAATGTAAACTTTAATGCGGACAACAGCTGGAAGGAACCACCTGGGAAATCCCAGAAAAGTGTCAAGTAAGTCCGCAACACAATCATTAAAACTAATTCTGCTCACCTGAAAACAAGACAAACCCAATCAAGAAGCTATAGGCAACCTGTATAATTTATAGCAGGTCGTTCAAAAGAACCTGCGGAAGTTTTAACTGAAGCGCGACGAACAACCCCGTCGCTCCCCGGAAACACAGCTGAAACACGGCCTGGGGAGGAGAATTCTGTTCCTCCATAACCACCAGGTCCCCAACCATTAAGGGCCACGAGGACAAGTGATCGAACAATTCCACCCGGGGCTCCTGAGTAAGAAACGAAGAGACCTTGGTCTCCAAGGCAACATCTTGCACGTCGTGATTCGGGCGATAATTAATAGGGGGCCAGTGCAGAGCATCAAGCTTTAGCCAATCTGGCCCTGACCACCACAATGTCGACGACTGGAGGCTGGAGAGTGAAGTACCTCTAGAGGCCGAAGCAGCGGGGTTGGAAACACCATGAACATTGAACTCACTGCAGAACCAGTCGTTCGATAACGTTCGACGTGGTCAACAGCAAGCTGATAGGCCGAAGGTTGGCAAACTTTGGGATCATCGTGACCGTCGCCTGGCGTCACTTTAGCGGGAAGTAATAGAATCGGAACAGGTATTGAACAAGTTGAACAGGAAGCTAATTCCTCTGTCCGGAAGCCTCTATAGGTGGTATTCGTGATACCGTCTTATCGAGGGCTCTTCCGGGGTCGAAGTGCTAAACGCCATTTTGAAACCTCTGCCTCTGAAGTGTGTTCGGGTTCGGTGGTGATCGATTTGCCAAGGTATTCCTCAACTTTGTCTTCAATCTCCTTTTCTGAGTTGAGGTCGCCGGCCGGTTTCGTAAGGAACTATCGCTCCAAACGTTCGGGCAGGAAACCCGTATTCTCCTCTGGCTTGGTAAGGGGATGCCCCTCAGGTCCGGGAGGGGAGGACGGCATCTCTTTCCGGTCAGTGCGGAAGAACTGGAGCGCCCGGAGGTTTGTAAGCCGAAACCAAGAGGACGCATTCCATAACTCCGGGGAGTTCTACGGCGGTGGCCTTGATATTTTGGTGAGGAGGGAAGACCACGCGGTAGTGACCAACACAAGTTTTGACCGCTATGTCTGTATCTCCCCCGCATGGTGACTAGGTCTATCGTCCCTGTAGGGCACATAGTTAATCAAACTAAATTATCGTTAGCCCTAAGGAAAGTGTCAGTGATGACGAGCACATCGGGCTTGTGACAGGCTAGGAACCCTCCGAGTTCCTCTAGACGGGGCAGAAGTCGATCATCATTTCACGCCACTATGAGTAGGTCACGCTGCAGGGTAGCTATCCCATTACAGAAGTCCAACAGCGGCTGCAGCTTCCGCGAGGGGAAGGAATTTCTCAGTCAGGTTTGCCGTGCGAAGGGGATCACGAATCGACTTGAAGATATGGGCCACTTCAAAGAGGTCGAGTTCCTTGAGGAAGGTCATCTCGTCGAGGACGATGAAGAAGAAGCAGCCATGGAACAGAGTTCCTCTGGGCGGCAGCTGCTAAGCTGCGGTTTAGCTTCACTCGCGAATCAGGTTTAGGAGGGGGGCGCTCAGCCTGGGAAACCTTACAGATAGCGGTTTCGGCTTTAATTTCTTCTGCTGAGCCACCCCAGCGTCTGAGCGCTGTAGTTTCTTGGAAGGCCTAGTTTCAGTTTGAGGAGCAGCCGGAGGAGGAAAGTATTTCTCCTGGTTCTTCCACTTTTTGCGGAGAGTGTAGCGAGCCGTGGTGAGGGAGATTCCGTCCTGTCAGGAACCTGCTCAGCTACTGCAGGTTCAGGTTCCTCGTCCACAGTAACGGGCTCCTTCGGAAATGGAGTAAAGGCGACTCGGCCTGGCTGCGCTGATTGCGGCCAGGGGAGTGTGTCGGTGTCTACAGCCTGCTTCGGGTGCGATTGGTAAATTTCACACACGTGGTAGTTTGCCAAGTGACGGCCGCCACATTTCATACAGTAGCGACCGTCAGTTGTGGGTACAACACAGGTCTGAATTGCTTGTGCTTTACCACACCTGACGCAAGCGACTTCGTTGTGAAAACTGCCAAAGCCATGCCGGAGCGTTACCTGTGGTACTGCGCAACTTTACCAGCCTCGCGGCTGCGTTCCACGTTGGTTTTAAAGCCGCACAGGGTGGTCAGGCCAAGCAGTCTGTCCTCCTGTTCTCTCTTTAGGACGATGACCCGACAAAGGGGCAATTTGGAACGGCATGCAGGCGTATACGGTCTTTGATCGGGTATCCGAGTTGGCAAAGTTGCTCCACCACCTCAGCCGGATCTGTATCTACGTCAAGACCGCGTATAACGAGCCTGACGTGTGACACCTCCTCGCTGCTATACGTGTATAATTGTAAGCCATTGGTCTGCAGGGGATAGGTATGCAGCCCGTTACTCGACGTATGTGCCGCAGCAGACACGCAAGGGAGATCGAGGTGGCCGCCGAGAGACGGATGCCAAGACATAGACGTCTGGCAGTGTCAACGAACAACGTTAATTGCTGACGCCGTTAACGAACAATGGCGGAACGTTAGGGGTAAGAACATCCAAGGGCTCCGTATCGAGGAGCGGAGTTTTCTTTGCTTTCCGCTTCTTGGGTGAAGTAACTAGGAAACAGTCGGGAGTCTGTGTTTACGCAATTAGTTTTACGCAAATATATTAAATGAACTATTTACCCACAGTTTCTCTTATCATTATGTCCTATGTTAATATTAATTTAACGCTCCAGTATTTCTGAGGAAATTTAAATGACAAGTATACATTTGTTAGTCTCATGGTAGACAATTGGTAATGTGGTAGGTAATGTAAAAATGTTGTAGATTATAATAATGATAACAAACATATTTTGACGTCTGACAGCACAATCACCGGGGAACGAAATTAACTAGTGCATATAAAAGTAGAGATCACTAGAATTACCAAAAAAACTGGAAGTATTAGTGGCACAATGCAACTTAAAAGTTCTTTTTCACAAGGAATCACACGTGCTTCAAACTATAATTTAATAACGTATATAGTGGCTGGAGCCCAGAGTGACAGGACTTGCAGTCAACACTCTTGTAACCAGTAACAATTTTTTATTAGTGCCATTTTCCTTAAGAACATCAATTTAAGTTACCACAAAATATTTAGTTACAAGTCTTTTAAGCAGATGGATTCTAATATCATTTTCTTTATTATCGGTATACACTAAGTTGGCGTCTGGGCCGGTTGTGAATGCCAGAGGATTACCCGGGCCAGCCGCCACGTAGTCTTCGGCCCAGACGCCAACTTAGTGTATACAGATAATAAGAACATCAATTTAAGTTATCATAAAATATTTAAGTACAATTTTATTTGAAACAGCTGGAGTTCTGGTACCATTATCTTTAAGAGCATTAACAAGATGTTTAACCTGGGGCCAGTCTATGAAGTTGTTGTTGACTGAAGTTTAATAATTAGAACCAGTGTGCCATGAGTGCTGCAGGTGATCCTCAGATTGTGATGAATTTCCAGCGAGTCTCATTCCGGGCAGATGTCCTTCGGCGTTCTGTAGCAGGAGTATTTCTGGGCCTGACGGCTTCGGAGAGCATCCTGGTGCACTGCTCTGCGGATGGTGACAGATGTTGATGTTATCACCGCCGCTTCCCCTTTCCACCGGCTGGTACGGGGAGTCTATAACATTTTTTATTTGTAGAATGGCCGTCAGAAAATACACCCACCCCTACACTCTCTCGCCTCGGAACACACACACTACACTCACTGTCACAATTTCTATCACAGTCTATCTGCTCTTATTAATTTAGCATGGTTTATTTTATCCAGTTATAGTCATTACTTTTGATTAAATTTACAATTCGATTAAATTAGATATACAATGTCACCACGTGTTTCCAGACTGGAAGTAACGTGGAAGTCAATTTTACAATACAAAGATTTTGCAATGAAATAGACTTCACAGATGTCGAGGCCACACACACACACACACACATACACAAACATAACACATAATCCATCATTAAATGAACACAGAATAATATAGTTGAGTTTCACCTGAAAACGCTTTACTGGCTTACGAAGTCATATTAAAGATATACGAAGCTTAACCCTGTGCCATCAAACCATCGAACACTATATTGGAAGGTTGGCGAAGAAATGAGAGTGATGCCTGAATTCTTCGGCCCCACTACGCTACATAAAATTGACTTGTTTCGATCTGCCGATCATAACCTTTGGTAAGCTGTTAACTAACCGTACAACGAACAGCTGATACGATTGACCAGGGCTGCTTGATTGCGTTGGCAGTCTTGGCAGTCACATCTTAATAATCGAGTGAGCTGTGGCGCACAGCTGCTACGTGCGTTGGCGGCACTGATCGTTCAAATCACGCCGGGAAAATTCAAACCCCGGCACACCCCCACCCCATAAGGGCAACCTGGTTTCCCCCCCCCAAAAAAAACAATCCACAGTCTCCTGGCTATTCCACAATGACCACCACAATCAGCTTGGCTGCTTTGGGAGTCTCAGGAAAATATACCGCTCTCAGGAAGACAGAGGCTCAGAGGAAAACGAAACAAGAAGGAGGAAGAAATGAAACTGCGTGGGTGCATGTGTACCTGGGTGTGTATATGTATAAGTGTGTGGTATCTGTATGCTGACTTGATCAGGTTCCACATACAGAGATGAGAGACAGAAGAAAGACAAGTACGCGTACTAGAGCTCTGACCTCCTAAGGTCCCCCAAACTCACAAACTGAGAACCCAAGAGCAGAATCAATACTTTAAGAAAGACAACCTTTCTACCACCACTCACCTACCTATACCCTATGGCAAAACTTCAACTTTGATACGTGAGTGGTCAACTTCTCTACATCACTGTCGGGATCCCTCAACTTCACCGTCGCTGGTGACACAAACCTTAGAATGCAATATGGCCCGGACCGACGATAACACAACTTGGCGGCTCTTTTGTCCACGTTCTGAGCTGATCGGGTGGCTTTGGCAGTAGACTAATTCCCCAATCTTAAAGGGATTAGGAGTTCGCCCCTGATTGTAACGAATACGGACACGCTCGTGCGCACGAAGCAAATTCTTCCGGGCCTCTTTCCACCTGTCTGCTGTCCTAATGTCAGGAGTATTAGGCAGAAGATCTTCAATTTTCCACAAGTTGGCCAATGGAAGTGTGGGCGAGAATCCAAACATGACCTCAAAGGGAACGGCCTTATGACTCTCGTGGAGGGCCGTATTGAAGGCTAACTATAACCACTTAAGATTCTGGTCCCAACAATTCTGTTGCTCTGCGTGGTAAGCAATCAGAGCAGACCTAAGATTCCTGTTGAATCTTTCCGCGTGGGACGGCTGAGGGTAGTAAGGGGAAGTGGTTATATGTAGGATCCCGTTGGCGAAGAACATTCGCCTGAATTCGCCCGAAAATAATTGTGGACCATTGTCACAATGATGGCCGGAAATCCGAAATGCTGAAATATATGGTTCTGAAGTGCTAGAATGTTAGCCGAGCGTTTACCTGCCGTAAGGGCAATAGCCAGACAAAATTAGAGAAAGCATCCATACAAACAAGCAGGAAAGAATTACCTGACTTGCTACGTGGGAGAGGTCCCACGTAGTCAATGAATAACTTCTCCATTGGTCTGATCGCCACTTCCGATGACAAGAAACATAATTTTGTGTTTCGGGCTGGCTTGCTTAACCCAAAAGATGACACGCCTTCACTCTAGCCGTAATATCCCTATCCATGCCCTTCCAGATAAAATGTTTCCTAATACTGGAAATGGTCTTTGAAATCCCCTTATGTCCTCCTACTGGGGAATTATGGTAGTAACTGAAGACCATGGGCACTAACTTGTTAGGCAGCACGATTTTAGGGACTCGTCCTTTCCTTTCTTTACAACACAGGACGCCCTTGGACAAGAAATATGGGATCTGTACGTTACCCTCTTTTAACTTATTGATGATAGGACCCAATTCTTCATCATCTAACTGATGGGGTAACACATCAGTAAAGGCTAGCGGAAAGTCTAATAACAAGGCACAGGGTTGCTCAGATTGAACTTCACTGGGTAGGAAAAACATGCGGGACAAAGCGTCAGCAACCACATTCTGAGTTCCCCTAATGTGTTGCACCTTGAACTCTTGAACTTGAAGGATGAAATTTTTACTACCCATCTTCCAATTTTACCCAGTTGCCAGGGATGAGCAAGAAGTCAAGAGAGGGCCTGATTACACTGGTCAATACATGTTTTGTCCCAGACAAATGTTATGTAATTCTTATGTATTTTCATACGAGGAATCCAGTTTTGCTATCACGTATAGTCACGTATAGTTTCATAGATATACGAATAACGTTTTTATTGTCAATTTTCTATGTTGGAAATTGTATTATTTTGCAACAAATATTACTACAGTATTAACTTGGAGCACGTATTGTTTATTTATTTGAGGAAATGAAAACAAAAGCTACATGTGACATATAGACTTCGGTTAACCCTTTGATCAGTAATCACGTATATATACGTTTTTTCTCTGAGGGACCAAATTCAGTAATCACGTATATGTACGTTTCCAACTTCCACTGCCTCAGTTTTGCCGATATACAACGTTAGTTGCGAAGTTATACATGCTGCACTCTGGTAGATTGTTTTCTAAATGTTTGGTATTCGTTGATTCTTGCTGTGATGTAATAGGTATGTGTGGCTGTGGTGAACATTTGTGCAGAAGTGTGCTTGGAGGTTATGTTGTGCTTAGTTTACGAACATACAGAGGCGTGCAAGTGTATTGTTTTACAAACAACTCATATTGTTTATCTTATCTTAAACACTGTGTTATTGTTCTGTATTAGTAGCTTTTATTTGTGTGAAAACTCAAAAATGCCGCGCAAATGCCTAAACCATTCGGACACGTTTTGTTACGTGTGTGGTGAGTTGACTTTTAAACTTCAAAGGCGGAACTTTACCCCTTTAATAAAAAAGTGCTATCAGCTTTATTTTGGTTGCAAGGTAGGAGGTGAGGACAAGAGTTGTTGGGCTGGGGGGCAAATATGGGGGTATTTGTTGTGTTACTTGTTCAAGGCTTTTAATGTGGTGTGGGCAAACGGCTCTCGCCACATGCCATTTGCAGTTCCCATGGTGTGGAGAGAGCCAAAAGATCATTCTTCCGACTGTTATTTTTGTTTAACAAATACATCGGGAATAACAAGTAAGTCGAAACACACTTTGAAATATTCCAATATACCTTCAGCGATTCGACCTGTTCTCTTTAGTGATGATCTCCCAATACCAAATCACCCGGTATCAATCGATATAAACGAAAATCCAAGCTCTGAAGAGGATCAGAATGAAGATCACTTTGATCGACATGATCCAAGTTTTGAAGTTTCTAACGAGCCTCATTTATTGACACAAGGAGACCTAAATGATTTAGTGCGTGATTTACATTTATCCAAAAACCAGGCAGAACGTTTGGGATCACGACTAAAAAGGTAAACTTTCTTGATCGCGGAACTAATGTATGCTACTTTCGAAATCGTCAAGAGGATTTCAAGAACTTTTTTTCTCAAGAAGGGGATTTTGTGTACTGTAATGATATTTTATCAGTGATAGATACTCTAGGATATTCTCATAACCCAGAGGAATGGCGTTTGTTTATTGATTCGTCTAAAGCTAGCCTAAAAGCTGTCCTTCTTCACAACGGAAACAAATTTCCATCAATTCCACTAGCACATGCTATTAATATGAAAGAAACTTATGAAAATATGAAGATTATTCTAGACAAGATAATGTATGAAAAATTCAATTGGAACATATGTGGAGACCTTAAGGTGATCGCTATGCTTCTAGGTTCACAGACTGGATACACAAAATTTTGCTGCTTTTAATGTGAGTGGGACAGCAGAGATCGCAAAAGTCATTTCAAAAAGAAGATATGGCCTTCACGTAAATCTCTCACACCTGGTGAAAAAATGTTATGAATGCTCATTTAGTTGATCCCAAAAAGATCTATCTTCCACCTCTTCATATCAAATTAGGTTCGATGAAAAATTTCGTGAAGGCAATGGACAGAAATGGGAGAGGTTTTATGTAATTGAAGAAAAAGTTAGACAGAGTTAGTGATGCAAAAATTAAAGAAGGGATTTTCGTAGGACTACAAATAAGAGAACTAATAAAAGATGAAAATTTTGAAGGACGGTTGAATGACTTAGAAAAACGTGCATGGATTTCTTTCAAGAATGTAGTGACGCAATTTTTAGGCAACAACAAGTCTGACAACTACAGGGATCTAGTAAATCAGCTGCTGAAAGCATATGAACATTTAGGTTGCAATATGTCTCTCAACATCCACTTTCTTCACTCTCACTTTGATTTCTTTCCGGAAAACCTGGGAGCCGTAAGCGATAAACACGGTGAACGCTTTCATCAAGACATTTTAAGCATGGAAAAAAGGTATCAAGGGAAGTGGAGCTCAAATATGTTAGCAGATTACTGGTGGACTCTCAAAAGTGATGTTCCTGATGCAAAGTACTCCAGGAAATCTTCAACTAACACCTTTTAGGTACGTTGAACATTGATTAATTTATTTACTGTAAATGTTATTAATGTAAAATATCTACCTAGCTGTCACACGAAACCCTTACGTGATAGAGAAAAATGGTTAGCATTTTTGAATTCAGCGCAAAAAATACTATACAGATCAGCCAATAAAGTCTTTGGGACAAAAAAAGTTTTTTTTTTGTAGACCAATGATCGGTCTCAAGTAGGAACTCAGCCTGTTCCAAGAAACGCCTGCACTTATCTACAGCGTATACCACTGCCAAACACTCTAGTTCATAGACAGATGACTTTTTTTCTTGTTGGGTCAAGGTCCGAGATATAAAAGTCACTGGCTGCCTAGCACCATCAACAACCTGGGAAAGAACAGCCCCGAGCGCAACCGAACTAGCGTCCGTCTGCAGGACAAACTGCTTAGAAAAATCGGGCATCCGCAACACAGGCGGAGACATGATGGCCTCCTTAAGCTCCTCAAAATCCTTATGTTGTTTTTCTCCCTATTCGAATTTAGCCCTTTTTTACGTAATTCATTAAGTGGGGAAGCGATTTCTGCAACATTCGAGATGAAGCGTCGATAAAAATTTACCATGCCCACAAATCTCGCGACGCCTTTTGCATCCTTAGGTGGGGGAAAATTCCTGATGCCCTGTGTTCTCTCTGGGTCCACGGTGACGCCCTTATGTGAAATAAGGTGCCCCAGAAAAGAAATTTGAGTTTGGGCAAACTTAACCTTTTCAGGGTTGACAATAAGTCCGGTACTCCTCAACCTGCACATCACCTCATGAAGGTGACCCATATGCTCCTCAAAGTTCTCACTGTACACAAGCAAGTCATCTAGATAATTAAATAAAAAACTGAACTTGACATCTTGGAAAACGGTGTCAAGCATGTTAGTGAGGTTTTGCGCCCCCACGGCCAAGCCCATGGGAACTCGTGTGTACTGATACAGATTCCATGGAACACAGAACGCCGTATAGGGCCTACTTTCTTTAGGAAGTGGAATTTGGTGATATGCAGAGTTGAGGTCAATGATGGTGAAATACCTCGCTTTACTGAACCAATCGAACACCGAGTGCAGATCTGGGAGAGGGACAGAATCAACTTCGATATTTGCGTTTAATTTCCGATAGTCGACAATCATCCGGTGCTTACCTCCAGGCTTGAGTACAAGGAATGCTGGACTGGCCTAGCTGGAACTAGAAGGTTCAATTACCCCTTGGTCTAATAACTCTTGAACCTTCTCTCTCAGAATGGCCATTTTTGGAGGGGCAAACTTGTAAGGGTGGGAGCGTGCCACCTTGGAGTCCGTGAGGCGGATTTTATACTCCAAGAGATGTGTGAGCCCAAGGGTAGGAGTTAATATTGAAGGGAACTGCTCACACAACTGATGTAAGGCGGATTGCTGGGACGGGTTGAGATGGTCTCTAGATGTGTCGGGGCGCTCTATCTCTTGGATATCCTCCCTAGTTCCCTGATATCCAAGGAAAAGAATCACCACTCCCCGATTAAATTTAAAATAACATTGGTGCTCTTGGATGTCAAAGAAGAGACCACTCTTAAAGATGAATTCGGCACCAATAATACAATCGACCTCCCAGAGCCGGAGAAACCAAAAAGCTCCACACCCAAGAAAATCCCTCGATCTTGAACTTGAAGAAAACTATCCTGGAGATGGGCAGTATTTCCCGGGATGCCGTCCAGCACACTAATGAAGACTCTTCCGACCCTTTAAGTAAACCCTGGTTGTTTAGGTCCTCGCACACTCTGGACGAAATGATGGACCGTGCTGATCCGAAGTCAACTAAAGCTCTGAGTTGACACCTTTTCAACTCCAACATCAAGAAGGGGAGTAGGGGAGTTATGAGAGTTCTACCCCGGATGTGACGTCATATGGTGCGAAATTAAAAATTGTGTTGGTGGGGGTATACATCCGGTGCTGTGTGCCGCCCATGATCGAGGTTGGGATGGCTTGGGGGGATAGTGGTGGTGTGACACGTGACGGTGGTGGGCGTGACGAAGTTGTGATTCGTACGTCGGCCATGTTGTTGGCGTCGTCCATATTGTCGGCGGCGGGGGGGGGGGTAATAGTGCGTTGATAGGCGGAGGCGTGGCGGCGGTTCGCTGTTCGCCGTTCGCGGTTCGCCGTCCGGCGGCGGCCTGGCCGCGGCCTGGTCGTGGCTTGATCGCCGCCTGGAGTGGTGGGGTCTGCGTCCATGTTGGAAAATTCTTGCGGCCATGTTGGGAAAGCGGCGCGAGGTTGTCAAGTAGTGTAAGAGTGTGCAATCGTCGGCCATGTTGCCAACTCTTGCATGTGTTATAGTGTACGGGTTTGGATATGTACGGTGTTTTCCGGACGCGCGGCCATGTTGGAAAAGCGTCGACGTTGTCCATTCGTGCGTGTGTGCTGGTTAGGCGTCGGCCATGTTGTCAACTCATACATGTTTTATAGTGTACGGGTTTAGATATGTACGCCGCCGTCCGGATATCGTCGATTCCGTGTATTGCATTGTTGCCAACTTGTGAACTGTGTAAATTCGAATGCGTGTCTATGTGGTAAGTAAATATATATTATAAAAAATAATAAGATGACTCGGTCCTTCAGTTGAAAATCAATGCACACCATTGATGCATTGATAATAAACACTTATCAATAAGTGTAGTTGAAAATAAACACTTATACAATGAAAATATGTACAAGTTTATTTTTAATTTTAAACATTGACAACAAAATATACACATATATACAAAATAGACAATGACAAATATCATTATATAAATCATTTTACAATTAATATGTACAAATTAATACAACATTTTAAATATTGACAACAAAATATACACACATATATAAAATAGACAGTATATAAATAATTTTACAATTAATATTTACAAATTAAAATAACAAAAATATATATACAAAATATACGTTACAATGGGGTATATTGTCAGTCACAATCTGGTATATTGTTAAATTAATGTTTACAAAATAATATAATGTCACAATCGGGTAATTAGGTAGGAATTTCCACACCTATTGATTTTTTGTCCATCTGTAACAAAAAAAAGAAACAGTATTAGTGACATGCGGTTGTTACAAGTAGGATGGATTAGTAAAACCTTTATGAACACTGTAAGATACCTCAAATATGCATACGCCCATAGAAAGACCGATTGGGCTTTCCGAATACATATTGCCTACATTGTGGACATCCAGGCGGTGTCCACTCCAACACCACCGACTGAAACCAGTCGAGGACGCATCGGTAATGGTATGTGTGTCCACATACCAAACCGAGAAGCCTCTGTCCGTCACTGTATGCTTCTAGGCACACACTGCAAGCAGTATGCGGAACCATACCTTGAACAGGGCAGGGCTCTCCGCGACGCCAACACCATGTTGGTAGGCTCCTTCTAAGAAGGAGTCTCATTGTTGTTGGGTCGTCGTGCGTCCTCGGTTCAGTGGCGTGTAAGACGTCAAAGAAGACGGGTACCGCGTCTTCTGGAGGGATCCACAAACGTGGATCTCGTCGCATATATAGCTGCTGCTGCTGCTGCTGCTGCTGCTGCTGCTGTGGATATATGGGTTGAGGTCGTTGCAGATTTGCGGGTCTATCGGCTGAGGTTGTATCAGCTGTGGCGGTGGCGGTGATTGTGGCGGTGTAACTGGAATGTGTTGTGGTGGTGGTGGTGGCGCTGGTATCGGGCGAATGTCACTAGGAAAAAAAAGATATAAAAATTATGTATACTTGCAAATAAAACAAGTCAGTATGTACGCATAAAAAGATGACTTACATATTTACATCGATGACTGGTACATCGTCATCAACACCATCATCATCATCATCATCGCTGTCGCCGTCATGGTCCATATTGAAGTCCACAGTGTCGACATCGCTCTGATAATTATCCTCCATATAATCCTCTTCTGTGGACTCGACATTACTGAAAAAAGTACAACTTTAATACCAGATATAAACGCAATAGTACAAGTGAATGTTAATGAAAACGAACGTACCGACTCGTGCCGGGTTGCTGAGATGCGGGTCGAGGACCGACACTCCTTCAGCTATAGTATCGCTGGGAAAAAAAGTATAAATTGAACAGGAGAGGTAAACGCAATAGCACAAGAATTTGTTAATGAAAACGGACTTACCGCCATTGACCACTTGTGAGCTGTTGTATAGCACGTTTTAAACGTTGAACATTTTGTGGAGATAGGGGACGACCTGCAGCAGCAGCAGCAGCAGCACTGAAAAAAAAGTATAAATTGAACACCGAAGGTAAAACGCGAGAGTACAAGAGTTTATTAATGAAAACTGTCTTACCGACTCGAGCCGGGTTGTGGAGATAGGGGGGGGACCCACAGCAGCAGGAACAGGTGGAGGTGGACCGTCAGCATCACTGAAAAAAAAAGTATAAATTGAAAACCGGAGGTAAAACGCAAGAGTACAAGAGTTTATTAATGAAAACTGTCTTACCGACTCGAACCGGGTTGTGGAGATAGGGGGGGGGCCCACAGCAGTAGCAGCAGCAGCTGTGTCGTCGGCATCACTGAAAAAAAATATATAAATTGAACACAGGAGGTAAACGCAATAGTACAAGAGTTTATTAATGAAAACGGACTTACCGACTCGAGACGGGTTGAGGACGCCCCAGCAGAGCACGTCGTAACCGTTGCGAACTATAAAAAAAACAGCATGTCAATCGAATGGAATATTCTGTTTGTACACTTTAAATAAAGAAAAAATGTTGTATTTACCATCGTACTCGGCGTTGCTCCGCCGGCATACGTTTTGTCACTTTGTTGTTGTTGATTCTGTAAAACGTGACGAAAGTTGTAAAATAATTAGGTAAAGAACATAATGAAGTGTATAATGCTGAACATCAACGTAAAACAAAAGTCTTATATGCATATGCTCGGTGGGAGTCTACTATAGACAGAGCCCCCCCCGTGTTAAAATTAAACGCATATTCCCCCTCCCTCGCAAAGCTCACGACGATTACATCACCCACGGCTTGCTTCCTATTATTAAACAAATTTATGAACACATGAATAATACCCTCACAACGTTCACACGCAACGATAACATATGCTCAGACAGCATCATGATGTAAGGAGTTATAAATAACTGCACGTGTGAATTATCTCAGCGAGAGTCGATTACATCAACTACGGCTTGCGCTATGTTAAACAAATTAACTGTCGTCGTCTAGTCGCCTACCTCCCCCCTAGTACTTTTTATATGTGAAATTCGAGTTTATTCTTACCGTTAGTTATTGGTCCACGTACTTTCTCTTCTTTGCGTTAGCACCAGCAGCGTCGTCGGTTATTGCACGTGTCCTGTAATTCCCGTACGCGAGTCTACTTACACCGTCGTCCAGTACGTACCTCTTATCATCATAAGGAGACAGGGAAAGTTTTGTTATACGTTGCGTGTACAGCTTATGATGATTGCTTCGTATACACTCAGC
Organism: Magicicada septendecula; assembly: GCA_034769895.1. Taxonomy (NCBI): domain Eukaryota; kingdom Metazoa; phylum Arthropoda; class Insecta; order Hemiptera; family Cicadidae; genus Magicicada; species Magicicada septendecula. The sequence continues at coordinate 403,638,550 of CM068369.1, read as the reverse complement.
AGAGGTGAAAACCGTGCGACTGTCAAAAAGACACTCGCTGTACAATCGATGAAGTAACCTTTTTTTATTGCCGTCCTTGGCACTCCTTTCACCACCTTTTTGTTGGTGCGGTCGGACAACAAGAGCGAGTAACATTTCGCCCTTAGTCCAACAAATTCCCTGATGGGTTTTCCATTGGTCTCATCCTTGAACTTCCCCACGACTTTTTGTTGTCGTCGCAATGACAAGAGTGATCCGCGGGATAGTCCGACGTATCGAAAAGATGGAGGAGATCCTCTTTCATATCACAGTACACATCGTCAGTTCGTATGCTGTAAAGCAATCTGTCCGTGTCAGTTATTAGTAATGTCAATCGTCGTCCGTACTTGGCGACAGCGTACCGATAATAAAAATCGTACATTATCAATTTGCTGACATCGAGTAATGTGAAGCCGACGTACACCGGACGGGAAAGGAATATCGCCCTGTTTCGTAAGGCCAGTCCGACCAAGTCATCGGTGTAGCGGATCATACGCTTTAGCCGAGGATTGGAAACAAGTTTCTGCAGCCGTCGTTCGTTAGAGGCTAGTAAGTTGGAAGTCTATTCGTTTCCTCACGTTCTCCAGCGATTTGCCATAGACGGTGTTGACCATCAGTTTGAAAAAATCCTTTTCAAAATTGTTGGTGGCTGCTGCTCTCTTTTGCGTGTTGAAATCGATAAACGGTTTCATCCACGCTCTCTGTTTAAAACTCAGCACTCTATGTATCGCCTTCAATTCTAGGCCAAGACTCAGATATAATTTTAAATTTCGAAAATGGAGAACGTATTTTTGCTTGTCGTCCAAAGTTGTCAGCAACTTGGGAACGGACGACGAAGGCGTTTCCGATCCGCTATACCCTTTTGTATAGTGCCGTCGTGTGTGGAGTCGTCGAGAGTACGGTGAAAGTATGTCAGAATTGACACAGGAACGGACGGGCGCCAGTGGATAATCGGAGTGTAGGTCATGAAGTTCGGGTGGATAGTGTAAGTCGACCTCGAGTATGTAGCCTATATCACCGTCATCGCTCAGTGTACGCACGTCCTGTGAGTTGATTTCGTTACGATCTAGCCATTTGAAGTCGGCGTAAGGGAGTGGTTGTGACATGGCTGCACCGTAAAGTTGTTGCAGTCGGTGTACAGTATGAAAGAGTTCGGCTTTGAAGCATCGTACTGATCGACAATTAGCGGGTTGTTGGCCTTGGCATGGCGGTTGGGTACCATGATAACGCCACCGCAAACGGCCGATTTGATAAAGAGATGCTGATCTATATCCGTCAACAGCTCCATTCGCACACCGGTCATCTTTAACATCGCATGCCAAGTGACGCCAGGAAGCGAGTAAAGATGAGCCCGATCGATCTGGTAGTACCGCATGGCCATCTCACGGAACGCCTCGAAGACGTCAGCCAGCAGCAGTACGTCTGTTTTAAGATACAGTTCGTGATATTCGCCCAGTGTACTGATTCCGAAAGTACGCCACACGTTTTGCGCGTGAGCGTATTCTTCGTCAGACACTGACGACTCACTCAGCCTGTTGAAAAAGTGTTCGCGTGCGGGCAGACGTGTTTCGTCGAATTTCTCGCTACCTGTCATGTAATCGTAAGGGTTCACGCCCTTACATAAGAGTAGCTCGAAGTGTTCTTCGAAACATTGCTTCGTTAAATCGAAATCCGCACCGCTCGCGCGCAAGTTTCCAACAAGTGTGTCCAAGGACGTGTTCAAAAATTGAAGCGTGTCTACGAAACGCAGACCACCCAACGCAGCTATCCGCTCCCACCACCATGATACCGAACTATTGCCGTCAACGTTCCCCCACTACTAACTGCGCGCGCATCTATCCCCTCCCCCCTGTCCAGCTACCGGTTGTGCGCGCAGCTATCTCTGAGGAGATGAAATCTATCATAGCAAACGAGCATTGTTGCTTCAGACATGGACGCGCAGACACACTCTTTTGCAAACCGGCTAAAATGCTTTTATAATATCCGTCGCCCAGGTGTTATTAAATATTACCTTCGAAAATATCCGAATGTGAACGTGAAATTTTATGATTTGGCAAAAGCCGGGTTTATTTACGAAGGCGATGCTGATGTCGTGAGATGTTGTGTGTGCAAAATACGAATTATGGATTGGGCAGTGGGTGATGATCCTGTCCAAGTCCACAAGGCGCCAATGCCTAAATGTGATTTCGTCCGCGAGAACTTGTAGAAGTCAGCGCACGCAGAAAAACGGCTCTTTTCAGAGCCGGCATAAACTCACATACATACCCATTTGGGTAGAACTAGTAGTATTTCGTGTTAGTACTACTACTACTACTACTACTACTACTACTACTACTACTACTGAACGACACTAGTCACTCCAAAAGTGTGAGTGATGACACCCATGATAAAAAAAATAAAAATAGAAAAAATTCCTCAAACAATATGCGTACACACTTTAAATATCATGATCATGACGAATAGCGTATCACTCCCATCGCAGATCATCGACACGATGACGTCTATCGATACGATGATGGGAAACATTTCACAATAACAAAACCGTCACGAAGAGCGCGATACGGTCCAACTTATGTTCCGTGTATTTTGTGAAGAAAAAATGATTTTGCGGCAACTACTACCCGTTGCCAGTACTCGTGCACTGTCAAGATCCTGCGCATGCGTTCAACGTCGTTTGCAGTCGTGTTCACGATGTACTCATCGTAACCGGGATGCGACACAATGTCTTTTACACTGTACACAGCGTGCATGTTTTCATCGTAACGCATCGACGCATACTGGGTCTATTTCCGCGAGTCGAATCGTTGTTATAGCAAGTTCTTCTTGTGTATCCACGAATCTTTTTTTCCATCGAATCCTAACCACCTGACTTTCACGCGATCGCCTTTACGTTGTACGATCTTTTCTACCATGTACACGTCACCAACGTTCGACTTACTGATTTCGTGTTCATAAAAACCGCCTTTCAACACTTCTCCTGTATGATCCTTTAGCGAATAAGTGACGGGTACGCTGCCGGTACGTACCGCGTGAACGAGGAATATCTCGTTTGTCCAATTTGGCGTGTATCCTTTGGCGAACGTCATTTTGTGTTTGCTTATACGCACACGATCGCCTACTTTGACCTTTGGTCGTTTATAATCGATGCTCCTCGCTCTGTTCTCGCGAATCCATCGTAGCACCGTACGTTTGTTGGATTCGTTCACCTGACACGGTTTCATTCCAATCGTTCTGTGCATGCTGTTCTTGTACGTGCTGACTAGTTTCGGTAACATATCCAACCCAGCATGACCTTGTTCACTGAACGCGCGATACAAGTGCGTTTTCAACGTGTGACGAGGTTCCGACTCAACGAAATAGTACCAACCGGCACCGGATTCGATCATTACAAAGAATGTGTTTGGTCGGATCCGAACTGTGAAACGGGTCCGGACACTTGTGTATGCAGTTACATATCTACCGACTGCTGCGATATAGTGCGACTATTAAATAGACTGTGCACGGACCGACAACATGAAAATATTGCAACAAGCGCACAGACTAAAAATAAAGGACGTGGACTATTCGGAATTGTGCGGCGATGGTGGTGGGGGTGGTTGTGGCAGAAAAAACGTAAACACGGACGTCTTCTGCCCGATACCGTTCGTTCGATCATCTGCGGACTTTCCGCGTGCGGAAAGACTAACGTCATGTTCAACCTGTTGTTCGATGTAAACGGATTGAGATTCGCGAACATATACGTGTTTTCTAAATCACTATTTCAACCCAAATATCAGATGCTGGAGACCCTGATGACACGACTTTCCAACGAAGGAATGGGTTATCACGCCTACAACGATAACGAAGAGGTACCGCCTCCCGACGAGGTCGATCCCGATTCTATTATAGTGTTCGACGACGTGTCGTGTGAAAGACAACACAACATACGCAAGTATTTCTCTATGGGACGACACAGCGGTGTGGACGCGTTTTACCTTTGTCAGACGTACTGCCAAGTGCCAAAAGAGTTGGTTCGTGACAATGCCAATCTAATAGTATTGTTGAAACAGGACGATCGCAACTTGAAGCATGCGTACAACGATCACGTCAACACGAGCATGAAATATGACACGTTTAAGAACATGTGCGCTGAAGCGTGGAAAGATCGTTACAGCTTTCTCGTTGTGGACAAGGATTCTTCTATCGACACCGGCAGGTACAGAGTCGGTTTTGACCGTTTCATAGTAGTCGCACCTAACGATTAAACAAAAAAAGTCGCCCATACGTTCAGCTAAATACACATGTCCTGCTGTCAACGGCTTTAGTTGTCGTACTGCCGTTTATAGAGATGGATGACAAGAAGACACGACTAGCACGTGATATCGACACGAACAGTGATGACGTACGGAAGAAATACCGTGCGTTAAAACATGGGATTCGTGAAGAAGAAGCAACTTTATCCAAAAGTTACAAACCGATTCTGGAACCGTTACAAAATATTTCGCAAGCGTTGCTTAAAAAAAACGTAAAACAACAAACGAAAAGCCGATAAGAGTGAAAAAGATGAAACGTGAAGAAGAAGAGGAAGAGGAGGAAGAGGATCCGATTGGCGCAATTAGTAAGATCGATGTAGGAACACCACTTCGTTCCCGAACGAAGCCACGTTTCCTGAAAACTCCTGTGATAGCCGAAACATTGGGCGATGACGATGAGGACGATCCTAGTCTCAACATCAAAAAAATGTTAGACACTCCGGAAGGAAGACGTGAAGCGCGTAGATATTTTCAGGACAAATACGACAGTGAATCGTAAGCGAACAAGTACATGCGTATGATTGTTTCGTCCGAACGCGATCGTCTGATGGACTATACGCACTGTGTAAGACACGAAAACGGAAATGGATGATCGGTGATTCACCGTTCGAAATCGAAACGGACGATACAATTCTTATCAACGGTAAACGATATAAAGGTACACCAGGACTCTACGAATTCGTGTTCATGACGCACCCTAAAGAAAACGTTTTCAACGATTCGGATCTGAAAGCGTACAAAGATATACTGCGTGACACCAACGCGCACAAGCAGTATTATTTAGCGAACGCACAGGTGAACGCGAACAGAGGTGTAAAGTATAAACGAATAATATCACAACTGTTTCCGCCGAAACGTACAGGACATGGACATAATAATATCGATACGTCGTATATGACGCTGACGAGAAAAAAAGACAAAATCGATTACGTGCACTGGGACGATCCGAACGAACTGGTGGACAGATTGCGACTGTTAATGGCGTCACAGCGTGTCGGAAACAGCGGGCACACGAACGAAATCGTCTCCATAGTGAAGCCGACATCATCGTATAACAAGAGCGGTATACATCATCATCTCTCATTAGCAGCAGCAGCATGAAATCGATCTTAAAGGACGCGTTAATGCCGCGTAAACACATTAACGTTAACGAAACGGTCACTGCCAAACTGTATCCCTTGCACTATTTTGTGATCAAAGCGTCCGTTAAAAATAAATACAGAACGGACGCGTTTGCCTTCGTAGTCGACGTCGAATCGGAGACGATGTACGTGCTGACCTTGGCGCGAAAAGAATACAACAACGAAGAGCTGATCATAGAAAGACGTCAAGAGTTACACACAGAACGAGGTTCGGTGTACTACTACACTCCGCGCGACGGTCTGTACGTTGTGAAAAAGAATAAGCGTTTCACAACACCGTTTGGATTTACAAGGGTCGAAAGTATACCGACGTGCTTCCTATTCGATTCTGAAAGCCGATAAAGTATAAATAATACCGTCGTACACACGCCGGGGACATTCCACGTTTGGTTGTGACAACATGGATATCGCGCTAGTGTTTATTATCGTATGCACAAGTGTCGTCGTCGCATCGTCCGTTAACGCTAACGATGTAGATTTTGCTAAAGATTACTTGGTGCGATACGGATACGTGCCTGACGATAGTTTACGACTCACGGACAACACCACCATCGATATGGACGCCTATCTCCGCACGTTTCAAGTGAATTACAATTTAACCGTAAATGGAGAATTGAACAATGAAACGATGAATCTGATGCGAGCTTAGAGATGCGGTATCGAAGATTTCGTGTCGTACACCTTAGGAACACCGTGGGCCAAGAGGCGTCTGTCGTGGCGGTTCTTTCACGTTACCGCCAGCGATATAGAAGGGTCGCGACAAGCGTTCGCTGTATGGCGGAAACATTCGAATCTGGAATTCGAATATCGACCCAACGACATCAACGCAGACATGGTCATCGCTATGAAATATTTTAAACACAAGTGTCTGACTTCCAGGAGTACGATCTGCGGGTACGATTTGGACGGACGAGGAGGTAAACTCGCTCGCGCTTACTACCCGCCCGATTTGCCGTATAACACTACCGAAATACACATGGACTACTACGAATCGTGGAATTATACGAACGCAACCGAAATACCGGACGATCAGACCAGTTTTTTTCAGGTGCTAACGCACGAAATCGGACATGTGTTAGGACTGTCTCATTCCCTCGAGAGGGATTCGATCATGTACCCATTCTACGTACCACGCTCGGACGGACCGTTTGACCTGAGAGACGACGATATAAGAGGTATTCAACGCTTGTACGGGAAGCCGCCGCCGCCGCCGCCCGCTACGACGACGACGACGACGGCGACGACAACGAACGACACCGTCCGGACGACGACGACGAAGACGGATTTATGTCAGCTAAAGAACGTTAATCAATTTTTAATAATCAACAGACACCTGTATATTGTGCATGATAACTTTTTGTGGACGCTGGATCTCGAGTCGAAGCGATCGGCTGGGAGTCCGCTGCTGTTCACGGATTGGTTGACGTTTTTACCGCTGACGTTCACCAACGTTTCGGCGATGTACCACAGACCGCGGACCGAAGAAGTGGTGCTCTTCATAGACAACTACGTATACATGTTCGATATACAGTCTGCAGCCGGTGAACGGGTATCCGCATTCGATCACAACGCTCGGTATTCCCACGATGACGAAAATAAACGCTGCGATACACACATACACGGATAGATCCCTTCTGTTGTACAACGATATGTATTACGGTGAGATAGACGAGTGCACGTTCATGATCAAGAAACACGGACACGTTAAAGATCGTTTTGTCGGCTTACCAGAAGCCGTCGATAGCGCGTTCCGATACATCGACGGAAAGATTTATTTCTTCAAAGGCGCACGCGTATACGTGCACGATGAATTTATAAATACGATCGTAAAAAGAAAACATAGCGACGGATTCTCCGTTGTTGGAATAAAATGCATAGACGGTACGATCATATCAAAACTAATCGATTTATTACGCGAGTACGAATAAATGCCGTGCACAACGGTCGAGGCGCATCATTCACGAGATGAGTGATGACAAGTTCGGCAGACACAAGAGCTCTGTCAGAGCGCGAAGGGAGACGCGACGCAGTCTGCGGGAGGATATTGATATTACGATGTCCGATGACGGGGCACTTCGACGTACCGGGGAAAAAATACACAACTTGGGCGAACCGCACGACGGTAACGATGCCGTTTTACTGCGCTTCGTGCGTGACCACTGTCTGTTAGCCGATCCGCCGACGACGCAAGGAATAGACGTGAAAGGTCGTAAGCTCGTCAACGTCGCCGCTCCCGTCGATCTCGGGGACGCCGTCAACAAGCAGTACGTAGACTACTCGTGCTTACGTTTCACACAGCTGGCACCGAACAAGAAGAACGGGGCAACGGGGCTGTCGTCGACGCGCGGGACCATCGCATACAGTCTATGAGGGAACCGATTCGCGCGAGAGACGCTGCGACCAAAGTATACGTGGACTCGTAGATCATACCGAAGGATACGAACTCTAACCTAATGGTCGGAAACGTGCGGATAACGCTGTTAGCTCCGCCCGTTAACAACAAGGACGCGGTGAACTTGGAATTTTTGAAGCGACACACGATCACCGCGGTAAACTACGCTTATTTCAACGCACAAGGAAAGACTATTCTAAACGTCGGCGACGGTGGCGCACGGGCTACGGACGCAGTGAACGCAAGTCAATTGGAGGACGCGAAGCGGTACGCGAAGAGCGAAACGTACAAACTCGCAAAAGTGTTCCAACACCGTTGGGAGTAAGTGGTATCGTATATCTATAAATTGCATACGAGCACGTACTTCAATCGGTGCCGAAGAGGCAGACCTACTACTTACGAACAAGGCGGAGACGAACGAGTTGGTTAGTGATCTGGACAAATCCAAGGACGAAAACGATTGGAGATCCCTTTATCGAGAGCAGCCGAAACAGTAGTCTTCTATGAACTACGTAGCCGAGTTGATAAAAAAAGTGGACGTGGTCTTATCGGAAAAATAGTTAAAAGCGCGGTACCATTCGTCGCGAAGTCAGTACCTACACTGATCAATCGAGCGGTGGACGTATTACCGGTGGAACTACATCTGCCCGGCTACAGGTTCTGCGGACCCGGAACGAAACTAGAGGAGAGATTGGCTCGCGGTGATCAAGGAATCAACGAGTTGGACGAAGCCTGTCACGAACACGATATTGCTTACAGCAAGTACAAGGACAACGAACGACGACGTGTAACGGATCATGTGCTAGCCGGTAAGGCGTGGGAACGAGTGAAAGCTTTGAATTCGGGCATCATTGAAAGAGCGTACGCGGCAGCCATAGTAGCAGCGATGAAGGCGAAATCGGCGTTATAGGCAGCGGGCTATGCTGCGGTGGTGGTGGTGTGCGTAAACGTCGACGTCGCACCAGACGACGCAAGCCGCTTCGACGCACGATAATCAGGAAGAGGAGGAGGACGACGAAAACGGGAACAGGGCGACGACGAAGACGTACCGGTGGTAAAAAGGCTTCAGGACTCTACCTTCGGCCGTACCGGAAAAACAAATCAAAACACCCGTGCGACCGTTGTCCGATCAAGATCTTTATGAGTACACGAAACGATTGCGTATACCTTATTTCAGAGGTGTGTACATGCGCGACACACTTCCTCGTACATCACCGTGGGAGAACTATAGCGCGATCGTGAATCTGGACGACGCTACCGGACCAGGCACGCACTGGGTATGCTACAAGAAGCGAGGTACTTTGACAGAGTCTGGTACTTTGACGGATTCGGCAATCTGCGCCCACCTGTCGAGCTAATACGGTACTTTGGATCGAACGTGACCGACGTTCATTACAATTACACGCGGAAACAGCCGTCGGACACAGTCGTCTGCGGACATGTATGTTTGGAGTTTTTGACATCGAACGATCAGTAAACGACAAGATGTCTTCGCTTACGGTCACCATCACGGGAAAGGATCCGAGCGCACTGGTTTGTGACTTTTTTTCACCACTTGAACTGACGGACGGTGAATGGTACGCGGAACCGCTGGACTTTACCACGTACAACTCTATACCGAACGTGGAAAGCGGAAGAAACAACGTTTTTCCCTTACTAAAGGGACCACGTGAAACGTTAGACCCTGTCAATATACCGACCGGTGTGTACGAAATCAGCGATATCGAAACGTACCTTAAGAAGGAACTAGCAGACCCGAAATTTTCTCTACACCCAACAACACAACACGTTGAAATGTGAAATTTATTGTTCATACGAGATCGATTTCGGGTGTACGGACCACACGATCGGTACCATGTGTGGTTTTTCCAAGAACCGCAAGTTAGAAGCGTATAAATTACCCACGTCGGACGCGCCTGTAAACATTAACAAAGTGAACGTTTTGGAGATAATTTGTAACGCTGTACAAGGTTCGTACAAGGCGGGACGAAACGAGCATATACTGCACTCGTTCTATCCAACGGTTGAGCTATGATTCAAGATAGTCGAAACGCCTAGAAACGTCATTATTTTCTGCTTAACGTACTACACTTGCGTAACGTTACAGTGTCCGTACACGATCAGGACGGTGATATCGTGATTTTTCAAGGCGAAGTCAACACCGTGCGTATACATTTGAAGGGTGCGTAGTAATCATGGGAATTTATTTCACCGATACCCCCGTGATGAAGAGCGGTGGCGACGGCTCGCACCACAAGATAAAAAAGGACAACACTTTTGGAAAAGGTATCAGTAGACGTTCGTCGTTGGCACGGTTGACAGCAACTAACCGACGCTACCTGATTTCACTAGGATTCAAACTCAAGAAAAACAAGTAACATGGCGGACAGCGGTATCGTCTTATCGGTTGAACGTCGACCATTCTTTGAAGACAACATCACACATTACGAATATCATCCTCATGCACCGTACGCGTCGGCGTCACGATACGGAAATAACGATGAGATACGCATACCTATCCTGCAACAGGAAGTCTTCACTTTACCGATGGAAAATTTCCTGTACGTTGAAGGCAAGTTGAGCAAAAAGACCGCCAGCACCGGTACTGTGAACGTGAAAATGGTCAACAACGCGATCGCGTTTCTCTTCGAAGAAATCCGTTACGAACTGGCCGGTGTGGAAGTGGATCGTACCAAGAGCGTCGGCATCACGTCCACTATTAAAACCGTGCTATCTACCAGCAAGCAAAACATTGTTTTGATGCAAAACGTCGGTTGAGTTGCTCCTACAGCTAATGAGCTAACGCCGACCGGCAAAAACGAGGAATTCAACTTTTGCATACCGTTGAGGATGCTGATGGGATTCGCTGAGGATTTCACGCACGTTATTTTAAACATGAAACAGGAACTGATACTTTTGCGCACTTCCACCGACGTTAACGCTCTGTTCTCGTCCACGGATGCGCCCGATAACGCTGATATAGAACTGACCAAAATCTCTTGGATGATTCCGTTCGTGTACGTGAACAACGAAGTACGGATACGATTGTTGGATATCATACGCAAGGACCTACCGCTATTCTTACCGTTTCGTAGTTGGGAACTGCACGAGTACCCGGCTTTACCAACGACCGACACACAGACTTGGACGGTGAAAACAACTACACAACTGGAGAAACCGCGGTACGTGATACTCACCTTCCAGACCGCTAGAAAGAACAATCTGAAAAAAAAACGCAGACGAATTCCATCACTGCATGTGACAAACGCGAGACTCTTTCTGAACGACAAATACTACCCGTACGATACCTGAACCTGGATATCGATAACGGACGTTACGCATTGCTGTACGACATGTATACACGATTTCAAAAATCGTACTACCACAGAAGTCAACCCAACGTACTTCTAACACCTACTGAGTTCATAACAAAAGCACCGTTATTCGTTTTCGATTGTAGCAGACAGGACGAGTCGCTCAAGTCTTTACCAGTCGACGGCAGATTGGAATTCGAGTCATCGACCAATTTCCCCGCTCAGACCGCGGCCTACTGCTTGATATTGCATGATTCGCTCAACGTTTACACTCCGTTATCCAACACGGTGCGCAGACACAATTAAACGCTTACTATATATTATTGTTTTTTTGCTGTAAATAGAATGTTTCTTTTTAGAATGTAATGTGTGCATTACATGTATGTGATTTTTTTAATTAAAAAAAATATAATCAATTTTCATGTATTTTTATTTTGCTGTAAATAGAATGTAATGTGCGAATTACATGTATGTGATTTTTTTATTTAAACAAATGTAATAAATTTTCATGTATTTTATTTTCGTGGAGGGGGAAACGATTATCCTCTCCTCCCTATTCTTCGCTCAGGATTTCATCGGCGCGACTCGCGAGAGGACGCACAAGATGCTTTCAAACGATCCAAACAACAACCGTTATTTCAGACAATGCGGTGAAGCGACGACGACGACGATCAAGTCCTTATCACCAGACGATAAAGAAGTGCAGGTCATCTTAATTCAAAAAATCACATCCCCGTACCCGCGTTACAGAAGCTTGGAAAACCGTTTAAAGATTTTTAAAGAATGGCCTATATCGTTAACGATAACGCCTAAATAATTATCAGAAGCAGGTTTCTTTTACACTGGATGCAACGATAGTGATTTGATTTTGCTGTGGAGGCGGTTTAAACAAATGGGAACGTGGAGAATATGCTTGGATGGAACACGCACGTCATTTCCCTGCGTGCTCTTACGTAATGTTAATGAAAGATAAAAACTTTATCATCAAGGGACTGGGTATCGTTACCGAACCGCAAGCAGCAACAGCAGCAACGACAGCAGAGAACGAACAACGCACCGACACGATCAAAGAGAATATAAAAAACGTAGAAGGAGGCTCGAATCGTGATACGATGTGCAAAGTCTGTTACGCACAAAACGTGGAAGTCGTACTTATTCCCTGTCGACATTTTATCACATGTGTGAATTGCGCCATAACCCTACATACGTGTCCCTTATGTAGAACCGCATACACCGCTTACATGAGAGCGTATTTCTAATTCGTTTTCACGCTTTAATTTCATCGCATAGTGAATACGAGGTTTGAAAATCTATGCTGCTGAAACAGAAGTGTTTATTCCGACCTCCGCTAATCTCGCATACCTCAGTGTTTGAACAGCACGCGTTGAAGACGGACGCACGGAGCTGTTATCTCCGTACGACTATATACGCTGCAGTGACTTAAAGCACGCAGTACTGTACCCTATAGAAATTTTTGTATACGACGTTTTGACATGCAAATTTGTTGCACTGATCCGTGACGAGAATATAAGGTACAAAATAAACGTTCCGAAAAAATTCTTTACCAGCGTTTCACAACATGCAACGTGTCTGTTCCATAAGACGGACGGATCTGCAGCGTTCTTAGTGACACCAAACACGTTGTTTATAACGAAAAAAGGATGAGCGACGATAAGCTAGCAGTCATACTTGACTTTCACTGTTTCATCGACAACGATGGAAACGAACTCGTTAAGGAACTAGCCGTTATGGATGTCACTGCATTTGCCAGAAGGCATTGGATATTTACACCTCCAGCAGACATGATCGTTTCGAATCACAAACACGTGAGGACAAACAGATGGTTAACGGACCATTATCATGGACTAGCGTGGACGGACGGGGACACATCGTACGAACATCTTGTGCCGATATTAGTAAAGTATACTTTTCCTTTTAACTTCGTGTTCGTAAAAGGATTGCAAAAAAAAAGGTTTCTGCAGAAGCGTATCGTACATTTTAATATTATAAATTTAGAAGATTTCGGTTGTCCCAAACTCGAACAATTACAATCAATACATGGAACAGCCTGTCTCGCGCACCGTTTATTTCCGGAAATATGTACAAATACTAGAGTACACGTTTTACACGAGTGGGTTGTATCAGATTTTAAAGGAATCAAAATGTTTCTGATAAATTACTAATTGGATACATTATTGTTTAGCGCTTACGTAAAAAATAACAGTCGTCGCCTTTCTGTCGATTACATCACCCTGTCTAGCCGTATAAAAAAAAATTAGCGTAGACGACATGTTCGAACACGCACGAGTGCTGTCAATTACATCTTCCTGTCTAGTCGTATAAAAATAACCGACTCGCCTCCCCCCCACCTACCCATCGAACATAGCGTGAGAAGTCATGTCGTATCCTGTTCACACGGTTAAAAATAAGCGCTTACTGTGCGTTGAGTGGTTCCCCCTCTCCGGTTTCCCCCTCCACAACTACCTCCCTATTTATTCCGCTACGCACGAGTGTTATTCATTCAGACCTTGAGAGACGCACAAGAAAATATAAATTCTTTATCTTAAAATGGCACCATTCACTGCAAAGTTTGCAACCATTAGCGGGATTAAGTATAAAAAAATTAAGGAATTGATAATCGGCGTCAAATATCCAATAGAAGAATTACAAAACATCGACGCAAAGTATGGGAAAGCCGTACTCGTCACTCTCCAAGATTACAGGGACCCAAAACTAAAATATCGTGTATATCTACCTAAGAGATACGCGGGAGTTTTCGAAGATGAGGAATTAAAAAATTTAGTACCATGTTCACTGCAACTGGTTTATCGTGGAGAAAAGGATAGAGCTTACATAGTAGACGTTGTAGAGTACCGAATGGACATCTTCATTTATCAAGTATAACTTTCATTGCACATACACATAATTGTCATTAGCTGCGCGTACGATTACATATTTATATTAACTTGTACTTAGTTGTATTTCATTTAATTTCTTTTATTTATACATAATATATTTTAACTTATAATATAATGTGCTTGCACATATTTCATTTGATTTAATTGTATTCAATTGTCAATGTGCTTATGTCTAGATAATAAAACAAGGCTTACGTGGTGTACATTTTAGAGTAAGCCCGGATAGACATCTTCAGAATTAACAAATATATTTGTACATAATTGTCATTGCACGTGTTTACAAATGGTATTTAAAATATAATGTGCTGACACTTATTTCAATTTGATTTAATTCTACACAATTGTGTATGCGTTTACATAATGCATTTTTAAATTATAATATAATGTGCTTACACATAATTCATTTGATATAATTGTATACAATTGTATTTTGTAATTGTCACTACTGTGTGTGTTTACATATTTCATTTTTTGTACATATTAGTCATGTCATAGTGCACTTGTTTATTTTAAATTGTAACTAGTTTTACTTAGATGTATTTCGTACACAATTGTCATATTGCGCATGTTTACATATTATGTATTTTGTAATTGTCACTACTGTGTGCGTTTACATATTTTTACTTTTTTGTACATATTTGTCATAGTGCACTTGTTTATTTTTACTTGTAATTAGTTTTACTTAGATGTATTTCGTACACAATTGTCATATTGCGCATGTTTACATATTATGTATTTTGTAATTGTCACTACTTTGTGGTTTACATAATATGGATTTTAAATTGTAATATATTTTGATTACATGTATTTTAATTGTTTTTAATTAAACGGTATTGCTTGAACATTTTTATTGTATTTTAATTTCAAAGTCCTTCGAACATTAACACTATTCATCACTCAATATACAAGGTAGAACGAGTGTTGCACAACGTGCATTCATGTGTTATTACATACAACTAATTTAAAAAAATCAATTTTATGAAACAATAAGTGCTTAATTATAATATACTTTAGAAATTAAAGAATATTTAAAAATCGAACTCACCCTGTACGAGTTATAGTTGAGTCTCGGCAAACGATGTGATTTTGAGAGCAATTCGTACAGCTTATATACAATATCTCAAGGATGAACGCGAAAGAGATGGTAACAACTAATGCACACCCAACGACAAAAAAACGTTAGAGCTGCCACACACAAAGTCAAGGACGGCCACTTAGCTTGGCTAGCGTTCTGTTTCGCACTCTAATTTATGTACGTCTAAGTTGAATAAATCTCTCCGCCCTCACTTCGTTCACACGCAACGATAACATATGCTCAGACAGACTAAGTGGGAGTCAATTACATCATCAGCGGCTCGCGTTCTGTTATTAAACAAATTTATGTACGACTAATAAAGCCCCCCGCCCTCACTACGTTCACACGCTGCGATAACAGATGGCCAGACAGTCGGAGTCAATTACATCATCAGCAGCTTGTGTTCTGTTATTAAACAAATTTATGTACGACTAATAAAGCCCCCCGCCCGCACTATGTTTATATGCAACGATAACAGATGGACAGACAGCATCATGATATAAGAATTTATAAATAACTGCACGTGTGAAGGTCTCAGTGGGAGTCAATTACATCATCTGCCACTTTTGCCTGTTATTCATATTAACTCACAGATATTACATACCCACATACCCACCAGCGATAACAGATGGCCAGTCAGCATTCTGATGTAAGCGGATAAAAATAACTCCACGTGTGAAGGTCTCCGCGGGAGCCGATTACATCATTTGTGGCGTCCTGTTATTCACATTAACTCACATATATTACATACCCACAAGATTAATATAAACAGTAATTATTTTTCATGAGTGTTGTGTGTTTTATATAAGTGAATTGACGTTCAATTATGCAGTGCATATCATGTGTGTTTCTTACAACAACAAATGTACACGATATTAATCTTTTTTTACGTTCGTGCGATAGAACTTACATATTAATAAGAATATCATATATAGTAATATTTATCTTCTATGCACGGAATTACGATATTCAATTTTACAAGTGAATCGATTTTCAACTGAAGGACGTTCAATTATGCAGTGCATATCATGTGTGTTTCTTACAACAAATGTAACCGACGCTACACATTTTTACGTTCGTGCGATAGAAATTACATATCAATAAGAATATAGTATATAGTAATATCTATCCTCTATGCACAGATTTACGATATTCAATTTTACAAGTGAATCGATTTTCAACTGAAGGACCAAGTCATCTTTTTATTTTTACAATATATATATATATATATATATATATATATATATACTTACCATTCTGTTCTAATGTAACACAGTTCACAAGTTGGTAACAATGCAATACACGTCTCTTCACATCGACGATATCCCTTTTCCATACATAATGTGCATTGATATTCAACTGAAGGACCGAGTCATCTTTTTATTTTTTTACAATATATCGCTCACTCCTTTCAACAACGTCATATCTCAAAAATCGGCGATTTTTAGTTATGACTGTTTTTAGAATGCCCTGAAGAGTAGTATATCCCTGCAAGATCGTCATATCTTTAACTCAATATTTAGCCGCTAGAGACTAGTAGTGCCGTTTCTGCATTATAAAATATTTCAGGAGTGTTCTTTTCAAGAGTGTCACAAGTTAGTTGTCCTTGAGCCGTTGAGCAGGAAACATCCATGTCGTTTAGTGCAAGAGCGTATTATTTCTTCAGAAAACAGTATTGCGCCCAAGGTAAGTGCATTTTTCATTCTTAGTTTTGTATCAATAACGTACTGTTTGGTTTTATGTCAGTATTATAAGGGAAATGATAAGCTTCCTGTTATGGTTTATTTTGATATATGACGTTCTTGCACAGTAAGTGAGAGACATCGATTGTACTATTTTAACTTATGACACTATTGTCAATAAAAATTTCTTCTTAAGACAAAGTGGTTTTGGATCAATTTGTTTTATGACACTCTTCCAAAGAAAAGCCGGCCCCTTATTAGGAAAATGTGCAGTTTTATTTTGGAGTGTGTCATTATTGTCAGTAAAAGATCGACTGTTTGCAAGTCGTCACAGGTTGCAGCATGCTTCTTCCTGTCACTTCGTCAATTGGTAATTAACCTTCCTCTTCTCCAGATTGATCATTATGACTTCTCGAGGGGAAAAGTTGTTAAAGTTAGCACTAAATATTACTCAAAAAGAGTCCCAAGAAGATGCTTCATGTGGAAATTCATCCGACAATGGAGGTAAAAGAGTTTTACGGTACGTAACACTAAATATGCAGTAAATGGTACTCAATTGTTTTGATAACTGTTTCTTAAACTCTATTGTTTCATTGATTTCGTACATTGGTTTTTTCCTTAAAGGGCCCTTTAGACGATCGAACCGGACCGGATAGAATGGGAAGGGTAGTGATTATAAGAGGGCGGGGAACCGGTTTTCCCCTTCTTCTGACGTAGCGGTATATTTAGACGTCCCTACCCGGTCACCCTTCCTTCCTTCCAGTTTTATTCAACTTTTTCCGTATTTAGTTTCCAATCGTTCTTTATAAATTGCTCTTAAATTTTCTATTTTTCAGTTTAAACTAATTATATAAATAAAAATATTTTAGTAAAACAAAATTTTTTTTTAGTGAAAATTATCTTCGGTCCGGACCGATTGTCTAAAGCGCCTTTAAGCTTTATTATATTTTTGTATTTGTTTCAGGAAAATCAGGTTACCGAGTTAAAAGGAAACTCGCTTTCAGTGATGCCTCAGATGATGATATTCTTCAGCCTGCAGCAACCAAGCAGAAAACCGATCAGAGGGAAACATTTTTAGTGGCGACTAATGTTGCTGAATCTTCAAACGCTGGTACGTTCGTTAGTAAAAAACTTAAAATGAACTTATCCAAATGTAACTGAACTAAAAAAGGAGCATCATGAATAGATTTTGAGGACAAACAATAGGAGTCTTGTGATTGTAGTAACTAGCTTGCTAAGTTCCCGACTTACCCAATTGCATGCCTACTATTTTATTTTCCTTATTTGCAGATTCATCTAAAGAAGGCTTGAACAAAGCCAGCGAGAACATTGATGCAAGCGCAACTACTGAGGAAAAAGCCAAACAATTGGATGTAGTATGTGCCACGGGCAAAACTGATACGAAGCACCAAGCGGCTGATGGAAAACTCCTGAAGTTACAGGTGAGTAATAGTAACATTAATTTGTTGGAAATACTTGTTAAAATCAATAATCTAAAAAACAAAATAGCTAAAAAATCAACAAACTACAAAAACAATTAAAAGATACTTTTAATTACACTTGTAAATTAAGAAAAATAAAAACCAAAACAAATAAACTGTAATTTTATTTGTTTTTCTGTCTGCTACAGGAATCCGTCGTTCTGGATCCAGGTCTGACGAGTCAAGCGCCTCTTCTTCATCGGAGTCAAGCAGGTCCAGTGATTCAAGTGATGGAAGCGACTCTGAAGTTGTTGATGATACTGATGCAGACAAAGACTGGGGCCCTTCATCTAACGAAGAAAGCAGTGAAGATGAACTCCAGAAAGACGTTGACCGTGTTGTTATCATGGCCCAAACACCTCCAAGCAGTGATGCTCGTAAAGTTAGTAAGGTACAGTAACTGCAACTGACAGCACTCCAGATCTCACGCATTCAGTGCCATCAGCCAGCACTGTTAGCCAAACTCCCAACTTACCTGTAACTAGTACCCCTGCCTCAACCAGTAATGCCGAAACCTCCGTTGCTACTACCGTTGATATTCTGAGTCCAGTTAAAAAAGGTAAACGATAAAGAAATGAATCCAGCTGGAAGAGGAACATGTTGAAGGAAGCTAGAAATAGTGGGAAAGAGTACGAAAGTCATTCAAAGAAATCTGAAAAACGTGTGAAAGAAGCAAGAAAAATTAAACCTCCTTGTACAGATAAATGCCGATTAAAGTGCTCTGAAAAAATAACTGAAGATTAAAGGAAGAGTATTTTTGATGCGTATTGGAACCTGGGGACATTGCCAAACAGAGGGATTTTATTCATAACTGCACAACAGAAATTAAACCTAAATACCGTTACATGCGCGAAGGTGGACAAAGGCCACGAAGGAATCATAATGCTGCGTTCTTTTTTAATCTTGGTGACAGACGCATTCGTGTCTGTAAGTTGTTTTTCAGAAATACGTTAGATATAAATGACCGCCCTATTCGCACTGTCTTTGAGAAGAAAGACAAACTGGCAGGTGCCGTGATGGCCGAGGATAAAAGAGGAAAACACGGCAATCAGCCCAAGATGGACGAAGCTGTTAGGAATAGAGTAACAGAACACATCAACAAAATTCCTAAAATTGAAAGTCATTATACAAGCAAAAACACCACGAAACACTACATTGAAGGGGGCTGAACCATAACGGACATTTATAACGATTACGTCAGCAACTGCAAAAGAGATAATGTTACCTCCTGTAACTTCAATTACTTCTATAAAATTTTTACCAGTGACTTTAATTTAAGTTTCTTCCAACCAAAAAAAGACCAGTGTGAAACATGTGTTGCTTATGAGAATGCGTCAGAGACAGAGAGAGAGAACTTGAAGGCAAGTTATGATCAGCATTTGGTCGAAAAAGAATTATCAAGAAAAGAGAAGGAGAAAGACAAACAGACATTAGTGGATAAAGCCTTATTAGCAGTTTACGATTTACAAGCTGTCATGCCCTTGCCAAAAGGCGAGTGCTGAGCTTTTTACTATTCGTCCAAATTAAATGTGGTAAACATCACAATAACTGATCTCCTTAAAAAAAAACACAATGCTATGTTTGGGACGAATCAAATGGCCACCGTGGAGCAAATGAACTCGGTTCGTGTGTTCTAAAATATATTGAAAAAAACATTGGAACATACAAGGATGTAACTTTCTATTCCGATAATTGTAGTGGACAGCAAACGAATCAGTTTATGTTAGCCGCATACATCTTTGCTCTCCGTAAATACGGTTTTAACTCAATCACTCACAAATTCCTAATTACAGGCCATACTCAAAACAAAGGGGATTCCGTTCACTCTTTGATTGAGAGGAAAATGAAACAAGCTGTTAAAAGTGGCCCAATTTATACGCCAGAAGGTCTCATTTCATTGATCAAAACAGCAAAAAGAACGGGTGAACCATTTTCTGTAAATGAACTTTCCTATGAAGACTTCTTCGATTTGAAAAGTTTAGCCTCTGATATCGGTCCTCTGCGTTTCGTAAAAAATACAGAAAATCAACCTGTTAAATTTAAAGAGATCAAAGTGATGCGAGTTCAAAGAGATTGTCCAAGTTCGTTTTTTTATAAGCACTCTTATGAGGATTCAGACTTTATGGAGGCCATAATTATAAGAAAAGCCAAGCCTAAAGTCTTGTTAAAACCTGCCTTCGACGAAAAGCCTAAGATTGCTGAGGCTAAAAAGAACGACCTTATGCGACTTGTTGAAAAAATTTAATAAAGTTTATAAAACGTTCTATGAAAGTCTGTAAAATTATTCAGAAACAGTATCAGTTGTTTTTATTTCTTACTTTTGTACTAATTCTTTTGTATTTATTTTGTATAATTTTTATATTTTTTACTTTCCTACTATTATTATTTTATTTTGTTGGATTATCCAATTACGAGATTTGGAATTTGTCTAAGAAAATAAAATTATATTGCCTCTATCTGTGTTTTATCTTAATAACAAAATTCCTGTGCCTTTCCCAAACTCATTCTTTTGATTTGAACTGGAAAATGTAATAAAAGTAATTATCCAAAAAATAAGGAATAACTGTCTGTTTGGAATGAAATTATCCTTGCAAGGATGACATAGCTCAAGATACTTCAATGCCAGACTTCCAAATTGAATTATTTTAGTGAAAATAACGACATATTTTGACATACTCCAAGCACCATCTATGAAATTTAGAACAAGAACGTCATAAATCAAAAGGAACTATTTAAAAATTAAAAATTTTATACTTATTCTTCTTCAAACAGAGAAAAAAGTCAGGTATTATCTACAACGATCTGCTGCATAGTAAAAAGTTCAATTGGAGGCTTAATATTTTTATTTTTAATACATTTTATTCTACTTTTAAACTTTAAAATCACTCTCCTGAAAAATCACGTTTTTTGAGATATGACGTTGTTGAAAGGAGTGAGCGATATACTTACCACGTAGACACGCATTCGTATTTACACAGTTCACAAGTTGGCAACAATGCAATACACGGCATCGACAATATCCGGACGGCGGCGTACATATCCAAACCCGTACACTATAACACATGCACGAGTTGACAACATGGCCGACGCCTAACCAGCACACACGCACGAGTCGACAACGTCGACGCTTTTCCAACATGGCCGGGCGTCCGGAAAACACCGTACATATCCAAACCCGTACACTATAACACATGCACGAGTTGGCAACGTGGCCGACGATTGCACACTCTTACACTACTTGACAACCTCGCGCCGCTTTTCCAACATGGCCGCGAGAATTTTCCAACATGGCCGCGAGAATTTTCCAACATGGACGCAGACCCCACCACTCCAGGCGGCGATCAAGCCACGACCAGGCCGCGGCCAGGCCGCCGTCGGACGGCGAACCGCGAACGGCGAACAGCGAACCGCCGCCACGCTTCCGCCTATCAACGCACTATTACCCCCTTGCCGCCGACAACATAGACGACGCCGACAACATGGCCGACGTACGAATCACAACTTCGTCACGTCCACCACTGTCACGTGGAACACCACTGTGCCGAGTCTAGGATAGATTCGGCGCGTGTTCGGTATTTAACGTCAAAGCCGACGTTAAATGCTGTACTGTATTTAGCGGTTGAGATACGTATCAATCTGCAGCGGTGATAAATAATCTGCTGCTGCTATAATATAGAGCGCTTGATAGGTGCTGCACTCTGGTGCCCGCCGCTGTTTGCAAGCGAGAAAGCGGAACTGCGAACCTAAAAATTTTGTCTCTGGTTGATCGTCGTCCTGTTAGCTTCGCTTGCTTCTACTCCGACAGAAGAGCAAATTTGTTGCACAATCTTCAACCTATGGCAGGCTAAACAATTACAGATCTGCGGTAAGTTATGGCAACATGTTTATATACTTCAATTTAAAGTTTTACGAATGAAAAATTGTTTAATAAGGCCACAGTAAGTAAATTCAGATAACCTTACGCCACCACGTGGTGAGTTGTGCAATGCGTAATTCTGAGTAAGTTAGATGCAACATTTATTAGTAATTATAGTAACACTATATCAATTTCAGAAATCTTAACTAAGGCACCAGAATTGAGAAGAATGTAAATGCCAAAAAGTATTTATTTAATAAGTACAGAAATGATTGTAATCAAGTAACCTATCAGACCACGTGGCAAAATCAGACCATGTGTAAATTTTATTAAAAATATAACAAGCTGAATAATTATATAACCGTAATGGAATTATATTAACCCACAGGGGTAAAGTTTATAATATGGAATTTAACAAAACTAAATGTCTTCAACTAGGGCCTGTTGGCCATATCACCTTTGCCAAGTGTGTCAATTATCATTTTTAAATAGCCCTAAAGCTGTGTTAATATTATATATGGGTTTTGGTGCGTGTGAAGTTTCTGGGGGAATTTGTTTTGTGAACTCTCGCTGATAATATGTTGTTTGACCAGGGTCCTCCGCGGAAGACGGGGAACCAGCTCCAACCTGAACTTTTAACATCCAGATTCTCTCTCTCAACTTCATCTGCCGGGGGAGAATAGCGAAGTCTAACCACAAACACCCCATCATGTAGGCCAGAAGATCACCACTTCACACCCATGGAAAAAATAAGGTGAAATCAATCCATATTATATTCTTTACACTGTGTGATGTAACTCACTAGAGCCAGTGGACATTGAGTCACTCTACAGCAATGACTTTAAGTTTTAAACATTTTAATTGGGTCCCCGGTTAACGGGACAGAATAGTGCGTGGACTTGGGGGGGGAATCTTTTGTAAATTTTTGTAATTTTGTTTGTATAATCTGTGAGCCCAGGGGCTGACATGCATCTGTGGCTGCTCACCTTTCAGACGTGTAATTTCCTTCTTATTTCCAGTATAAGGGTTTCATTAGTGCTACTAATTCATTCAATCAACTTGTAATTTCTCTGGTTCAATTTAGTTTTCATTTTATATATTAATTTCTCATTTTTAAATTCAGTTTGGGTTATATAGGGATAGAAGTTTCTTTGGTAGTTAAGTCGGGTCACCAGTTTAATCCTGTATAGATGCATTTTCATGCAGAGTTAAACATGCTGTTGGGACAGGTTGAGTTATGCACTATCTTGCCTAGGAACATGTCGGCCTTTGGGCCAAAATTACTTTTAAAAGGGTTATAAGCTTTATGACACGTTCCGGTTTTCAAGACTTAACTAACTTTATCAATATTTAAATTCTTTTAATTAATTATGATCACTGGGGTGTTCACTGTATTCTAAATTTTATTTCTCCCAGTCTAAGTGCCCAGTGTGGCAGCATTTTATAATAGTATCAGGCACTTTGCCAAATTTTGAATTTAGTAAGTCCTGGGGGCTACTGGTGTTGCATATATATATAATCAGACACACATGTGATATGTTATACACATATTAAATTAAAACCTAATATGGATTTTCATAAATTGTTAATGATGTACCTCATGGGGTAGAAAAGGGTGTGGCAAGAGATATATGTTATAATTGTCCTGTGTTGTGGAACATGTATATGTATTGTATATTCGTGTGTGTATTTTTGGGGGTTATATATGTATTGTACATTCGTGTGTATTTTTGGGGGGTTAGATATAGGGCCTAAAAAGAAAATATAAAACATAGGGTTTATATATATTTATTAATTTCTAATAACAATTTTGAAAGGGAGAATAAGGATTTATAATTATTAATTTCCAAAGACATTTTTTAAAAGGAGAATATAGATTCTATCTCTATTAATTTTCAATTAATATTTTTAAAGAGAATTAATTATTTTTAATTAACATTGATAAGGAGTATGTAGATTTTGTCTCTATTAATTTTCAATTAATATTTTTCAAGAGAATTAATAATTTTTAATTAACATTGTTAAGGAGTATATAGATTTTATCTCAATTAATTTTCAATTAATTTTTTTTAAGAGAATATAGAAAATAAATTTTATATTTATTAATAATTTTCAAGTAACATTTTTTTAAAGAGAATGAATTATTTTTAATTAACAATTTTAAGGGGAACATAGAATCTAAATGTTATATTTATTGATTTTTGTAGGTAACAATTTTAAAGGAGATAGAATAATAAAAAAGGATTTTATTGATTGTTAATTTTGTGAGTTTTAATTGCAAGTCCCGTCTCACTGGATCCAGCGCATTTTTGGCTTCTCTAGGCTTTGGTCTAGTTTTAATTATCTTGTGGCCCCTCTTAAAAAAAAAAAAATTCAAAAAAAAATTTTCAAAAAAAAACAAATTTTTTTTTTACAAGTCAAAGTTAAAGAGGGGTTACATTTGGTAGCAGAGCGTGGTTAAGATTAGGGTCAACCCTTGGGTCCTTTGGGTGTGACGGGGCTTGCAAACTCAGGAAACATCTTGGGGTTCAAATGGAACTTAGCAGAATCTCTAAAAGGCCCTATATCTAAAGGTGAATATGTTTTGTTAGGTTTAAGGTTTTGTGTATAATGTGTCTATGTACTTGCCCGCCTGTTGGATAGTTGAACGGTAGGTTGCCACGTGGTGTGAAATTTTAAAGGGGGACATTCCCTTGGAAACGCGAATTATCGCAGATCTGTGCCTAGGTGGAGATATGGTTCGCGTATTACCTTGCCCATAATAGGGGAGGTGTTTCATTTATGCGGTATGACCCGATCGGCGGTCGGTCTCCTCCGAGATATGGGAGCTGACGTTATTAGAAATATTTTTTGAGAATTGTCGTTGGTCGGTGATTTTGTCGTGTTGTGTGTTAGTGTGTGTGTCGCGTTCCTTAATGTGTAGTGTTGTTGAGAGAGCTGTTCAGGTAAGTGGGCTGGGTCCTCGCAACGGTAGGGGGACCCGCAGTCTGCTTAAAGGAAGAACAGTACTTAAGTATTTCCTGTGTTCATTGTCATTTGTTTTTCTACGGTGTTGTGTTTTTTTTTGTGTGCCGATCGCAAAGCTCGGCGATGAGTGTACTACACCCCGAGCTGTTTTTGCGCGATGAAATAGAGTTCGAGCTACGGGCCCGGGGGAGAGACCCTAGAGGGACGGTTCTTGTATTACGACGGCAGCTCCGGGAAGCGCTGTCCGCGGGTGACGCGCTCTCCAAGGTCACCATCGCCGACCAAGAGAGCGAGTTAGAGATTTGCAATGAGAAGTGGGAGGAGCTGCGACAATTAGCTCGCTGCGTAGATAGTTTGGAGGAGGGACCGGGGTGCTCCATCGGCGTCCGGCGAATCCGGCAACGTCTGCAGCATGTAATACACAGGCTGCAGAACCTTGAAGCACAATGGGGCGATCTTGAGCCGGCCCATGATATAAAAGATCTAATACAACAGATCACCTCGACCCTGCAGGGGTCTCAACCGGCTAGACCACCTACGCCGGCTCCAGTTGCTGAGTCCGTGGTCTCAGCAGTAGATTCCTCGTATAGAGCTATAGAGCCTGCGGCAAGTACCCCGGTTTTCGCCGGCTTGGGGGTGGCGTCTTATCATAAGCTGCCCAACCCACTATCTCATATCATCCAGCAACTACCAGTCGTGGATGGACTGGATGTAGAAAAATTATTGTCGTTTTTCAAGACCGTTTTTCAGTTGGTCGATTACCCGGGCATGTCCGATCGCACTGTGCTCGAACTCATTTTCCCTTATTGTCGCGGGCCCATGGCTGAGAGGGTGGCGGATGTCATGCGCCGTAGAGGTGGAGTGGCGGAGTTCCACCAGGTGGTGTTGGGGGCGTTCGTGCCCGGTAGATTAATGGAGCAGTTACGACATCGACACTTTTATCGAGTGCAGGCGCGGGGCGAAAGTCTAGCCCAATTCGTACAACGCATCCGAGAAGTAGCTCGAATACTGGGACTGGGCATGTCGGAGGAGGAAGTGGTCCAGAATATTCTTGACGGCGTCTCCTCCGAGGACCGATTGCGTCTGGTTTTTGCTGAGCGGCCGCGGTGGTTTGCGGACTTGGACCGGCTGTGTGTAATGACCAAGGCCATCCAGATGAGCGACCAGGCGAGGGGGGACGGTAGAGGGGAACTACCCAGACCTCAGAGATCGGAAGGACCCAGTGAGCCTTTCTTCCCCCGACAGGCCCAGTCAGTTCGAAATCGCGAGCAAAAGAATGCGATTATCTGTTACAATTGTAACCGCCCGGGACACGTGGCTAGATCTTGCACTCGAGGGCGCGCGCGTCCAGCACCTCCTTCGTCTACACCATTACCAAAAAACTAAATAGACAGGGGAAGATATGTCGGAGGATGTCTTCCCCTCACTCTAAATCTGTTCAACTTCCGACGACCTCCAGGCAATTGTTAGGATCCGACTCTTCCGACATCAAGGTCCGGTCCACTACCTCTCAACACCTTTCAGTATGCCCCTTTCTGTCGCTCGAGGTAAAAGGGGGTCAGCTCAGAGCCTTAGTTGACTCCGGTTCAGCCCGATCCATCATCTCATCTCGGGTATACGCGGACCTTGAAAAGCAGGGCTTGATCAAGGGGTCGAACCTGTCGTCTGTAGTATGCTGGACTGCATCCCGGGAAATCTTGCCTATCTCCCAGGTTATTACCTTCAAAATTAAAATCGATGGGTTTTCTTGGGTGTGGCCTTTTCTGGTTTCTCCTGCTCTGGGAGTGGATTGTATTATTGGTGCCGACTTCATCGCAAAAAGTGGTCTCGTGCTGGACATCCAAGCGCACCAATGTTACTTTAAGTTTAATCGGGGAGTTCTTATTCCGTTCCTTGGGTATCAGGGAGCTAAGCCGGGTATCCAAGAAGTAGCTTGTCCCGATTCTGCACGAGATCATCTCACTCCATCCCAGCAGAAGGCCTTAGACCGATTGTGTGAGGAATTTCCCGAGGTGTTAACTCCTACCTTGGGACTCACACACCTGCTGGAGTACAAGATACGCCTAACAGATTCCAAAATAGTAAGGGCACACCCTTACAAATTCGCTCCTCCGAAGATGACCATTCTGCGAGAGAAGGTTCAAGAGTTGTTAGAACAAGGGGTGATTGAACCTTCTCATTCTAGCTATGCCAGTCCAGCATTTTTAGTACCAAAGCCTGGAGGCAAGCAACGTATGGTCATAGATTATCGGAAGTTGAACTCCAATATCGAGGTGGATTCTGTTCCCCTCCTAGACTTACATTCGGCCTTTGATTGGTTCAGTGGGGCCAGGTATTTCACCATAATCGATCTTAACGAGGCATATCATCAGATTCCGCTGGCCAAAGAGAGTAGACCATACACGGCCTTTTGTGTACCCTGGAATTTGTACCAGTACACAAGGGTTCCCATGGGTTTGGCTGTGGGGGCCCAGACACGCACTCGTCTTCTCGATACCGTTTTTCACGATGTGAAATTCAGGTTCGTGTTTAATTACCTTGACGATTTATTGGTATATAGCGAGAAATTCGAGGATCATCTGGGTCATCTCAGAGAAGTGATGGGTCGGTTAAGGAGATCTGGTCTCACTGTCAATCCCGAGAAGGTTCGTTTCGCCCAAGAGAGTATTTCTTTATTGGGCCACTTGGTTTCACACCGGGGCGTTACTGTCGACCCCGAGAGGACACAGGGCATCCGTGACTTCCCTCCCCCTAGGGATGCGAAGGGCACAGCGAGATTCGTCGGAATGGTAAATTTTTACCGACGTTTCATACCTAACATCGCCGAGATTGCCGCACCCTTGAACGAACTGAGGAAGAAGGGCGCCAAATTTACATGGGGTGAGAATCAACAGAAGGCTTTCAACACCTTGAAGGAAGCCATCATCTCCCCACCGGTGTTACGGATGCGCGACTTTTCAAAGCCGTTTATACTACAGACGGACGCGAGTTCGGTTGCGCTCGGGGCGGTTCTTTCCCAAGTTGTTGACGACGCTAGGCAGCCTGTGGCTTTTATTTCCCGGACATTGACCCAGCAAGAAGGAAAATCATCTGTCTATGAGCTACAGTGTTTAGCTGTTGTGTACGCTCTAGACAAGTTCAGGCGTTTCCTGGAACATCCTGAGTTCCTGCTCGAGACCGACAATCAGGATCTCTCTTGGCTTCTGGCTCATCTCCGGCAACTGGGTAAAATTGGTAGATGGGTGGTAAAGATCTCATCCTTTAAGTTCACAGTGCAACACATTAGGGGATCTCAAAATGTGGTTGCAGACGCCTTGTCCCGCATGTTTTCCCAGCCCAGTGATGCCCAATCTGAGCAACCCTGTTCCGTTCTGTTAGACTTTCCATTAGCCTTCACTGATGTGTTACCCCATCAGTTAAACTACGAAGAGCTGGGTCCAGTCATCCAAAATATAAAGGAGGGTAACGTACAGGCCCCTTACTTCTTGTCCAAGGGAGTCCTCTGTTGTAGAGAAAGAAAAGGACGTGCCCCTAAGATCGTGCTGCCTAGCAAGTTAGTGCCCATGGTCTTCAGTTATTACCATAATTCCCCAGTAGGAGGCCACAAGGGAATTTCTAAGACCATTTCCAGTATTAGGAGACATTTTATCTGGAAGGGCATGGATAGGGACATCGCGACCAGGGTTAAGAGCTGTCATCTATGTGGCTTGAGCAAGCCTGCCCAGAACACCAAGTTAGGGTTGTTGTCATCTGAAGTGCCGAGCAGACCGATGGAGAAGTTGTTCATCGACTACGTGGGGCCATTCCCCCGTAGCAAGTCAGGTAATGCTTACCTGCTTGTTTGTGTGGACGCTTTTTCAAAGTTTGCCTGGCTACTGCCCTTACGGCAGGCAACCGCTCGTTTAACCATTAACGCGCTCCAGAACAGTGTGTTTCAGCATTTCGGTCTTCCGACCATCATTGTCTCGGACAATGGCCCGCAGTTCATTTCGGGTGAATTCCTGCGAATGTGTTTCGCCAGTGGGATCAAACACGTAACCACTTCCCCTTATTACCCACAACCGTCCCATGCGGAGAGATTCAATCGGAATCTCCGGTCCGCCCTGATTGCTTATCACGCTGTGCAACAAACCACCTGGGATCAGAATCTGAAGTGGTTACAATTAGCTTTTAACACGGCCCGACACGATAGTCATCAGGCCGTGTCCTTTGAAATCCTGTTTGGATTCTCGCCCGCACTCCCGTTGACCAATT
Organism: Magicicada septendecula; assembly: GCA_034769895.1. Classification (NCBI taxonomy): domain Eukaryota; kingdom Metazoa; phylum Arthropoda; class Insecta; order Hemiptera; family Cicadidae; genus Magicicada; species Magicicada septendecula. The sequence continues at coordinate 403,609,159 of CM068369.1, read as the reverse complement.
TGTGGAATATCGAAGATCTTCTGCCACGGGAGCCCGATAATAAAACTGCAGAGAGGTGGAAGGAAGCTCGGAAGAATTTGCTGCGAGCGCACGAACGGGTCCGTCGACGTTATAATCAGGGGCGAATTTCAAACCCCTTCCGGATTGGTGACAGGGTGTATTGCCAAAGCCACCCACTCAGCTCAGCCGCAGACAAACGTGCCGCAAAGTTGTGTTACCGCTGGTCAGGGCCATATCGCATCCTGGGGTTCACGTCACCGGTGACGGCCCGGCTGGGAGTACCGGGGGACGATTCTAAAATCATGGTAACTCATATTTCTAAATTGAAGCTCTGTCGGAAGGAATCGCTGACTAATTGAAGGGGGTTAGTCCCCATAGAGATAGGGCAAGGGTCCCTGTTGAGGTAGCCCCGGAGTTCCCGAAATAGTGGTCAAGCCTCAGGAGTTCAGAACTCATGGTGCACCCGAACACTCTTTCTTCTTGTCTTCTTCTGTCTTTCTTGCTGCATGCTGGCCCTGATCAGGTCAGTGTGTAGTGCCAACACTCTCGCTTACTACACGTCTTCTTTCTGTATTTTCGACTTCCTTCTGAGCCACTGCTCTCCTGAGTACCAAGGCGACTGGGAAAACCGAGGAACACCTACGTTGTTGATAAAACATTGGGGTACACTGCAGGGTGCTCCTCTGTCTAAGTGTGGGGCAACTATGTTGCCCTTTTGGGGTGGGGGTGTGCCGAGTCTAGGATAGATTCGGCGCGTGTTCGGTATTTAACGTCAAAGCCGCCGTTAAATGCTGTACTGTATTTAGCGGTTGAGATACGTATCAATCTGCAGCGGTGATAAATAATCTGCTGCTGCTATAATCTAGAGCGCTTGATAGGTGCTGCACTCTAGTGCCCGCCGCTGTTTGCAAGCGAGAAAGCGGAACTGCGAACCTAAAAATTTTGTCTCTGGTTGATCGTCGTCCTGTTAGCTTCGCTTGCTTCTACTCCGACAGAAGAGCAAATTTGTTGCACCATCTTCAACCTATGGCAGGATAAACAATTACAGATCTGCGGTAAGTTATGGCAATATGTTTATATACTTCAATTTAAAGTTTTACGAATGAAAAATTGTTTAATAAGGCCACAGTAAGTAAATTCAGATAACCTTACGCCACCACGTGGTGAGTTGTGCAATGCGTAATTCTGAGTAAGTTAGATGCAACCTTTATTAGTAATTATAGTAACACTATATCAATTTCAGAAATCTTAACTAAGGCACCAGAATTGAGAAGAATGTAAATGCCAAAAAGTATTTATTTAATAAGTATAGAAATGATTGTAATCAAGTAACCTATCAGACCACGTGGCAAAATCAGACCATGTGTAAATTTTATTAAAAGTAAACAAGCTGAATAATTATATAACCGTAATGGAATTATATTAACCCACAGGGGTAAAGTTTATAATATGGAATTTAACAAAACTAAATGTCTTCAAATAGGGCCTGTTGGCCATATCACCTTTGCCAAGTGTGTCAATTATCATTTTTAAATAGCCCTAAAGCTGTGTTAATATTATATATGGGTTTCGGTCCGTGTGAAGTTTCTGGGGGAATTTGTTTTGTGAACTCTCGCTGATAATATGTTGTTTGACCAGGGTCCTCCGCGGAAGACGGGGAACCAGCTCCAACCTGAACTTTTAACATCCAGATTCTCTCTCTCAACTTCATCTGCCGGAGGAGAATAGCGAAGTCTAACCACAAACACCCCATCATGTAGGCCAGAAGATCACCACTTCACATCCATGGAAAAAATAAGGTGAAATCAATCCATATTATATTCTTTACACTGTGTGATGTAACTCACTAGAGCCAGTGGACATTGAGTCACGCTACAGCAATGACTTTAAGTTTTAAACATTTCAATTGGGTCCCCGGTTAACGGGACAGAATAGTGCGTGGACTTGGGGGGGAATCTATTGTAAATTTTTAAATTTTTCTGGGCGATCTTTCTTGTGGGGTCACGCCCTCCAAAATTACTTGAACTATTTCCAGCTCCGACAATCCCACTTTCAAAATACGGGCCGAATCTCTGATACTACAAACAAAATCGACCAAGAGGTTTTGGTCGGACCAATACAAATACTCTGCCTTTCGTCATTGGCCTGTACCCGGTAGAACAGTTTCAGGCTAATTGATCTCGTAGCCGGCCGGGTATAAAAGAGTCCAACACCTCTCCATGGAATGAGTCTAAATTGCCGCCACATCGCATGACATGTGTGATCCGCTCAGCCATTGGACCCCGGCAATACGGATATATGAATGCAAAGAGGGCCTCATCAGACACCCCAGGGAAGTCTGATAACTGTAAGACAGTCCCAAGGAAAAGCAATAATTTGCCCTCATCTTGTCCATCAACCACAGGAAGTTTCTGGATGATGCCGGTAAGGGGGTTGGGCAGTTTCTGGTAACAGGCCCCCGCCAGAATTACACAATTAAATACCATATATTCACAACTCACAATAGAACACTACCGAAGAAGAAGAACTTGACTTCATGCAAGTGGCTTTCAGGGTCCTCTAGCGAAGCAAGAAAAAGTGATGAAGACGAAAGGCAGAACCAGATCCCAGAATTCACCAAACAAACAACACACACCAACAATAACACTAGAATAAACATTATTACACAATACCCAATTAAATAAGTACAATCCATTAAAATATTAACCAAGCAATTCTCATTCTAGAGAATTTTAAAAATACCCAAGCAAAATTCGAAATCCAAAACTCAATGTATCAACAACAAGGGTGCATGGTCCGACCACAACCGCATTCTCCAAAAAAAAATCAATATATCTTGAATATCTCTTGATCAGTCGAACTCCATTCGCGCGGCCCAGTAACTGAATAATTTGAAATAAATCAATCAGGACAATCACTTCAGACCTGAGGTATGATTAGACCATATAGCCTTCAACAATTTAGATCAATACCCAACAGGATCGGACAGGTTATGACCAACTCCGACAAGGTCTGACAGAACCAGGGGCATGCAGAAAAATTTTCAGAGCTAACACAAAACGTACATAAAACCTTAAATAGAAAGTACCCGGTTCTAATTCATACACCATAAATTAAGGCCAAACCGGGAACTAGACTCAACATTCCCCATAAGCAAACTTGAATAAATATACATGACATACAAACATATAAATATGTGTGACCCGACAGAATTATATAATGTTACCTCCGGTTTTACAATTTAATAATAATAAAATTTAAAATAATGAAGCAATTATAACATTTAAGGACATAATCTGCACTAACAATAATAATGGTAATAACACATCTTTCAATAAAATATCAAACATTTTATGGATTCATAAAACAATTAATGGTCACAAACACTAAAAAAAAAAATATTTCAACTTCAACAACTTCAGACCCAGAAAATATGTTAACTCTTAAATCCCATTGCAAATCCTGCCACCTTCAGGTCAGCACACATAAATGTTATAACCACGCTCTGCTACCATTTATAACGGCCACTTAGGCCGTTACGCAAAATTTAATAACTAGACAACTTGCCCTAGCGGAAGCGAAAAGTGTCCTGGAGCTCAGAGGGACAGGACTTTCAATCAACACTCTTGTAACCAGTAACAATTTTTTATTTGTGCCATTTTCTTTAAGAACATCAATTTAAGTTACCACAAAATATTTATTTACAAATCTTTTAACCAGTTGGATTATAATATCATTTTCTTTAAGAACATCAATTTAAGTTACCATAAAATATTTAAGTACAATTTTATTTGAAACAGCTGGAGCTCTGGTACCATTTTCTTTAAGAGCATTACTTAATGTTATTACAAAATGCAGTTACAGTTTTATTTAAAACAGCTGTAGTTCTTGTACCATTTTCTTTAAGAGCATTAACAAGATGTTTAACTTGAATACCAGGGGGCCAGTCTATGGAGCTGTTGTTGACTGACGTTTAATAATTAGAACGCTCCCACCTGTACTTTTGCTGAAGAGCTCAAATGGTACCATGTTGACCAGTGTGCCATGAGTGCTGCAGGTGATCCTTAGAGTGTGGTGAATTTCCAGCGAGTCTCATTCCGGGCAGATGTCCTTCGGCGTTCTGTAGCAGGAGTATTTCTGGGCCTGACGGCTTCGGGGAGCATCCTGGTGCACTGCTCTGCGGATGGTGACAGATGTTGATGTTACCACCGCCGCTTCCCCTTTCCCCCGGTTGGCACGGGGAGTCTATAACATTTTTTATTTGTAGATTGGGCGTCAGAAAATACACCCACCCCTACACTCTCTCGCCTCGGAACACACACACTACACTCACTGTCACAATTTCTATCACAGTCTATCTGCTCTTATTAATTTAGCATGGTTTATTTTATCCATTTATAGTCTTAAATTACTTTTGATTAAATTTACAATTTGATTAAATTAGATATACATTGTCACCACGTGTTTCCAGACTGGAAGTAACGTGGAAGTCAATTTTACAATACAAAGATTTTACAATAAAATAGACTTCACAGATGTCGAGGCCACACACACACACACACACACACACACACACACACACACACACACACACACACACACACACACACACACACAAAGATAACACATAACCCATCATTAAATGAACACAGAATAATATAGTTGAGTTTCACCTGAAAACGCTTTACTGGCTTACGAAGTCATATTAAAGATCTACGAAGCTTAACCCTGGGCCGTCAGACCATCGAACACTCTATTGGAAGTTTGGCGAAGAAATGAGAGTGATGCCTGAATTTTTCGGTCCCACTACGCTACATAAAATCGACTTGTTTCGATCTGCCGATTATAACCTTTGGTAAGCTGTTCACTAACCGTACAACGAACAGCTGATACGATTGACCAGGGCTGCTTGATTGCGTTGGCAGTCACATCTTAATAATCGAGTGAGCTGTGGCGCACAGCTGCTACGTGCGTTGGCGGCACTAATCGTTCAAATCACGCCGGGAAAATTCAAACCCCGGCACATTACAACTTACTTAACTATTTATTTATCCATTATGTCTATTAACTACATTTTAATAATGTGACAACCATTTAAAAAAATTAGAAAGCTTATAAAATTTAATAACTGAGACGTAATTTCCCACAACACGTTTACGTGACAGTAAATACCGATGCTGTACATTTTAAATGTAAAGTCAATTAGCTAATAAATACAAAACACGTGTAAAGTAAAGAATAAAATACCACGAACTCATGATAACATCTCCCACAGACGCGCGCGCAAATCTAGCTATCAGCCTGTGTTACCCATAAATACTCGTACGACAAAGGCCCACATATAAGAGAAAGTTAACATAATTTCTTAATTGTTTCGTCAACCTCTATTTTCTTTCCCCTTTCCTATCCACATCACTTTTTCACAATGTCAGTACATTATAAGTACCCTACTGATCAAAATACGCGAATGTAATAAGCCTATGTATTTACGTGTGTACGTATAAAAAATGCGTTGTTACAGCCATAGGAATCCCATGTTTACTTAATGGTAGTAACTTGAAATGAATACAAAATTATGCGTCTCAGAAGAAAAATACTGCTGTAGCGAATGTATCCAGGAGAATGTGTAACCTAAGAGCCTACTGAAAAGTAAGATTTGTTTCATACATGTTGCGTGCGATGCCTACTATCTAAGCAAACGTTGGATAAAGAGGAGCAGCTTTAGACAGATTTGGATTGTTCTGATCGCATGTTTGTTATGTCTTTCCTAACAGATTTCTTTTTCTGTAAAAGAAACGTAAGAGACATTGTTTACAAAAAATTATCTTGGAGAGATGTAGTATTTTTGATGCGAAGAAAATACGATGTATCTACAAACCATTGTATTGAAATGCGTTAATCGATCTTTGCTTAACGACCATCATTAAATGTCACATTAATGCAATATTTGTGTTATAATTTAGAAACCAAACTTTATAACTGACAAAAACTAACTTTCAGGAATAGCTATTACGAACTTTCAATATGAAAACAAACTTTATGTATTAGGCCTACTAACTTAATTTTTAAACAACTTTTCGGCTACACCTATGTTGGACACCGCCTTTAAGCAAACAAGCCTGTAATATTAAAATTAACATTAAAGATAGATTTTATGTTGTTTTTGTTTTATAATTATAACAAAAACCATCAGTTTTAAAAATGTTTGTTCTTTCCTGCTTTCCAGTATAATTACTTTTTAACCCATATTTGTCAAGCTGTTTTCTTATAGACTAATACTCAGTCAAAGACTGTATACGCCTGTATACCGTACAGTTCCAAATTGCCCATTTAACGGGTCAGCATGCTAAAGAGAGAACAGGCAGACAGACTGCTTGGCCTGACCAGCCTGCGCGGCCATATGTCTTATCCATGCCGTTACTGTATTTTAACACGTTCTTAACGCTAATATGGTCTTAGTTTTTTTTATTTTAGAAAAATATCTTTCAAGTTAAAATTATTTATTATTAAAAGGTAAGAGATTATATTGTAGAGGTCGGTGAAAATAATGAAATACAAATAATACTAATCTGTTTCAGATGATCGTATACAATTTTCAGAATGCTAGTCAGTCTGTTTGTTAGAAATTGTTTTTGTAGTAGTTGCAGTATAGTTTCCCAGTCAGTATAGGCTGCTCGGGATCAATTTCTTGTTAACTGTGAGTGGTGTTTCATAGCCAAGTTAAATATACATCACGATATCTACACATCTGTGGTGCACCACTGTAAAGCATTGCTGTTTACGGCCGTGGCTTTATTGGCTTCTGTACCATTAAACGAAGCAATGTAGGCGTCTGATACGAAGATGAAAGTAATATTGTAATACTGAGGTACCAGGTGATGAAGAAAACACAATTACGGGATTGATGTTCGCAGAGGATAAGGCCATGCTGGCAGATGTATAAAAAAAATTGTAATGTAATTTAAACATCCTCAAAAATAATATGCCAGTAAACATAATAACATCGGAGACTACGATAATATTCAGAGTAAGTAATGTGAATATGATTAAACTAAATTGGACAAATAATAAAACTACTGAAGAGCTTCAAACATTTGAGAATTTAAATATCGGAAAGGATGGATAGCAAAGGAATACGATACGGCAATAAAATGTGTTTATATGGCAAAGAGAAATACCATGGTATGTAAAAACGTAAATAATAGTAAAGATAATTAGAACAAAATTATGTATAACAGCCATTTTTCAGAGAAACGTGAATTAAGAATAAGTAAATACTATGAAAATGAGGTCCTTCAAGAGTATATGAAAGTCAAACCCTATTATAGCCTATAGGTTATTCGGTTATTCTTTTAGGGTAGGTGAAGAAGATACAGAATACGTATTACGTTTCTAGTGAAGTAATACGCGCTGCTCTCTGTGGCAGGTGATTTAATAACTGTTCATTAACTGTGGTACTCAGTCCAAGTTGGATGTTGTGCTGTGCACAGTACGTAGTTCATTAAGTTTTTATACATTATTTACGCGAATTGTAAATAAAAGAACTTAGAATATTTACCAGGTGCGTATTTATTAAAGTACACGTCGTTAGAATTGTACGTTTTGACAACAACTACAACAACAATCGAGCTCATACAGGCATAGTAATGGTAGTACAACTAAAGTGGTTTAAATATACGTCTGTTTGATGGAGACAAAAATCATAAAATTATAAAAAAATAACAAAGGGAAATGCCAAAGAGAGCACAGGCAGAGAGGTCAAATGAAGGGGAGAGGCATCAAGTGTTGTTAGGCAGTTAAAGAAATTGGGCATGCTAGGAAGAGATAGAGAGCAAAGTGATAAGTAAAAGATAAATTTTAAGTAATGACTGTAATTAAATATGTATATTGTAGAGGAAATCAATTTGTTTATAATTTTATTTGACTCAATTTGTACTGCTAGTAATATGCCATATTATGTTTATAATCTGAATAAACTGTATAACTTTTGCCTTTCATGTTACGCAAAATAGGTTAGGATTAAAGAAAACATAAAATTAAAAAAAAATTGTGTTTTCTAAAATTACGGTTTGCATTTATATACACTCCACATTAATCAGAAATATAGGTTTCATATAAACATTAATGTAAGAACCACAAGAAGTTAATTATGTTTTATACACTGAATAAAGTGGAACAAAATATTGTCAAACATCCTATCACTACTATTATTGCCTTAGTTTTAAAAATTTTGTTTTTGAAACCAGCCATCAACAAGTCAATTTTACAGTTTCATCTGCTATTACTTATGTTTATTATAATGAAATAATAAATGAAATGATTTAACGAGTAATAACAAACACCACACACCAAGTTGTTGGGGACTTCGTTATTATAGTGTAGTTACTGTTATAACAGTAAAGGCATTTATTGTAATCAAATGAAACAAAGCCAGATTAAAGTAACAACAAGAAAAGACGGTGTTGTCTACTGTGCTTCATTTGGCCAAAGCCACTAGCCGTCTCTCCAGTCGTCTGTAACTAATGAGAAGCCTTTGCTCCTTTGACTGACGTGTAGACTTCAAGACGATGGTTGCCTATCCTTCACTAGGGTTACACAAGATCCATTTTGATTATTGTAGAATTCCAGTTTTCTAAAGGTTCTAAAGAAATATGAATTCGTTACTGTAAGTTTATTTGAATTCTCATTTCCGTTAATAGGCGACTATCCAGAAATACCAAAAACATTTTCAATAGTTTGGTTACCAACTCTAACTACAACTACACGATCCGTGATATTGTACACATCTACTTGCTTCTGCAACTCATAAAATAAATCTGATTCATCCTCCTCTAGACTCTTCATTCTCTAGAGCATATACACTAATGACACAAAGAGTACCTCTATTAATTTTGAATCTAACAACTATAATTCTATCAGTAACAAGAGTGTACGATTTAATGGGATTTTTCCATTTTTGGTCTACTATTATACCTACTCCAGAACAAACTCTTGTGTTTTGGGCGCAGCACGTAGGCTAATGTTTTATATACACTGTGCCTTTGAGTCTTTTCTTGGTTTCAGTAATAACTCCAATATTTCTTTTCATTTCTCTTAGACATTTAGATAATTCTATGGCTTTATAAGCAAGGCCCTTCGCATTTCACGTTAACAAAGTTAATTTGTCCGCTATACCAATTCCTGTACCTATAGTCGTTCCCTGTCCATAACGTTATGGAGAGGCTTGTTTCTCCATGTTGCCTTCCTTAGCCTCATTACTTTTACAAGATAGGTTTTGCAAGATACCTTTACTTTATAGCATTAGTGAATACGCTATTTTTGTGTTATAATTCTAACGGTATCGTTAGGTTTGATTTTGTTACTCAAATAATTATTCGCAAAGAATAATTTCCAATTTATCCATCATATTAAGTGGAGTAATAAAAATCTCGCCAAAGTGAAGCCGAGTAGTTTTAAACGTAGCTGTTATAAGTAGTAATTAAACAACATCAAAAGTAAAAATGTAAGTTTTATAGTGCACTATTACTAAGATTGTAAAATACTATATTATTACATTTTATACTTTTTTACAAAAAATAAAATCGTTCTACAATTTTTTTGTTTTGTTGTGTAGTTTTAATATGATTTACTTAAGGCCCGTATTGCATAAGTCTAAATGAAGACCTGCTTTCCAAACCGGCTTAGGTCACTGTTTATTGGAAATCATGATTACTGTTGTTTTGTAAAGCAATTGTAAATGTGCATCTAATGTACTATTGAACAATTCCAAATAGTACTACTGTATTTACCATATATTTTAATTATAAAATATTAAGACCTTTCCAAGCAACTCTATGTCAGACAGTACATCCAAACTAGCCTAAGTTAGTGCGTCAGCTGATTGTCGTCCAGACAGCATTTATTCAAATCAGCTGTGCAATTTTATTTCATCGCTTTCAGTGTTTTGTGCTTGTGCGTTCCGTGTTAGTTTCACAATATTTATTATTTCATTAACCATAAAGTAGACGAATTTCCTAATAATGTTTGAGAATGTAGCAGCGTTCAAGTATTTTGTAATTATTTTGAGTCAGTTTTTCAAGTTGGTCGTAAAAGACAGAATGCAGTGTGTAAACACTTTCTGCTTAATGGGACTGAAAGAACTGAATTACGTGGTTGAGCTAGAACTAACGACAAGTGTAATAACGTCGCAGCTTCTATTACCAGTCACTTAACCTCTCTGAAGTACAGGTAATGCCACTATGGACGGCGCCAAACTGTTCGTAGCTACCTACCGTCTCATTTAGGCAGGGCCGGATTAAGGTGTCTTGGCGCCCTAGGCTAATTATATTGTAGCGCCCCCTTCACCTCCCATAAGCTACTCTTACGTTTATTTCCAAGGGGCTGAATGAAGCTTTAAATCGCCTACAATATTTTCTTGGTTACGAATATTTCAAATATCTTACTGTTTTTGGAAATAGTCTCAAGAATTGAAAACTGAGGCTATTTTTCAGAGATTGTTTTAGAGTTACACCTTCAACCATTTGTAGTTTGCATGACTTTTATAAGGAAACAATTAACAAAGTAGTTACAGAATTATAACAGTTTTATTAAGGGTACATTTAACATCATTTACACAAAGAAGACAATCAGTTAAATATCTTGTGGTTTTGTTAAGACTCATGTAAAGTTCAAACTAGATTCTTTTTTCTCGCTTTAGATTGAGCAAACGTTTCAATCACCTCACTGAAATCAAGTCTTTGCAGAAAACCAGTTTCAATGAACAAGAGGGCTACACTGGTCAGTTTATCCTGACGCAAATTTAAGCGTAAATAATTCTTCACCCTCTTAAAAGCTGAAAAAGATCTTTCGCCACTGCAGTTAGTGACGGACATAGTAAGGAAAATCCGCAAAACTATCTCAAGATTACTACTACTACTCTCCAGCACTACAGCCCATGGTGAGCCCTGGCTTCCGCTACGACCAGGCTCCACTCATCTCTGTCCATTGCCCTCAGTCTCCAGTTCCTAATGCCCATCTTTCTCAGATCTTCTTCCACATCCTGCTGCCATCTTCGTCGAGGCCTGCCTCTTCTTCTTTTGCCCAATATCGTTCCACTTAATATAGTTTTGGGCATCCTCGTAACATTCATACGGGATACGTGTCCCAGCCATCTAATTCTAGCTGATTTTATGTGCCTCACCAGGTCTTGTCCACCAATCAACTCATTTATTTCACTGTTATTTAGGATCCTATACATATTCCCTTCCTTCACCGGTCCAAAAATCTGTCTCAATATTCTTCTTTCAAAAATTCTTAGAGCGCTTATATCCTTATTTACGAGAGTCCATGTCTCGGATGCATAAGCAACGACAGGTCTGATCAGTGTTTTATATAACATCAGTTTGGTTCTTGGAGTTAGAAGCTTTGACTTCAGTAATGATTGGTTTGCATAGTAGGCTCTATTGCCGGTTATGATTCTATTTACTATTTCTCTGCTCACTCGGTTTTCATTATTCAGAATAACACCTAGGTACTTAAATTCTGTAACTCCTTGGAAACAGTAATGGCCTGTGTGAAGGTCTAGCAGTTCTCTATTTTCCTTCGCAGACACTTTCATGTATTTTGTTTTAGCCTCATTGACTTCCAAACCAATTTTGCTTACTTCCCTCTCCATTTCAATAAAGGTATCTTTTAATACATTTTTGTTCCTGGCTACCAGCACAATATCATCCGCATATGCTCCTAGTTGCCTCGTCCTTTTGAATATGTGTCCTCTGAAGTCTATCTTGTTTATAGCATAATGTAGTACCAAGTTGAAGAGGGTTGCAGATAGTGCATCACCCTGCTTTACTCCAGTACCAACCATAAACTCTCGGCTTTTGTTTCTTCCCAGAACTACTTTTCCTTTGAAATCTTTCAGACTGAGCAGTACCAGTCTCACAATCTTTTGAGGTATTCCCAATTCTTCCAATGCTATTCGCAACATTTTTCGATTTACACTATCGAAGGCTTGCCTGAAATCTATAAACAGTATATGGAGGTCAATACCATATTCGAAACATCTTTCGAGTGACTGCCTCATGACGGAAATTTGATCGACTGTGCTCCGGTCGGCTCTAAATCCACTTTGATGTTCACCTAGGATTTCCTCTGCATATACATTTAGCCTATCAAGGAGAATCATAGAAAATATCTTATAGACACAGCTTAGCAGTGTTATGCCCCTATAATTACTGCATACAGTTTTATCTCCTTTTTTAAAAACTGGGCATATTACTCCAGTCTTCCAGTCATTTGGCATTGTCTCTTCCTCCCATACACTGCATACTATATCATGAATTTGTGCAGTTAGTGCTCCACCGCCTTTTTTTATCAGTTCAGGGCTAAGCTGATCTTCGCCAGGCGCTTTCCCATTCTTTAGTCGATTAATTGCTCTTCTCACTTCCTCAACTGAGGGAATTTCTACATATGGTTCTGGACCTATTCTTACATTCTCTTCTACAGTCTCCATTGTGTCAGGCTTATTTAATATTTCTTCAAAATATTCAGCCCATCTGATAAGGATCAGCCTGTCTTCTGCTATTAGTTTTCCATCTTTGTCTTTGCAGATATTTAGCTTTGGTTGGTAACTTCTGTTTATACTTCTTACCTCATTATACAGGTTTTTTGTTTATATCTCAAGATTAGGAAACATTAATTCAAAGTTAAGCGTTTTCAAAAAATTCAACAGTGGTTTTGCTTCAGCTCGCGTTTTCTCCTTTTCTTCTCCTTCTTGTTCTGGGTTGACCGGTCCACAGTCTTTTAAAAATTGACCTAAATGCACACACTCATGAGGAAATGTCTGATCCAAGTCAACAGCATAATTTTCTCGAAGGTGATTAGCTTTTTGTCTTATTATGTCATTTAGTTCAGAAAGTGCAGGTAATTCCCACAAGAACCCAAACTTGTCATGTATATCACTGTAAATTGATATTCTTCTGTTCAAATTAAGCAGAAGCGAATCTAAGGCAACGTAGTAGTTTTCAACAATGAAAGATTGCCTCCCATCGTGCCATCTAAAACGGCAGCAGCAGTGTCTTCAGTGTTTCATCAAAGTGCGCTATTCGTAAAGGCGTATTATAAGGTGCATGCGCGCTTAAAGACAGTAATACACTGTCGTTGTTACACCATCACCGAACTGTATAACAGGGTCAATAACTACGTCATCAACTCATCCTCTTACGTAGCACATCTAGACCGCCATAGCATCACCGAACTGTATATGTTATATAACGTTCGGTGATGGTTACACTCGTTTGTTGATATACCTAACGCATGCACATTACAAAAGCCTTCTACATCGACGCGCCCTCCAGCGGGTAATAAATAAAACATTTTTGGACTTCATAAGCGACCCTCTCCCACCACGAGAGTTTCCAGACCGTATACACGACCGTTCCACGAGAGTATATACGACCGTTACTACGACACAACAACATCGACATAACCATAACCAAAATGTTTGTTTTGAATGCGCCAATATGAGCGATACCGAACTTGTCTGCAATTACTTTACTTACTTTACTTTATCCAACGCCCGTCTTTGGTGCTTCCACCATTCGACGTCGAGCCTCCCAGTAGCGATTGATTGTGTCATCGTTCGGGTAAGTCAGCGATTGGCACGTCTGCAGGTGGTCGCCGTCCATCCTGCCAAGACCACAGAGAGGGCACGTTTCATCAGCAGCAAGACCGATACGGCAGAGATGCGCTTGTCTGCAATGAAAAGGGATGGAGGGGATTGTGAAGGGGTGGGGTGGAGGTGTATTGGAATAGATAACGTGGACGGCAATTCTACGAAAGTCGGGCGGCGGCATAGTTCTATAAGCCCCGGCCGCCGATGACTCATAACCGGAAAAAACAGTTTGGAAAGCACTTCTTCTTATTTATGTACAGTTTTACCATAATTTCTCGCAAACAGGCGCCAGCGTTCAAAATGAGAATGTTCCATTCTGAGAACTTTCTCTCGCTACTTTACTATAAATCAACTGGATCAACGACGATGCTACTTAATTTTAAACTTGCTGAACGGAATTTGTCTACGACGTTAAATGTTATTGCACACAATTTTATTCTACAAGTGCTCACAAATATTTCTTTGCCATTCTTCAAAAACCCTCCTCATATACTCTTTTAATTAAATACTCCATTCACCAAAACATTTGGCAACACATTTACTCAGGTTATCCTATTATATACAGTAGGTTACTATTCCTAGAAACTAAATACCTTCCTTCAGTGCTTACAGATCCATTTACTGTTAGTTAAAAATGCATGGGCGTCATTAATCAATTCCTGCACATAACAATATGCTGTCATAGGACTGTTCGTAATTGAATTGTTGTGAAACTGATCATTACAATTACTCGATAACATTTCATATCGCCGTTCCTAAAAGAAAAATGAATTGTTTTGGTAAAAGCGTTAACATTTGGCTAAAACAGTGATGATGACCCAGTGATGGAAGACGAAATCATAAGTATTCAACATGGAAACGAGCAGGACTTTGATTTTCTGACTAGCCTTATAAGTTTAGATGCCCCTCCCCCCCAACAACTAACCTCCGTGTGTCGTCTGTCCAGATTTGGTGTCCTGTCCATACATCTGACGCTTGACTTTACAAGTGCGGACACTATGTTTTCACCATACGACTATATAAATTGAAAATACAGTAACAACTAAAACTATTTGTAATGAGACATAAAAGTTAACACAATGTAAGCTCAAAAATCGCATGACAAATATTAATTTATTTGTAACTGTTTTAGTAAAGAGACCATAAATGTATTGCAAACTTACTGAGTAGGCTATTAAGTAACGTGTTGTTTTTTTTTGTGTGGAAAATCGAATACAGAATACGTTTGAAAATAATAGTTACTCAATATTACATCATAGCATAAGTTTCTCTCTCTGCAACATTAAAAACGACGGTCCAATACTTCCAGATTGGGTATCACGAGGGGGAACCAGTATTTTTCTAATCACGACTGCAGTAACTACTGAAGCATATCGACAAAGATAATTACAGGGAATAAAATTTAGTACAACTGAGTTTCAGACCCAACAATGGAAAGCTATAGACGTTTCTTGGTTAAATGATGGAAAACTGTGTCATCTTGAAGGACAAGCAAGATCCAGGACTATTATCAGGCAATAACTGACACATACTGTTAGTTTACAATTAAGACACTAGAGAACGGACTCTCAAGATTATATTAAAATAAAGGTGTACTGTGAAATGGTTAATGAAATTACTTAACTGAAGTAGGCTACTCGTGAGTGTACACGTATTGAAACTACCTGCACAACACAAAGTAGCCTATAAAACACATACGACGTAAACTGATGACTTCGATATTTTAAACGAGATTTGGCGTCTTCGTATCCGATTTTTCCGACATTTTTAGGTTTCTATAACTTCCTTTTTTATTGATGTTGCTTTCCACTGAACAACAGTAAGTATTATGTGACGTCTAACCAGGAAAATATTAGACTAATATAAATTGCATGATAACAAGTTACACTTAAATAAAACTGATACAACTTAACAGTTATAAAAAACTAAGTTATAAGATATATAAAACTGAAGAGAAAACTGAATTGTTTTAATTATCTATAGAATTTTAGTTGTTTTTTATCTGTTGGCGTTTCATGCAGAAGGTTTTATGAAATATCTGAGAAACAAACATTTTGTTACCCTATAGATGTTTCACTCGCTGTTTGTACTTGAAAAGGTAAACACGAACGCAGTGAATGATCCCCAACTTATTTAAAGCGGCAACTTTATTCCTCCACTATTCAAGCGCTTTATTTTATTTATATCTCATCGCTGAAGTAGGTGGCTCACTCCGTCCAGCCATGTGTTTTGTTTACTGTTGGAATCAAATAAGGGGAGTTTTTTGTACAAGGGCATTGTAAAGGCTATTAAACGTCACCCTTTAGTTACGGCTGTCGTGATAATCATAACTTCCTGTCTCTAGCAGAAAGAGCTTGTATTTTCAGTTTGTTGATGCAGTAGTCTTCTTTATGGAACGGTATACACTCGTCCAGTGAAAATAAATGAAGGCTGTGGTGGCTGCTGTATATCCTGAATTGTTTATAAAGTCTTTTCTAAGACGCTGTTTTTAAATCAAAGTTTCCTGACATGATTGTTTTTTTAACTTCAGCTTATTCTGTAATGAATTTTTAAATATTCGTTGCACGATGTAGTGAAAGACGTGAACTACTGAATATTACCTGATACATTAGGTTAGATACAACCTAGTTAACAAAGATTTTTCTTACACAAAAACCTGAAAAGAGTCACACCACTTTAAACTACACAACCCAAGAAAAATAGTTACATCGCTTACTAAAAACCTAAGTGTGCCTGATAAACAGTTATAAACGTATCGGCTTAAAGAGTATCTGCCAATACACCTACAGATATTTTTAAGTATATTCAAACATTATACCAGTTTAGCTTGCATTCCATAAATATTGTACTCATTCGCTCTTATTTTCTCGTATCTAGTCCGTATGTTATTAAAACTCACCGTCAGGTAGCAGCCGGGCTTTGTTCATTGATGACAGCAGAAAATCTGTTATTGAGGAACTAATATATCGTTTCGAATCAAAAAACGAAACGTGTGTAGGGATTGCATTTACAAAAATATAAGAGACATTAATGTCCAACATTAATCGAGTTCAACCGGCTGCTAAGAAGACTTTTTTATAAATGTTTTAAAAATGTGTTTCTCATTCGACCGGTTGCAGTGGTTAGCTGTGCATTCGTGTGCTTGTGTATGTAAATGAGTGTACATGTGTGTGTGTGTGTGTGTGTGTGTGTTCTCTGTCACGTGTATCTCACCGTAGCCAACTGCTGACCCGATATCAGCTACCGTATTTGTCCACTAACTGCCGATATTTAGAAAATTCAATTACATCGTTTCGCCTGCTTAACAATAACGAACACAATTCGACAAATAAGCAACTTAGCGTCAAATAAGTGAACAGTATGTTTCCCACTTCACAGCTAATTTCATCAGTGGGGTGCCCACCCAATATTCAGAATCATTTATGCTGACGAAACGAAGATATTCCCTCACCTAACTTTCCACAACCTCAAATGCCACCACAAAAATTACAAACGCCTACCAAACCAGCTTCCAACCAATACTACCAACCGACCCAATAACTTCACAGCCCTCGACATCTATCTCCATGATACATTCAAACGACATGTCTGCAGACACAGACACAGATGAGCCAATTAGCATACACTCACGGCAGGAAGTGAGAAAGTGTAAAAGGAAAAGAAACATCAGTGAAAGCAGTGCTTCAAACTCTCCTCAAATCAAAATTCATAATCGTTACAGCCCAATTCACATTTACTGCAGGCGACGGTGAAAAAATGAAACAAATCATTCCAATAATCAACAAAAACCTCAAAGCTACTACTACAAACAATAACCGCGGGAGAAACCTACTACAGTAAAGCTCTAGCTAACGGAACTCTCAAAATCAATGCATCTACGGTAGACACATACAGAAAATTAGTACGGCATCTAACAAGGAAGAACATTGTACATAATACATAGCAAATCAAATAAAAACGCGCTTATAGAGTCGTAATTAGACACCTCCACTACTCTCTTCCTAGTGCAGAAATAAAAGAAGAGATAGAAAGCAAATTAAAAATTATAAAGTTTGAATAATGAAGACATTAATCCTTGACCGCATACAAATAAATGATGAAGGACTACTTTTTAGCTGTAAAACTGCTAACGGATGTAATTATGCGTACAGAAAATTTAGTAGTATCGTATATGATTTATACCGGTTTTCCCAAACCTCAAAAACATGCTCAAACTACGGTCTTTACTGGGACTTTCAAGTGGCACTGCACAACAAGGTGTAACAAAGTTGTTGCATAAAATCATGATTTTACAATGACCAAATTTATGACTAATCGTCAAAATTAATGACCCATTAGAGTTATTTAATTATTTTATTGTTATTCTCAACAATGAAGAGACTTGGGATGATAAGATTTTAAGAAAATACAGGTAATCATCAAAATAGATGATTACAAGAAAGAATGGTGATCGTGCAAAATACCTGTTTTCAGCAGTTACTAAAACAGAATTTCAATAAAGTTAAAAATACCGAACAGACAGACAAAAAATGAATTTGGCGGACATAACAAAATATTTTGACAAGATATAAGAAGGAGTTATACAATAAAATTATATTTTTTATCATTAAAGTGTCACAATTCGGTTCTCTATGCCATATCATACTTTGCACAGAGTAGCTTAAAGTCATACTGCTTTATTATTGATATTATGTAATATAAAACCATTCAAAAATAGTTTGTACATATGCATTGTAAGTAGATATAAAATATGAACATCAGACACTTTTGTACTAGAAATTTACTGTTTGACGCGAATTAAACTCACGTGAAAGCAGAATATTAAAACATGCGGTTTATCAGGATTAAATTAATATTTATGCTTTAACGCTGTTGCTAAGCTTCATACAATATTTCTCACTCAATATATAAATTACATATGAAACATAATATGGATGTTGAAGGATTAAATTTATATAACGGTGAATACTGAAACTCAGTTTGAACACTACTTTACAGTTTAATAAATTATACCGGTTTCATTTTAAAAGGACGGAAAACTTTATGGAACGTTTTTCATTGGTCGACGGATATATTAATGGTACAGTAATTTTAAACTACCATTGTTAACCGTACACTAACAATATAATATTAATTAAAGTTTCTGTGACATATATTCCACATTAAATTTATATGGCGTTATTAAATGTAAACAATTAATAGTAGAGACAGTACGATGTAAATTGAACACTCAGGTCTCGATGCGCAGTAGAGAAACACCTCGTTGCGAGGTTAACAAAATTTTAATTTATTACGCACATGCGCACAAAAGTGTTGTACAATGTTCCGTAGCGTGAACATCGGCTGCAACAAGACTGGCGAGAACAACGCCGCATGTGTGTGACAGAGAGAGAAATAATATGGAAGTGGAACAGTGAACGTTATAGCGACGACTCCCCTCTCTTCTCTCTAGATAACTTAGCGATACTTGAAAGTGGGGGTAATTCATGCATTGGGTCGGCGCAGATGACTGTTCAGGAAAGGCTGGTGTGCCTATACGTTTTAATGTGACATTTGACAATTGCCGTAAGAGTAAACACTATATTTCTTTCAAAATGTTTTAAATGCTTTGTTTGTCTTACAATGTGAATATAAGTAACAAGAGAAAGGAAAATATTGTTACGACGGTCTACTGGTCGTCGTATGGTACAGTCGAAACTAAATACAAGACACCAATAAAGTCTTGTAAGACACCAATTAACTAAATACAAGACACCAATTAGTTAAAGCACTTGTAACTAATCACCGGCTTCAATTATCACAATTTAATAGTTTGTAATCAACAAGATAGTCTCTTACAACAAATGAAATAAAGACTGTTCACACGCAATAATAATGTCAATTAATACAGTCTCGCACAATTATAAAACACATAACACTTCGCCACAGTACTACGTACCGCACTGGAATAAGTCGCCACTAAAACTGATATAAGCGTCTCTGAGTATTTATACCCTGCTGAGATTCCAGAATAGTCTCCACTACGCGTCAAGAACGCTACTAGAAAACACCAGAACATAATTGATTGGTGCCTTGCACACAGAGCGCGCGGACTGGTGAAATCTGGATCAGTCTCGGCTACGGACGCGTGACAACTGTCACGTAATTGTCCTTCATCTCAAAGTAGCTGCAATATGTGCTCGCGCGCGCGCGCACACACATTATAGCCGGGCTCCGCTGGAATAGCCGAGAAACACGAAGCATGTTCTGTCATTGTGTAACAATATTTCTGAAGTAACGGAAAATGTACAAGGTCAATGGGCGAATAGAGCTTTGGAAGTTAGCGACTTATGTGCACATCGTTCGTCTACTCATAAGAAAGTACGATAAAGAGAGATCAAGACGGAAATAGTATTGTCTTTTGTAATTTATTTTTCATTACCTGAAGATGTAACTTAGTTTTTGCACTTCGTGACAAATGTAACTGGTCTAATGCCCTTTCAACATTAAAGAGACGCCCTTGTAAGACACTTAGAATTTGTTAACAATATATATTAGTAGCCTAAAACGTAAAGATTGCGAAAACGTTTAAAAATCATTGTATAATATCCTATGAATAATACCAAACAAGGTTTTTTGCCAGCAATATAGAGACCAAAAATTAAAGTATTGAAGTCACAAGTGAGGAAACGCATATTGGAAAACACGTTCCACCTTAACTCCGTTTCCATCAATTACTATACTACAGTACATACTATAATTACGTAACATAATATTTATAATACATAGTACTATAGTACGATATCTTAACGTTACATACAGTAAGGGATAACGGTTATAGTACTCCATACGGTTGTATTGGAGTATGGTATAACGATTCTTTTCTTTAATGGTAAAGTTAACATTACAGTTTTACGGGTTTTGATAATGTTTTTTTATCAGTAGTTTTAACATACACATCACACAAACTGGCGCACAAATACAAAAATATCTTTTTTATAGAAATCATTTAGTAAATCTTTTAAGCTTTAGCTTCTTATCGATGTACATAATATACAACGAAAGATATTATTTCATTGGCTGTAGATACAATATAATAATACTGCTACGTAACGCTCTCGAAGAGTCTACACGTTTCTTGACTAGCCCAGCGTGCAAAGTCTATGTCAAGGCCGTGCACTCCCGTAGCCTCCAGACTGTTCAAGCACTTGTAACTAAGCAAATTATGCCGGCATGCCGCCAAAAGAATACAAAATTATTCTGGAACTTCTGCGGGGTTAATATAAGCAGAAGTCAGGAGGTTGAGAAGTCAGGTTACGGTGGGCGATTTCTTTAGTGCGGATAAAATGATTAGTGGAAAGTGATTATTGTGTTCTAATTAGTGCGGAACTCTAATAGTTGACGTTTAGCATTGCATATCGACACAAATAAGTTTAATTATTATTGGAAGTAACTCTGTCGGTTTCAAAGTGTTGTTGTGACTAATTAAAATTGGCAATTAGTGACCTTACTGGTGCCTGTATTTTGTTTCCACTGTACAATACGACGATCCGTGAGACCGTCGAAACAATACTATATGAAAGATACAAATTGTTCATAATGAATCTTATCAGGGGGAAGAGCACAGAATGAATGGACGCTAATTCGGGCTTCATAGCGTGCTACGCTACACCTTCAGCTCCAGCTTTCTTCTATCTTGCCAGTATCCTGGTCTTAGAGAGTCGTGTCAAAAGAATTTGAAGACATCGCTCTCTCATTTGCTTTCTCCTACATTACTTTTGGCTTCCGCTCACTATACGTTACGGATTAGAGGAAGCTGTAGAGGATGATAGTCTACGCTTCAAGATTAGTCTAGGAATCCTTTGGAATTTTCTGTTTCTTTATACGTGTCCGTACCAAGACAGTCTTCTACATTTGGTATTATATTAGCTTCAACCTTTATGATTTGCCTGACTCTTCCACTCCTGATTTCCTTAATTGTTACACTCCGCACGTAATAATCCACGTCGATACCAGTGAGTTTTCCAGACGTTTATTCAGTTACCACTCACACAACCATATAAGACCACATACTTAAATATGACACTGCAAATATCTTGTTTTATTTTACTGAATGCCGCTCGTGGCAACAATCGTGCACAACACTACAACGTATCTGAATAAATTGTTGCAAAAGGAGAGTTTACACCCTACGCTACTATTATTCATATCGTTGCCCGATGTACATCAGATATGTACAATCTAATCACTTAGCTATGGGATCTGATTGAAATAGCTACACTGGTAAGTTAACCTAAGTCACTGGCGTCTGAAATTACTTGTGCACGGCGTCTGACTGGCAAACGAAGTACGGTACGTAATTTGTGTTGATTAGCAAGTGTCAGCGAGTCTTGCTTTAACAGGTTCAGTGACCTTGAGACTTAATATTCAATTATCGTTTTATGCTATTTAACATGTTATATAATTTATGTACATGCGAACTATAAATTGATAAGTAGGCCTATGTGGCACTTGCACATACGAGGTTCGTTTGATAGTTGTTGAAATTTTTGTCAGTTTGAAAAATTAGTCTTTATACATCTGTATTTATACTATCCTTTTCCAAGCAATCTTTAACGGATATACTGCACCTATATTAACCGTTCTTTTTCTAGTATTTACATCATTTTTGGAATACACATTCTGTTATCATTTTACAATTTTTTATTATCAGGAAACATCACTTGGAGCTGTATTTGCAGAATAGGCTGGCTGGCTAAAATAACGGTTATTATGGAAAAGTAAGCCTTAGACGCAGACGCTTACGCTCTATAAGGAGAAAACCCGGCCCGTTAAAGATTGTTATACTTGCTAAACAATGGGCGAGAAAATGAAGTAAGGACTTGTCCTATTCTGCACATCCGGTATTTCACTCAAAGTTCAAAGTCATATTACTATTCCCTGCTAGTGACCTATGTTCCGTGCTGGAACGAGAGAGTGTTGTTGGAAGTATCCGATACGGTCAGAGAGCGTTCTGAATAAAAAAGAGGTCAATTATATCCACTGCAGGAAGTTTATGATGGGGAAACTATGGTTAGATAAGGATGAAATTTAGCAAGCCATAGGTTGCAAAGTGGTTGAAGTCATTAACGAGAATAGTACCGACAAAGAAGCTGACCAGCATCCTATCATTGCAGACGAAGAACATATAGTGATCGATAATGATGAGGAAGAGCCAACTAAGACAAGGTTGACGGGATCACCAGTATCAAATGACTCTGGTTTCGTTAAACCATAAGATAGCGCCAACTATCCAAAAACATCTTGAACATGCTACTTTAACGTACATAAGATTGAGATCAATTTATTGTTTTTTTTCCCAGAAGGAGCACCAGAAAAAGTTCATCTGAACTTTCGAAGGCAAAGTCCATCTTGAACTTTCTTCGTTAGTAGAATTGATCCAAAGACTAAGGATTTTTAATGTATTGATCCACTACATAAAGGTAAGCGTTCAGATATTGAATGCTGAACTGCGGTAGAAAAACTCTCCTCTTTGTTATACTTAAACAATTATTAGAAACATCAAAAATCTGTTGTTAAGATGTTCAAAACAAGCTATCTGTAAAGAAAATCAAATAAGATTGCAGCAGAGGAACTCAGACAAAAGCTTTCGTTTACTTTTTCCCTTCAACCGTTACAAAAATATAACCGAATTACTTTTATAAGAAACGTTAAATAGTTTATATTAAAGTAATTAGAAGATTTCTTTTAGATTTAACATAAAAGGGTTGTCCATTACGCTTGTGAGACTAAAGGTTTTAAATTTAAAATATCGGTATGGAGAACCATACATGACTTCCATATTCTAAGATTTATATTTAAAATCATTTTCAGCCAAACAGCCAGGGAAGGAATTTTAACAAAACAATACTTCTTTGTTGCCAATAACGTAGTACACATATAAAAAAAAATTATCCCCTCCCCCTTCAACTATAATTTTGATTTATAGAAAATTACCCCCAGCCCGTTCAACTAGCCTCTTCATTTATAGATATTTCATCTATGTTTCTACAGTGGATTATTAAGATCTTATCAGGATACTTTATCAAAATTAAGTACTTTACTCATGTTACAACAAAAAATGTTTCAGGTAAACTGCCCTTTCCCCGTAACCGATCTTCACCAAAATCAACAGACATTGAGTTCTCTATAGCTCAGGCACATATGTAAAAATTTATTTGATTCTGTTTGAATTTACGGCAGTTATGGTTCGTCATATAAAAAATTACCCATGTTAAAACATAAAACATGAGATTTATAAAACATATCTAAGATTTATATTTAAAATCATTTTTGAAATAAAATATTTTCATAGAACCTACTAACGCTGGGGAAATCTGAGGAGCCAATCAGAGTTGGGCCTACCTGTCACTCTGCTGAATTTGGTGGAAAGCCCTGTCACTGTCGTCAAAGTATCAGCCTTGACAGGGTCCTCTTTTTCTGCAAAATGGGAGAGGCTTGAGATGGAGTGAGTGACATGGTCCCCACCTCAATGAAGAACCCATTGTTTTATAAAAATATATTTAAATTTTGAAAACTGAAAATTCTTTTCTTGTTGTAAATATTTATATTTTATAATCAAAATGACTTTATTTTTGTTACCTGGCAACAAAATTATTTTATTTTCAACAATTACCATTGTTTCAAAAAGTTTAAATAATTTTTCAAGTACTTTACTCTTGTTAAAACGTAAAAGGTTGCTGGTAAACTACCCCTTCCCCTTAACCGATCTTCACCAAAATCTAAAGGCCTTGAGTCCTCTACAATTCACTGACGTGCCCCAAAAAATTATTTGATTCTGTTTGAATTTGCGGCTGTTATCGTTTGCCATAGAAAATACGCTTGACAACAAACGTTGCAGGTAAACTACCCCTTTCCCTCAACCGATCTTCACCAAAAACAACAGGTCTTGAGTACTCTACAAATCAGGGCTGTATGCAGAAAATTATTTGATTCTGTTTGAATTTGCGGCTGTTATCGTTTGCCATAGAAAAAACCCTTGTTAAAAAAACGTTGTAGGTAAACTACCCCTTTCCCTTAACCGATCTTCACCAAAAACAATAGGTCTTGAGAACTCTACAATTTAGGGGTGTATGCAAATAATCTTTTGATTCTGTTTGAATTTGCGGCTGTTATCGTTTGCCATAGGAAATACCCTTGTTAAAACATAAAACGTTACCGGTAAACTACCCCTTTCCCTTAACCGATCTTCACCAAAAACAATTGGTCTTGAGAACACTACAATCCAGGGCTGTATGCGAAACATTATCTGATTCTGTTTGAATTTGCGGCTGTTATCGTTTGCCAAAGAAAACAATTTCCCTTGATAAAAAAAAACCGTTGCAGGTAAACTACCCCTTTCCCTCAACCGATCTTCACCAAAAACAATAGATCATGAGTACTTTACGAATCAGGGCTGTATGCAAAACATTATTTGATTCTGTTTGAATTTGCGGCAGTTATCGTTTGCCATAAAAAATAAATATCGGTATGGAGAACCATACATGACTTCCATATTCTAAGATTTATATTTAAAATCATTTTCAGCCAAACAGCCAGGGAAGGAATTTTAACAAAAAAATACTTCTTTGTTGCCAATAACGTAGTACACATATAAAAAAAAATTATCCCCTCCCCCTTCAACTATAATTTTGATTTATAGAAAATTACCCCCAGCCCGTTCAACTAGCCTCTTCATTTATAGATATTTCATCTATGTTTCTACAGTGGATTATTAAGATCTTATCAGGATACTTTATCAAAATTAAGTACTTTACTCATGTTACAACAAAAAATGTTTCAGGTAAACTGCCCTTTCCCCGTAACCGATCTTCACCAAAATCAACAGACATTGAGTTCTCTATAGCTCAGGCACATATGTAAAAATTTATTTGATTCTGTTTGAATTTACGGCAGTTATGGTTCGTCATATAAAAAATTACCCATGTTAAAACATAAAACATGAGATTTATAAAACATATCTAAGATTTATATTTAAAATCATTTTTGAAATAAAATATTTTCATAGAACCTACTAACGCTGGGGAAATCTGAGGAGCCAATCAGAGTTGGGCCTACCTGTCACTCTGCTGAATTTGGTGGAAAGCCCTGTCACTGTCGTCAAAGTATCAGCCTTGACAGGGTCCTCTTTTTCTGCAAAATGGGAGAGGCTTGAGATGGAGTGAGTGACATGGTCCCCACCTCAATGAAGAACCCATTGTTTTATAAAAATATATTTAAATTTTGAAAACTGAAAATTCTTTTCTTGTTGTAAATATTTATATTTTATAATCAAAATGACTTTATTTTTGTTACCTGGCAACAAAATTATTTTATTTTCAACAATTACCATTGTTTCAAAAAGTTTAAATAATTTTTCAAGTACTTTACTCTTGTTAAAACGTAAAAGGTTGCAGGTAAACTACCCCTTCCCCTTAACCGACCTTCACCAAAATCTAAAGGCCTTGAGTCCTCTACAATTCACTGACGTGCCCCAAAAAATTATTTGATTCTGTTTGAATTTGCGGCTGTTATCGTTTGCCATAGAAAATACGCTTGACAAAAAACGTTGCAGGTAAACTACCCCTTCTCCTCAACCGATCTTCACCAAAAACAACAGTTCTTGAGTACTCTACAAATCAGGGCTGTATGCAGAAAATTATTTGATTCTGTTTGAATTTGCGGCTGTTATCGTTTGCAAATAGAAAAAACCCTTGTTAAAAAAACGTTGTAGGTAAACTACCCCTTTCCCTTAACCGATCTTCACCAAAATCAATAGGTCTTGAGAACTCTACAATTTAGGGCTGTATGCAAATAATCTTTTGATTCTGTTTGAATTTGCGGCTGTTATCGTTTGCCATAGGAAATACCCTTGTTAAAACATAAAACGTTACAGGTAAACTACCCCTTTCCCTTAACCGATCTTCACCAAAAACAATAGGTCTTGAGAACTCTACAATTCAGGGCTGTATGCGAAACATTATTTGATTCTGTTTGAATTTGCGGCTGTTATCGTTTGCCAAAAAAAAAATTTCCCTTGATAAAAAAAAACTGTTGCAGGTAAACTACCCCTTTCCCTCAACCGATCTTCACCAAAAACAATAGGTCGTGAGTACTCTACAAATCAGGGCTGTATGCAAAAAATTATTTGATTTTGTTTGAATTTGCGGCAGTTATCGTTTGCCATAAAAAAAAATCTACAGACAGACACACAGACAGACAGACAGACTCACAGACAGACACACACACAGACACTTTTCGGAAAACGACTTTTTTTCATGTTTTGAGTGTAGTAGAATCAGAATCTGCAATAATCTCGAACACGATTTTTTTTGCCATCACCATACTTCCATTCCTTAAGGAATATGGAAGTAAAAAAAAAGAAAAGAATCCAAAACTTCCAAGTTTACCTACTATATTATTCCACTTGCCTTACTTAATAAGATCTTTCTCTGACACACTCTCCGCTCTCTCTCTCTCTCTCCCTCTGTTTCTCCCCCTCCCCCTCTCCTTCCTTCTTTTTTCCCTCACTTTCTATTTTTCTTTTTCTTTTTCTCTTTACATATTTCTTATGCTCACTCGTTTTCTCTCTCCAATTTTCCTTTCTCAATATTATTAGTATCTCTTATTAAATTATGTTTAAGAAGTACGGAGATACTATATTACATTTATTTTTCCTCAGTAAATAATGCCATCTACTTCGTTTTAAAACAATGAAATGTCACAAATTAACTGTAAAACAAAAATTTGTTTTAATGTCGCAGTAAAATTCATTAAAATAAAATAAAAAATTTAAATCGTCTTCTATATTGTTAGAGAGTTGCATGATCGTGATCTTTCATCAGTGGAATAATTTATTGGACGACTGTTGTAACCTGTAAATTGGTTGCAAGGCTATAAGTCATTGTTTTGTGGCTTCGGGGGGTGAAGTCAAATCATTAGAGGTGAAGTTCTTCTCTGAAGACAATTTATGATAATTAGTTTTATAATCACAAATAATACAGATGTCTTTACAATAATTCTACTTTATAAAATTTCTTAAAATTAAGTTAAAATTAAAATGAAATCTTCAAATTAAACTTATTTTAAATTAAATCAATTACTTTAATTACTTTAATTGGGTAAAATATAAGAACGTTCAATTAACTAGTCTTATTCTCAAACAAAATATAGTAACTAACTTGAATTACACTTTAAAGAAACTGACAAAACACAAAACGTATGGCTATCACTGGTTACAGAGGCTATCTCAGAACACCTAAGTCAGAACAAGGAACAAGTTAAAGTGAAACAGTAGTAAGCTCTCTTAGAACATTTACAATTAGATCTGCCTTTTGATTGCAAACATCGTCTTTTATATTCTAAAATACGGGTTGCACAACTGATTCTACAGTGTTGGGATTATTCCTTTCTTTTAATTTTAAAACGTTAATTCTGATTGACTAAAGCTAAATTAGTGATGATAAATTCTTAAAAATTTTTGTAAGACTTCTTAATTTACATGGAATACAACATGTGTTTTCCAAGAACCACACATTTCGTCCATCGTCTGGCCTACCCCAAACAAATCATTATTTTATGATTTAGATCTGTTACCATTAGTTCTTATTTTATGTGTCTGCTAGTGCTCCCCCAAAACTTCCAATATTTGTCGTAAATATGTCTATCTTAACATATTGAATTTTGTCCCACAATATCTGCTGTTATGATAATACACTTCAGTAGGCGTTGACAGCGCATAAACTACGGTTTACGATTATTGTTTCCTGGACACGCAGTTGTCCTTTTTCCTTAATCTAAAGAAGTTCTCTAAAACTATTTCATGTACAAGAACACCTGGTAGTCTGATTTAAATTTTGTCATCCACGTCTACACACAATTGGAAATTTTAGTACTCTCACTTATTCTTTATAATAATAATATTACATACACTTCCCAATTACAAGGCGACAGAGAAGTCCTTACTCATAATTTAATAACACTTTTGTAAAACAATCACTCACATTGCAACAGATTCTTAGTTATACAAGTGTCCAATATACGTTATCATAATAAATAATAAGACTTACAGAATTACTGGTTATAGTAATCCGTCACAAAAAAAAAAACAATTCAACATTTCTTCAAACCTTCGTTATTACATTTTCTTATCGCTTGGAGTCAGAACGTTCAACCCGTTACATTGATTGGGTCTTGCTCTTTATATGGCAGGCAAGAGGGTATTGGTGTGGGGCAATAATGTTATGAGAAAATTGTACGATGTTCAAGACGTCTGGAGAAAAATCGGACGGTCTCCCGAAGAATTGAGCGGTATCGAGAATTTGCTGTACAGAAACATTGCGTCATTCTGCTTACATAATACATGACAAATGGCACATAAGCAACGCATGATGTCTATCGCATAGACGTAGCATTAGTTTCATTGCAAAGCAGGAGTTTATTGTTAAGAAATTTCAGTGGTGAAATTTGGCCGTCGTAACTACATTTATTATGCAGGCAGTAACTTTCTTCTTGAATAAAGATTAAGTTAAAGACACGATATAAAAGAACCAATTAAAAATATTACAAATGAATTATGAACTTAATCTTTAATAACAAAAAATTTTAATATACATTCATTAGAAACGTTTATGTTTACAGGCTTCTAAGCAGAGAAATACTTTTTTATCATGGCTTAATACAATTTTAATTACTAATTATCAAGGAGATATTGAAGGCAGCCAGAAACGTTGGGTTCTTTTTCTCATTTCTACTTTAATAAAACAGAATTATTTTAAAGTGAATGACTTTGTTGTCAAACGTTTGTTGCCACTCAAAATCACTACTAGGCATGAATGTCTTGTCTATGTTTGTGCACGTTAACGCTTTTTGAATCGTTTTATATTGCATGTCGTGGCTTCCTTAGTAAGATTTCATTCTTCTATGCTTAAACTTCTTATTGATTTTAAAATATCATAAATGTAGAGTTTTTTGATTAGGCAGATAAGAACTCTAGAGGTATCTTCTATTTTTTCTGAATTATTTGGTCTAGTTGATAGCTCCATCATCATGTTATTGTTCCAATAATCGTACGTATCGTCTCTTTAACAATGGACTAAAAGAACTGAACACCAGAGATTGTGTTACTCAGAGTTTAATACCAGTTTCACTAATCACAGACAAAATCAAAATTCTTCAAGTATACAATTTTTCTACACTCATTAATGTAACAAACAATAAATGCCACTTAAGTGTATCGCAAGTAATAACACAACTGCCCCTTTCAAAACCCTGCCGAGAGTGGGACATGATAATGCGGCTTTCGCTCTCATTCATAATATAATAATTAATAAATCAATGATTTTATTTTCAGTATTTAATTAGTTATTTCACGCTATCAAAGTCACACACTCCTCTGTATATTAAAAGGAAAAAGTTTATTGTGCATCAACGAACTTAGCAACTTAGCCAAACGAACACACAAAATCCTCTGACCTAGCCAATAGTTTACACAATCAGTTGCGTTCGGTATAATCATTGTCATTATATATATTGTACTGTACTTTTTTTATAGTATTGTAATTATTATATTTGCCACACGTTGTTGGCGACATTAAATATACTGTAATTATTTGCAGATATTTTATTTCTATATGCCATACATTGTGGATGTCATTTAATGTACTGTTATTTTATTATTTGTATGGTATTTCTATTTGCTCATAAAAAGAAAACTCTATCTCAGGGTTAACAATTATTAAATTGATTTATATTATTTAATACTGTGTATGATTTATTCTTTTCTTTAATCCGTACCAAATAACGTTAGTGTATAAATTTTTTAATAAATAACAAGGTAAGAATATCTACCATATAAATGTAAATAACTTGAATCTGAACTCTTCACAACTGCAACGGGTTCAATTCTAGTTGATGTTTATCATCTTAAAGGTAATGTTAGCCTTCGGGGTTTGTTCCTTCTCTGGGATTTCTTATTAGATTGAATGTTGAATTATATTTTCTTCTATGATTACTAAATTGATATTTCTTCGGAATTCGAATTTTATTGTATTGACACTCAAACTATCTTCCAGGACAGGCTTCTTCTTTTAGTTCGGCGTTCTATAAATGATATACTCAGACTTCTTGAAATATTGTTGTTTATTAAGTTGTATAAAAATTATAATTCTTTCAATGTTACAGATTTATACTCTTGTATGTTTATTAAATTCCTTCTTTTAAAGGTTTCCTTTATTAAATACAAAATTAAACTCTTTTACAAGACCACTCTTAGATGTTTATGTGATTAAATATAAAAATAGACTTTGTGATGTGTCTTTTCTTAAATATAAATTAAACTTTTTGATGTGTATCGCCTGAAATATAAAATTAAACTAAACAAATTTTCTTCCATTTGAATACAATTCAAATCTAACAATTTACAATTTGCCATTTAGATACTTAACTACATTCGTCACATCTTTCCATCATATGACTCTTAACAACATACATAATTTTATTAATTATTATTAATTACATTTATTTGATTTTTTACATTATCCATAATAATTAGTATATTTTAGATTACTATTCTATTAATCTTTCATTTTATTTGAATGTTTATTTCCAATTTAATATAATAATTGTCAACACATATTTCTTAATGCTGTTCTATATAATATTGGAGTCTACCTCTATGTTGGTCGTGACTAACACTCAGTTTTTTTGTTTACAATCCTAACATATGTTCACCATACTATACAATTTATATCTTCTCTCTTTTAAAATTATTATTTCATTCTTATGTACTGTGGTGTATTTTAACAGCAGTACAATATATATATGTATATATATATATATTATATTTAATTTTTATAATGAATTTACATCAAGATATTTCTTTCCTTATTAGGAACATGTTTTGAGAACCCCTGTGTTCTCATCGTCAGCCTTCGTGATCTTGCGTCTGGTGAAGTACTTGTGTGTTGGCTGGACGCTATGGAAAATCTATTGAATTTAAACATTAAAATTTACTACTGTCTTATTAATTTATAGGGCTACTATAAAATTGTTTATAAAAAATTTGTCTTTCAATACTTGAGTCTCTTTGCTTGTTTTATAAATATGTTACTTGTTGTCGAATTCCACAACCAACGTCGATGTCCGGCGACCAGCTGCTGTAGACGACTCGTTGTTGGTCGTTGACCTCAGCGTCGTTCACTTCTACGTTTCACACACACACGCGTTGCGGTTATCAAACTGTTATTGTTTATAAAATTATCTCAGGGGTTTTATGTAATGGGTGATTAAATAGATCTTGTGTATTGGGCTTACACAAACTCCGGTCTCTTGAAGTGTTCTCGCGTAAACTCAAAACACCACGTTAGGTATTTTGGCCCTAACCCGGAAAATCTTCCAATTTATGCGAAAAAGCACTAGAGTAATGATCTACTTTTTTTAATTTGAGTTCTCTAATGGCAATGGTTACGAAGACCTCGAACCGTGAACCAACTTCTAAGTCTACAGGAAAACGACCTATCTTGTCACGAAAAACTCGTGACAGCGAGTACGTGTTTCTATAACGAGTCCTTAGAAGACATTCGGCCATGCGTACGCTGTAAGCGACCAACTCTGCTAAATTTTAGACCTTCTGATTGGTTGAAACTTTAGTAACGTCACAGATGATAACACAGATAGACTGAAATCAAGCTTAAACTCTGTCCGATTCTGCAAAGGCCTGTCTAGATCTAATCTACAAATATTATTACTTTCTATGAGATAACGAGAATAAAAGGCTACTGATTTCATAAAAAAAACATAAAAATTATATGTGTGGAGAATTGAGTACTGTATATGAAAAATGTAGCATATAACCATAAGAGTACCCTGTCCAAGTTTCAGAACGAAATGTTAATTTTCCTCGAAGTTATTAAATAAAAAGTAAATCGCACACTTACACACAAATATTTCACATGACATATAAAAGAGAATATGTGAACATTTTGACATAACACACTTTTTTAAAATAGCTTGGTTCAAAACTTATGACTACTTTACAAAGGAAGAAGAAAATCAATTTAAAACATGTCTATGGCCATCAGAAAATGTTATATAGCATTAGTACTCCACTTAAATACTTCATATCCTATACACCATATCTTAAATACACCATATAAAAATTGTAGGTGCAGAATTGAGTATATGGAAAATGTAGCTTATAACCATGAGAGTACTCTGTCCAAGTTTCAGAACGAAATGTTAATTTTCCTCTGTCTATGAAAAAATGAAAAAATGTCTATCAAATGGCCATCAGAAAGTGTTATATAGCATTAGTACTCCACTTAAATACTTCATATCCTGTGTACTGTTGCAATGTGTGTGTGTGTGTGTGTGTGTGTGTGTGTGAGAGAGAGAGAGAGAGAGAGAGAGAGAGAGAGAGAGAGAGAGAGAGAGAGAGAGAGAGAGTTAGTGGAATGGTGGATATGGGTGCGAGTGGCAGAGGGAAAGAGAGAATATGACTGACCTAAGCGAAGACATTTCCTAAGAGATCGTCGCAAAAATTGTTACTGATGAATTGTAATTCCATTGATAGATCTTTCTACCCTTATTATATACCCTTATTACCCTATATAAGGTCAAAATATACCCTTATTACCCTTATAAGGTCCAATATATATCAAAAATTATTTTATTTAATTCAGACAAAATAATTTTTACACTCTAAATTTTAATATACAATTTTTCGAATTACCGTTAGTTATTTTCTTTTAAGTCATTTTTTATCGTAGAAGCTGTATTACATAACGTTGTTTGAGCGAACACGTTCTACTGAGCCAAGTGGTTATCAGTGTTACAGTGGCTGAAGATCGTGAAGCAAAAGTGTAACCTACACAGAGAGAGAATGAACCGTTATAAAATAAACTCACAGTGCTTGGAGTATAGTGTCGCCTGCTTTTATTTGATATCGCCATTGAAGATGGCCACTGAGGCAGCGACGTGTTCCAGATTCGTTGTATCAGCCACACGAAGGGACTACTGATATACACAGTTTAACGATTTCTTTCTGCTACCGAATACTATAAACCTCTACACAAGTATGACACTACACAGAATATTTTGTACCTCAAGCTGAAAGATATTCTCAAGCGACGTATTTTAGTTTCATTTGTTTACGTTTTGGGAAGGAAATTTCGTATTCAGGGCCGACATACACGGTTAATGCTGTAAAGTGATTTGAGAATAACGATGTAAGTTTTTTTTATACACGAATAACATGAATATTAAATAACACGGATCAATATCTAGTTTGTGCGTCTATTCGCATGTGGACATTTGTAACCTTTTTGATGGCACTTGCTCTATCTTTTAAAAATTGTATTTTTCATATTCATATTTTGTACTTATTTGTCTTATAAACATTTTGTAATAACCAGTAGTAAATCAAAAAAGCGAAATAATGATCATGAAGAGAAATTTTACATAAAACTCTATACGCAAAAACTGCAATCAAACACTATTTTACAAACAACTGTGTTTACGTCTATACTGTTACATCGACGCCCCGCTAATGAACAAGCGTACCCTAGGCCTACAGTATTGCGTTCTGCACGCATATTTTAGTAGTGATCCACAAATGACCAGACAATTTATTCCAGGACGGACTTGCACGAACGAACATTTTCTCGCTCGTTAAGGTAAATCACCAATCAATGTGGAAACGTTAAGTGGATTCATCACGCCTTAAAACGACGACAAAGTGAGTCAGTTAGTTAGCGATCAGTAATTCTGATTTACATCGCTATAAACTATAAACTGTAAAACTGTGAGACGCTAAATTGTAAAACATATACTGTTTGTATACAGTATATAAACAGTAACGTTCAACAGGGTTGAACAGGCTTGTTCAAGACCTGATGATGTCAGAGATGACGAAAAGCTTTGTCTAAACAAAAATTGTAGCAGTTTAGCAACTTAATAAAAGAAATAGTAAGGATGGCTGCTAATTTAAATAATACGAAGAATATAATTGAACTGTCTTCATTGAGGTAACGGAATTTCAGTAAAGTCTGTTTTAAATACGTAAGCGCAAACACACACACACACACACACAATTATTTTTATATTTACGCTTCTTTGTAAATGTTCACTTATAAAACTTCTCCGTTCTTGTCACTTGAAGCAAATTTAATATTGTTTGTTAATTTCAGTAGGCTACTGCTGTTATGGCTGATCCAAACATTTTTTGTTCCCCTAAATAAATAGGCTACTAATATATTCTTCTAATATATTTTTTGTCCTCTGTTCGTTGTATGTTTATCTTGTAGTTAACTAGTTTTGTTTAATTTTAATTTTTCATTAACCTTGACAGTTAATAGTTGTTCATGTTTGACATTTTAAAATGACATAAGTTAAAAATTATAAATGACTGCAAGTATTTTACATGTTTTACTTAAATACTCGGTATGGATACACAACTTGAATAGGCTACTGGTGTTGGACCCAACTAACCTATGAAAGGAGCTGGATAAACAAAGGAATATCGCACAAAAATTAATTATTTGTTATTGCTTCAGTACGTTTTACGTAACTTATATACAATAGGGTGAGGCAGAAATACCTGACGTTTTTGAAATAAAATAACAGAGTAATTGCAAAGAGTCAATTTTGATTTATTTCCTCAGCATAAACACACAGGTTTTCCATTATTGTTGCCACAAGAAAAAATTGAATAAAAGAAAAATTACAGACGCAAAATAATATTAAGGAAACGCCACCCGTTTTTCGTCGATTTACGGTCTATGAAACCCCTCATCGCAGACCGAAGCATGTTTTTTGGTATGGTAGTTATCACGGGTTGAATTGCTGCACCTAGTAGCATTGCAGCGCTCATAGTTTTGACAATAAACGTAGTTTTTCTACGTAAGCGATCCTGAAACAATGAAGGAAGGCTATTGGGATTATCCCTCGCAATTCGGTGCGCCGTCATTCCTTCCTTTTAAACATCTTCGTCAGAAGAATGCTGGATTTGGACTTACACTACCACTCCAACAAAACAATGGTCGTACATGAATTGAGCCCTCGTGACTGAGAAAAACGTCGAGTTTTTGCAGAAACAATATTGGAATGTAAAGGGTCTGAAATGTTGGCACTTGCTTTACTGTTCTGAAACCAATCCAAGATAGCTTCACGAGCGTCCACTTCACACAGAACGGATAACAGTAGTTTGGGATGGAAAATTTTTGGGGGTGATTGGCCTATATTTTCTTGAGAATTTACAGATCGGTGAATGCTGCAAAATTTCCTCACCTCAGAACTTCGCATAAATCGAGGCAAACTGTGATTGCAACAAGAGGGGACAACTTTCCGGCAACACCAAGGCTAAGTGCTAAAGATGATATTTAGAGAACGTCTTCTTTCCCTCCGTGGAGTCGTCGTGTGGCCTCTCCGTTCACCCGATCGTATGTCATTTTTTCCTGTGGGGTTACGTGAAATATAAAGTTTACATACACAAACCACGCGTATTACCAGAGAACTAACGGCAGCAAGTCAACGCAACATAACTGTTAAACCAAGAAACGTGCTTTAGTCTGCGTTGAGAATTTTCATAGTCCGTCACCAGCAGTGTGTTGACAAAAACGGATGACATTTACTTGATATTACTTTCCGTATTTAATTTTAGTTTTCTTAATTTTTTCTTTTCGTCAAAATAATGTCAAACATATGTGTTTAAGACGAAAAAATTAATAACAATTAAATCTTTGTAATTACTGTGTTATTTCGTTTCAAAAACCGTCAGGTATTTCTGCCGCACCCTATATGAGTAAATTTATCTCAGAAATTGTGACGATAAAAGAAAGTTGTTTTCCTTCTAGGTATGAATGGCCACACGCCTCAATAACTATTCTTATAATATTGTGTAAGTGTAAATAATGGTAGTTCTGGCTATCAATTTAGACAGAATTGTATTAAATTGAAGCGTTTTTCTATTTTGAGGAAGTTAGGTTTTACGAATGTTGTAAACGTTTTTACTGGTTACCTTTGAAATCCGTTTGTTATCAGTTTTTAGTTTACTATATATAACTTTTATAGAGAAGTTGCTGGCTAAATAGTCCAGAAGAAAGATTAAGAAGCATAAACAGGCTGCACAATGAAAATATTCCCTGCATTGTAATATAGACCTATGTGTTGTT
This sequence comes from Magicicada septendecula, assembly GCA_034769895.1. NCBI lineage: Eukaryota > Metazoa > Arthropoda > Insecta > Hemiptera > Cicadidae > Magicicada > Magicicada septendecula. Next base: position 403,572,322 of record CM068369.1, on the reverse strand, counting down.
ATTAAAGTAAGAGTGAATTTGGAGCCTCAGAACGTTATCTTATGTTACATCATACTGTAAAACTCATGGCAGGACATGATTGTAGTTGACAATATTGACAGTTGATGGGTTGCTCACGTTGAAATGTGATTTCATCCGAAGCATTGAAGAATCTCTTCCAGAAAAATCCAAATAGCAAAATAAAAGTCGGAAGACTGAAACTGAGATGGGACGATAGTGTAGACCAAAGTGGTAGTAGGAGTGGAAGGACTTGAGTACTTTATGGAGAGACGTCTGGAACAGCCAGAGACTGTTGGAGAGGTTCTAAACGCTCCTGATAGAGGACAATGAGTACAAGTAGCAGCAGAGAGCATCTACGCAATATACACGTATGCGAACTGCATGCCATCATTATAAACAATACTAGTTTCACTATTTAAGATTTTGGTATTAATACATAAATAAATGTTAATCAAGTATCCTTTCTTGTCCTAGATGTTTGGAACCAGATGTGTGTAAAGTTTAAAGTTGTAAACATACTTTAGCCGGAAAACAGCTGCGCAGTCAGAGTATACCGCATGTTACAAAGTGCTTTGTATTGACATTATTCAAAGAGATAGTAAGTTGGGAAAGGTTTCAGAAACAATTTTGATGTTTTCTGAACAAATCTCTTGATTACAACCAGCAGTTATCCCCACTAATAAAAAGTTCCTCACTGATCGAGTTTTTGCCCTCAGTACTGGAAAAAACCTGAGCTGAATGTAGTAAAAATATTTTTGCTTTGCTTCAGTCGATACATTAATGCAATTTAATGCCACCGTAGTCTCAAAGATACATAGACCTGTAAGCATACAAAAAATAACATCATTTAAGTGTAGTTTATCCGAGTTAAGTTTCTAGATTCTCTAAAACTCCTGTTTTTCTCAGTACAGCAAATTTTATTTTTGTGTAGTTATATTTGTCATTGTAATTTTTTTTAAGTAACCCAAAAGACGTAAAGTGACTTTATTTATAACGTATGACAGTATTTTATGATTATTTTAAATTTAATTTCTGGATTTCAAAATGTTCGAGTTAGCTAGTATAGGCGAGCGGCTTCCCCATTAGAACAACGTATTTCCCTATCTCGCCTATAGTCTCATGTGACTGTTGGACTAGTAATATGAATTTGTCATATACCATACATGTATTTATATGTACATTTTTTTATCATTAACCTTCAAAATTCTGTTCAAGTTTCTGCATATATCTGTGGGCACGAGAAAAATAAAGCCTGTCTGTAGCTTTTTAATGCTGAGTATAATTACAAAGAATCTTTTTTAGTATAATTTTCAGTATTTCTTCTTATTGTAAAATACTCAGCGTCATAATTTAATTTGTTTATGCTATTGCCTCGAGTAAATTAACAATTAATTATAATGCTTTGACAAAATCCGGTACCTACCAACTAACATGAAAATATGAAACATTTGCTAAAAAAGACAATAGTGGAAGCTAGTGGTGTAACTGCGGGGGAAACAGGAAATCAGTCTCCTCCAGAGTTAATTACAATTTCAAAAAATCCAAACTCACTTAACGTACGCCTATTTATAAGACAGTTGCGAGTGTTAAAATTAATCTTATAAATAACTCATCGTCATCATCATCATCTGCAAGGAACAAACCATGGATGGTTTGTTCCGGTCTCAAACAGGCAAAGATTAGAGCTGGTCACTCCAGCGCTTCCTCGGACGTCTCACACCTCTCCGTCCCCTCGGCTATAGTTCCCTTTGTTTGGGGATGTCATCCATTCGACAAAGAGGTTCCCCCAATTCAGCTGATACTGGACAATCATGTCAAGTATACTCAAAATATTTATAGTATATTGCTGCCGTTTATAAATAACTATAAAAATAAAATAAGTGAAAATCCTGAATTTCACATTTTTTCGAAGGAAAATGCGGAGTAACTTCTTAACAGAAGGAAAGAAATTGTCGGAATTAAAAAAACTTTGATTAGATTATAAACCATACAAAAGTATATGTTTATGCTATGGTCATTTTCTACTAAATATATATGTATGAATAAATGACCGGGGTACAAATGACCAAGTACAAAAGCATTTTACAATCAAGCACATTTTAATTTTGTACTCGGTACGTATTTCAGTAATTTGTCTTTATATTTCCTTACTCTTGCCGTTTAGATTTCAAATCACATCACTAATTTCTTGGGATCCATCTGATAACCACTACCTCAATCAACAGTAAGCAAACTCGTCACTCCGTCTGCTTCTCCAACTTTAAACATTGTTACCTGATACGATCTTAATCTATGATATTAATTTATTGTTTATTAATCCTCTTCGCGTTGTTGTATTCGTGCTATTGCGACGCTCGAAAAGTATTTAATCATTAATCAACGTTCACATTATCGTTTCTTTCTTTTATCATTCCCAAATAAGCTCGCCAATGTAATCTATACTGAGTAGAAACACAATACAGTTGTCTTGCATTTTTTTAATTCGCAATCACACATTTTTCTACTTTCATTGTCTGCAATTTTGTGTGTTGTGTTGAGGACTTTTAAAGTTATTAACCTGACGTTCAGTAAACACATTTTCATCATTTTTTTAACATTTTCTGTATAACCTGTCGAATGACTTTCCATAATCAATAATTGATAATTTTGTGACTCAATTGAAGTTTGTCTTTTGTGGCTTCAACCAAATAACATCAATACCCCCCCCCCCCCAATCTCATTCATTACTAAAAATGGGTTGTTCTTCTGACAGTATGGTGTGGAGCACCTCATTAATTACTTTAATATAATCATTATAAGCTGATTTAACTAATAGTAGCTTATATAATTATTTGGATAGCTTCCTGTTATTTTCACTTGTAGCGACAAACTATTGTAATTTTATAATTCTCTATTGCATTTGTCACAAGTGGAAATCTGTAATTAAAATAATGATTGAAAATTATTAGGATGTCAGAATTAACATTCAGACCTGGGAGTCAATTCTGGGGTATCAAGAGGAGATGGACTTGCAAAATAAAGTACTCGTGAACAGCTTTGGAAATATAATTTAATTAAAAATATCAATGAATAGGCCTATAGAGTATATAGAGGATATCAAAGAACTACATGTTAAGAAAGGAGACGTACGAGCTGCCAAAACCAGCCTTATTTTGTAGACTCAGTGAAATAAGAAACTTTGTCAGGCAGAAAGGAAGGTGGGCCGTAACGGACCAAACGGTTTAATGCTTGTGGGAGAAGAAGATCTTTCCTGTCCTAAGTCTAGAGCGAGCTTCATCTTCACTTCTGAAATTTCCTCTGTACTTTCGATTGTGACGATTTCTTGATTTCTTTTGTGTGTTCAAACATAAGTTCTTATACAGGGATATCTTTTTCTGAAAACGGAGAGGTTTGATGTTTATTCGTGTAGTATTTTTTAAATGTTAATTTACTCCCACTTATTACTAATACTACCAGGCCCGGAGTCAACAATACTAAAACTGTTATTTACCGGGCTGCTGAGCTGTGGTCGATGGCTTAAGTTTTTTTCTTAACGACCACACTGTCATCTTTGCGAACGTTTTCATTTTAATTTTTTCTACTAAAAATGACCTCCGGAGGTGTGGCCAAAACGTACAGAGATTAACCACGGTCCAACAGCCAGGTACATAACAGTTCCGGTAATGTTGATTTCAGCGTTTCGTGAAGTTATATACTACTTTCTGGCGTCCTTATAAACTACGATCCACTCAGTTCTACTCTAAACGACTTCCAGGTTATCATGTATACTTGATTAGAATTTCTGTTGCACAGTTTTCAGCTTTGTGATAAAATTCTTTACCCTTCACCGTTTTCCTGCAGACATTCTCTGTAACGGTCGTATTATGTACGAAAACTACAGCCTCTGTACTCGCCGATTACACAGAATTTGACCGCTGTTGTGCGATATTCTCGCGGTCAGATTTTTCTTTTTTTCTAAGTACATAATCAATACGATGTACAGGATAGCAGCCAATCAACAATTTGTACACATTACGTACGGTTTCCTGAAAACGTGTTTGTTATTTGCAACTTACCATATGACGACCTTGTGTGTTTGACGGCCATGGTGTTTAATTTTACCATTATCATCACAACCTACAGCATTATAGCAAGTACGTATTATAGAAATTTAGTTGTAAGGTTATATTAAGACTTAATTATTTCAGTCAGACTCATTACTCAAGTCATGGGACTAAAGTATACATATAATGTCAAGTCAGGGTTCTGTGTTTTAAATGAGTTTGTGTTTAAAACGATCCCATTTAATCTATCCCTTAGAATTATTTTGAGAAGAGAGAAAAACAGACACGTTGTACTAAGATACAACTACAGTTTTTATTCCAACCTGTAACATGAACTGACAAGTACTAATTACTTTAATGTTGTTGCTTTTGTATAAACAGAATACAAGAACATGCGTCGTTAATTACTTCTAATTACCTCTAATTACCTCAGCTAAAAATTCCTATTTCCTATGAAAGCTCTTCATCTGTTTTTCTAAATAGGATGATTCCAGTAACCAACTTTCAGATACATCTAATGCTTTATTTTCACATTTATTGCTTAAGAAATTGCATAGTGTGCATGTTAAACTTTGTACCTTTTAATAACTGCATATGTAAACAGCGGGTTCATCCGTGACGTCATCCACCCCGCTAAACTGCTACCAACGTGTCCCATTACGCTCGTCGCAGTCCAAGTTAGTTAACTGTTAAACTCTGACCGGACAACAGCCTTGATCGCCGCGGCTATGTAATTCTTTCAAATCGGAATATTCCACTTCAATTTATTCTTATGCTTTTCAGTACTTAATTCCTACTTTGGCAATGTATGCCACGCTACACTGCACGGGCCATGCAATCATTTTCACATAAATTTAAATAAACAGTTAATTCAAAAAATACAGTCGACTAAGTTATTTCATGTTATACCAGCCTCACGTTGTAAGACCAACTCAAGAAATTTTCGAGAGCGTCGAAGACGTAACAGTGCACATAGAAATTTGTTTAGCCTATTAGTTGAAAACTGGATGTGAACTTGTGTAGACATCAGTAGACAGGCTAATCATACATCGACGCGCATACAATCGAAAATACATATACAAAATATAATTTGGCGTTTCGACAGCTCCGCACTATATACAATGAATAAAATCTAGTTCTGCGATTCTCCCATAACTGTTCTTTCAATGTGTGTATATTTCGTTTAATGCAATTTCCGAACTGACAGTTCAAGTTGTGTTATACAACCACATGATCCACTGCTGACAGTTCAAGTTGTGTTATACAACCACATGATCCACTGTTGACAGTTTGCACCAGTCCAACGACAGACCGTTATTTACAACAGAGGTTTTAAAAATTTGTCAGAGTTCAAATTTGTTCTCTTCTTAACACATATAATTTGCGGTTTGAGTAATTTCGTAATCTGATTGACTAACCGAGCATATGTTACGGTTGGTACTATAAGATTTTAAGTGCTTCGTCTTATTGTTTTCAGGGCTCAGTTGATATAAACCGATTTTAATATTAACACTGATAAATGAACTGATTTTCAAAAAAGTAATATTGAAAACAAGCATAGAAATTATTTTTGTTGAATTTAAGTTTACGTTTGATCACTGGGTATGCTGATGACACACGCCACTTTCACTTTGTAATGTTCAGGAACACTTACTTGATCACTTAGTAATGACACCACTAATATCACCGTCACAATTTACGATCGTCCCTGTTTCCGTGAACTACAGAATCCCGTGTCGAAACATTAAAAAGTAATAATAAATTTATAACAGTAATAAATTTAAATAAATTTGTCATTTAATAGCTAATAACAATTCTTTTCTGAACGTAGTTTTTAAAGTTCAATTATATTGGTTTAATAGCACAGTAATAACAAACAAGTAATTGTAATAAAAATAGAAATATCTGATAAAATATAAATTCGTATATTTAGTATTCTCTTAATCTACCGTACGTTGAGACCCCGTTGCGTTCAGCGATATTCCGTTGTTACTCCCCTCATTTACTTGATCTGAGTCGAACATGTTTCAAATTGTTTAATTTATCTTTTTGCGATACTTAATGGTTCTTCATATTGTTTTCTTAATTTATTTATATTTTTACTGTAAACTATGAAGTATTAGCGTCGTCTGTATTCATCATTGATCCGTAAAATTTATGTAAGTTAACATATCACGCAGACTAGGAAAGGTAATTGCCAAATATTATGTTTTTTGTATAAATCAGCTACAAACCTCCAAGTGTTCGTGGTACTTGGTAACTCGATATCTATTGTTTGGTTGCGGTCACGACGATTGATCACGATCTCCACTTCACTCGGCATCAAAATACGCTGCCCAACTTAAGTTCGATATTGTTTCTATCGGTCAACACATAAATTCTCATATTGTCCGTTCACTACTTCTGTTTTGATCAATACAATAACTCGGGCTTCGTTCCAGAAATTACCTTGAATGAGACCATTAAATAAACGACAGACAGCACTTTCAAAAGTGGATTTCATGTCTACAAGAAATTAATGTTGTTTCTACACTTACGAAAGTAACGATAGCAATCGCCTTGAATGGAAACGTGAAACTAGAACTTGGCAGGATCAATTAAAATATATTGAAAAATACAGTTTATCTGTTATCTCAATTTGTGAATGGAAACAATGTACGGTGGGCAGAATTGTTGTCTGGTCAATCTACATGTGTGTTGTACAAGGAAAAATTTCCAAGTACAAAAATTTCCATGCATTCCCCACGAATACGATAGGTCTAAGTTTAGATCAGGCATATGGAAATTTTCCCTAATTCTGGTCACAATAACTTAACGGTTTTCTAATAAGGCTGCATTAAAAAGACTTCAGTTAGGTGCCAGGGTAGAATTAGCCCTTATTGTTAAATATAAACTTACACAGGCGTAATAAGTAAATATAGAAAGGTATATATAAATTAATACATATAATTTTTTTTGTGTAGGGGAGAAATATTTCATTGGATCTTTTCATCACCTTTGCTGTTTTAAAATGTGTAAGTGTGATCTGTGATATTTTAAATAACAAAAAAATATTAAAAGATGAACAAAAAATCAAAACAAAAAAGTTTTTATTCTGAAAACTTTTATTCATTTCGAAGGTTATATTTACTGCCTACTTAAGGTTTACAAAGCAAGTTTTCTCTCCTTAAAACTCTTAAACATTGAGCCATATAGCCTTCACTGCCAAGATAAATTTCTATGAGAAACAATCAAATTACTTCATTTAATCCTTGCTGATGCTGATCAGATCCATCTCTTTCCTCTGAAAAAATAATAACCAAATCCATTAATTATAAAGTACGAATTTTTTTTTTCTAAAAGAAAAGGTATGATAACCTAAAACTTAAAACTCATGCCTTATGTCAATCGTAATTTAATCGTCACATAAAATTCTGTATATAACGAGGAACGATACTAAGACATAATAAGTTTTTGGCATAACGGTTGTTTAGCACACAAAAACTAAAACACACACACACACACACACACACACACACACACACACACACACACACACACACACACACACACACACACACATTGACTAAAAGTACACTACATAGGCTACGTGGAGGTGATAGATTAACAAAAGTTCCTACATGACGTTTAACAAATCTCACATGCGCCAACGCTCGATCTAGAATCAGTTAGTCTGTTTCCAGTGTACAATACGATGGCCCGTGCGAAGTAGAATTGGTGTCAGAAGTGAGATAGGATCTTTAACAGTGGAACAGAGGACACTTCATAGAAGCACAATGTGAGCGGTCATTGATTTCATAATAGCTACCAGTCAGGTGATGAAAACTTTTCAGGCGCTGCTGTTGCGGTGCGGATAGAGGAACGACGCCAACGAAAAGAAGAAGAAGCAGATAAAGGATAAGATAAGAAACGCAGGTATGAAAGAGAAGAGGTAGATGAGCGGCAAAAAGCACATTTGCTCGAGTCGGAGAAGGGAAAAAATGACAAACAAAAGATAAAAATCACTGACACAGGTGTAGATTCAACTTCAAGGACACATACTGCAGAATTGGATCTCCTATTTGATGATTTAGATAAATTACAAGGTAACCTCAATGGGTAAGAGGTAAGATTACCTGCAGCAGTTGAGTCAAGAGCAAATAGAAGTCGAAGAATTAATGAAAATACAGCCATGAGATCCAAACAAATTGCTGAACAGAGAGTACCAGAAGTGTAGACAGGAAAATAAGGTATCATATAAAATGGATTTGCCTGCAGTTGGGCTAGTTTGAGGCACATCAAGACCCAACATTTGATAGAAGCACTCACTGGGAACAAAAAACTTCGAGGTTTATCTACTTCCAGTATATTTTATACATGTTATTTACACTGTAGTCAATTTAAATTTAAACGTAGTAGAATTATCTGAAATAACTAATACAATAAGTAAACTACTGTTAAAATAGTCTGGTTATAACGTTCCTAGTTTGTATGTACTACTTTCGGGCTTCTGAGTACACTTGAACGACCCCGTTTTGGGGGCATTTAATTTATCTCATTGGATGAAATCTCGTACATTAAGTTCTCAGAACAAAGTCTAAATGTCAATGTCAGACTAGATCGATGAACAAAAGAAAGTCTAACAAACACGTAAAAATAAAATTAACTCTTTAAAAATTAGAATGAAAATAAATGGTAACAAATGTTATAATTATAGTTAAAAATGCATTTTGCCTGACTTTCAGTTTCCCTTTATCTTTGTTGAACTAAAAGGAAGTAGAAATAATTAATGTTAAAATTTTTATCGGTTAATATTTTATCGCGTTGTATTCAATTTACAAAGGTAAATTTTAGACAGGATACGTGCCTGCCTGATGAGGAACGCTCAGACGAAATCGCGCCTTAAGTAGTGTTATTTATCGGCCAACGAGACAGGCCTGTACTACAAAGAAAGACTCTGCAGTATTTAAACTGTTACCGTAGTAACGTAGAGGACATATCAATGAAAAGAATATTGCAGTTGTGAGTGCAGAAATGTTACGAACAAATGTTGCTGAGCCTGTAAACATCAGTGTTAATCAATTCAGTTAGAGTAAAAATCATCGGTCCTGTGTCACACGGATTTATTCAAGCGTGTGAGATTCTACTCCAACGAAAGCCCGTAAAGGCCGGACCTTCCGGCTGCACGGCCGCTAGTAGGCCAGGCAGCCCCAATCCTCTGCCGAAGTCTGACTCCCCAGACATGGAGACCTCGGCTTCCATCGACTGGGTGGTAGTAGGGCACGATGGCAAGCCGAGAAAGTCTCCCTCACTGGCTTCCCTGAGTTCGGCTAGGGACTCCGCGGCATTCCAAGCCTCCGCTGAGGTTGCGCCTAGCCGCACCTGCGAAGGAAGGATCCCGCCGGTGTTCGTCACGAACGTCAGGGACATTATCGGCTTTTGTCGCCGACTCCGCAAGGTCGTTGCGCTGGCAGATAACGCTTCTGTCAAACTCCTAGCGAGTGAGACTGTACGCGTTACCTGCCGCAGCGCATCTGAACACTTGGGAGTAATCCAGTGGCTGGAACGAGAATCGTTCCAGTTCCACACTTACACCCTGAACCGCATCAAGCCTGTAGCCCTCGTCCTTTGGGGGCTAGACATACAGGCAGATCCGCAGGTCGTCCTGGACGAACTGTGCGACGCGGCCTACAAGGTTGTGGCAGCCTCTCGGTTGTATACAACCTATGGCTCGCGTCGACCCCTGCCCCTTATCAGACTCCAAGTAGAGAAGGGCGAATCCACCCAGGCGCTATTAGAGTTGAAACGGCTTTTCGGGCTCTGCGTTAGCGTAGAGCCCTGCCGTCAGACCGGGCGAATTTCCCAATGCCATAGGTGCCAGAGGTTCGGCCACAGCAGCTTCGGTTGTCGGAACGCGCCGACCTGCGTCCGATGCGGAAATGATCACCTAACGCAGGCCTGCACTGTTCCTGGCAACCACAGGTACTGTATCAACTGTGGCGGCGCCGATGCTGCAAATAACAGGCGCTGCCCAGTTTACAAAGAGCAGCTGGACAAACTTGTAAAGCCAGTCCAGCCTAAGCCTCGACAAATTGTTCAACCAGTAAAAACGGCCAAAGCCTATGACCCTGTGGTCCGGAAACCAGTCCCAAGGTCTGCTCCGGTTCCGAAACCACCACCAAGTGCAGTGAGCCCGAGCGTAACTAAACAGGCCACTCCAAAAGCCGCGCCCTCGGAACCGGAACGCGAGATACCAGCCTACGCTAAAGTCCCGTTGCCGCAGGATGAAGAGGAAATTGATCCTCCGCTGCCGCCGCCACCCAAGCCTCGCTACCCCAGATCAGGCAAAAAGCAAGGTAGAACTCAGGCCAAGAACACGGGCCAGCCAAAACCTGCCACTGGACCCAAGCCTGTCCGCCAAAAGCCAGAGCGACCACCCGCTCCAGAACCTGCCACCAAGGCTTCCACCTCTTCACCCCGCCGCAGCTATGCAGCTGCCGCCAAGCGTTCTCCCCAAGCCTCACCTACCGATGATCTCGCCGTCATTTCCGACTTTCTGGCAAGCTACGACTTGCAGAAAGTAGCCCAAACTTTCCGCAAAATCATGGAACGCTTGGCATCAGCCTCGCCCCAAGATAAATTCTTCCTCTTGGTGGAGGCCTGCCGTACTATTGGTCTGCTATGAACGGACAACCACGGCAATCCTTCAAGTGAGACCTCGAGCTCGTGGCGTGGAACGCCAACGGCCTCGCTTCCCGGCATTCCGAGCTCTTAGAGTTCGTTGCCCGTCACAAGCCCGATGTGCTTCTTATTGGAGAGACGCACCTGACAACGCATCGTCGATTCCGACAACCCAACTATGTGTGCTACCGGGATGACCGGTCGGATCGCGCAGGAGAGGGCACAGCCATCGTGGTGAAGGCGAGTCTTCGCCATCACCGCGTTGTCCTGCCTCAGCGGCGGAACCTCGAGTGCACCGCGGTTGAGATCCATGGTGCTCTCGGCGGTCCGCTCCTGGTTTCCGCATAGAAGCCTCCACAAACGGAGCTCCTGTCGAACGATCTGGAGGCCGTCTTTGGCACACACAGAAGGGTAGTCCTGGCGGGCGACCTGAACTGTAAGCACCCTGATTGGGGGAGCCGCTTGGTGAATCCAAACGGGGCCCGCTTACGCAGGTATGGTGATGCGGCTCGGGTCACAGTCATGGGTCCTACCGGGCCTACGTACTATCCCTCGAGGGCTAACTCCCGCCCTGATGTACTGGACATTGCCGCGGTCAGGGGTGTTTATTGCCCGGTCCACGTCTCCGTCATTTCGGAACTGTCCTCGGACCATTGCCCCATCAGTGTGCATATAGCTACCCAGCACTCTACCGTCCGCGACGAGCGGCGGGTAATCGAGTGGGAACGCTTTGGCCCGGCGTTCAGTCGCCGCCTACCTGAGCATATCCCGCTCGACACTACCCAGCATGTCGACGAGGCAGTTGCCTTATTCGACACAGCAGTAGTCTCGGCGGTAGACGTGTCCTCCCGGATGAAGCCGGGGCTCACGCCCGACTATCAGCGTATACCCGAAGAGGTGTCTCAGCTCGCTTGCGAGAGAAATCGCCTCCGGAGACGCTGGCAGAGGACTCGTGACCCGGCTGACAAGGCTGCGTTCAACAGAGCGTCCGGCAAGTTGCGTCGCGACATGCTGGCGTTCCGTAGACGCAACTGGGAGCTAGCTGTATCACAGATGGATGGCCCTGCCGAGAACCGTAATGTCTGGCGGATTCCCAGTGCCCTAACGGGAAAGCGTAAATGCGCGCCTCTCCCCGCACTGGTCGGACCCGGCGGTCAACCCCTTGATCGCCCCCTCGAAAAGGCAGAGTTCTTGGCTGACAGTTTAGAGCGATAGTTCGCTCCCAAGACATCCAAGAGCCTGGCTTTCACTGAGCAAATCTGCCGCGAGGTAGAGCGCTTTCTATCGGCCGGTATCACAGTCCAGCCGGAGCCCATATCCCCGGACGAGGTTTCTGAGAGGATTGTTCAGCTCAAGCCCCGGAAGGCGCCTGGCCCGGACGGAGTCACGAATTCCGCCCTCCATCGCCTTCCGAAGCGAGGAACGCAGTTCCTCTCTGACCTGTTCAATTCATGCCTCAGACTGGCCTACTTTCGCGAAAGAACTCTTCTCGCGTGGACAACCTCAGACCCATCAGCCTCTTGTCCGCGACGTCCAAGGTTTTCGAGCAATTGATCCAGCGTAGGATCCGCGACCATCTAGAAAGACTAGACCTGCTGATCCCCGAACAGTTCGGCTTTCGTGAGCTGCACTCCTCGACTCATCAGCTGATGAGACTCGTGGAATGCATTACCGAGGCTGGCTGCCAGGGCAAACAGACGACTGCGATCTTCCTAGACGTAGAGAAAGCTTTTGACCGCGTGTGGCACGAGGGTGTCCTTTACAAACTCACGGAAGTCCTTCTTCCAGATTGCTACGTTTACTTGATCGGCAGCTTTCTGCGAGACCGTAGCTTCCGAGTGAGAATAGACCACGCTCTCTCTTCGGAGAGGCGTATTACCGCTGGTGTCCCTCAGGGAAGTGTCCTTGGGCCTCTCCTGTTCTCGTTGTTTGTCAATGACACGCCCCGAGTTCCTGGAGTTAAATTGTCGCTGTTCGCGGACGACACTGCGGCTTTTGCCTCAGAGCCGAACGCAAGTTATGCGGCAATTAAGCTACAGCGTCAACTCGACGCGTATGTCGGGTGGACCGATGACTGTATAGTTGCCGTTAACGCTTCCAAGAGCGCCGCGGTAATATTCTCGCGCAAACGCAAGCGGCCTCGGAAGCTTAAAGTAGGCCCCTTCGAGGTACCCTGGACCAACAGAGTCAAGTACCTCGGGCTCCACGTGGACTCCCGACTCACCTGGCGAACCCATACATATCAGACAACGCGCTTCGGTGCAACTCAGTAGACTCTAGCCCGTGCTATCTAATCCGGCAATGACCCCCCGGCTAGGTAAGCTCATAGTCAACTCGTACGTGTTGCCCGTGATTACCTATGCCTGTCCTGTTTGGGGATACCTGGCTCGGTGTCATAGAACAACGCTCCAGCGCGTATGCGACCGGGGACTGAAGCTTGCGTGTAAAGTCCCCTGGAGGTACTCTTATCGTCTTTTGAGGAGAGGACTAGGTGCCCGTTCTCTTGATGACACAGTGAGACGCCTGGCGCGTAGATTATATGTTCGTTCCGACAGAGTGACCCACAATTCCCTCATTGCCGGACTTAGTAAATATACCCCGCGTCCAGGTGACTCCTGGAAGCGACCTCGTTTGTTAATCCCGGTGGTATAATCCACCAATCGCAGGTCGCTTCAGACCCCCCATAAGTAGATAAAAAGTATAAAATGAACTCAAACAGACCCAGTGGCAGGGAGGACAGTCTACCTAGAGCTGTTGCCAGGGTAGGCTGCGTTCGTTTGTTACTCTACACAAGTGGAATTTTCCATTGTGCAACGCTGGCTCCAGCTTGTCTGGAGCTCAATATCTCAGTTATTACTCAGTATATTTCACCCAAACTTTCACATAGTGTTTAACATCATTAGTGCTGTGTGTTACAATTGTGCGGGCAGTGGTGAACTCGTGTTTTTGGTGTTAGTGGTGTTTTGGTGTTCTCCGCTGCTGACTGTTGCCTGGTAAGTGTTGTAGGTTGTTAAGTGCCATACCTCACTACCCGACTAGCGATCCCTAGTACCTCACCAGCCTAGGCGTAGGTTAACCTCGCCGATGGCCGCACCTACCATTCCCGTCGGCCCTTCTAAGGGCCATGAAATTCCTGCCGGCGCTCTGGCGCAACCTTTACCTGCCGAACCCGAGGCAATGTCGGCTGGGACGAGTGCCATGGATACCGAGGAGTGGCAAACTGTCAGTAGCCGGAAACGGCGAAACAGTGGCGACTCCGCGGGATCCGGGCGGTCTTCCCAGCTAGATCCTGCCACGGACAGACCCGCTACGGCCACCTCAGTACCTACCCCGCCCCGGCGGTTGCCGCCTCTGATCTTTGACCGGCCTGTTGACTGGGTTGTCATGCGACGACTTCACCGGGCCGCTCCCGCGAATACCCTGACTGCAGTTTGTCAGGGTGGCCGCTCCATCCGAATTGAAACCACTACCATCGACAGTTTCCGGCTCGCCCAGAAACTGCTGACCGATCGTGGTATCCCTTACTACACCTTCGCCCTGCCGGAGGAGAGGGAACTCAAGGTCGAGATCATCGGCATCCCCGCCGATGTTCCCGTGCCAACAATCTGTCACGCTCTTGAACAATTGGGCTTCACTGTTAGCTCAATAACTCCTCTCTTCTCCCCCGGCAGATACATTCCCAGAAATGCCTTCCTTGTAAAAATCCTCAAGGTAGGAAAATTCCAGGATATCTACCAAGTAGAATCGCTCTTCTACCTCCGGGTAAAAGTGTCCTCTTTTGAGTCCCGACCCGGACCCAAGCAGTGTTACAACTGCCAGCGGTACGGGCACAGCAGTGTCTATTGTCATTTTCCGACACGCTGCGTTCGTTGCGGTGAGGGTCACCACAAGGACGACTGTCCTCGTGAACGCTCCGCCGCCGCCACGTGCGCAAACTGACGAGAACCTCACCCGCAAGCTCTCGCCAATGCAAACATTATCATGACGCCCTGAAGCGCATCAACAAGGCACAAAAGCCTGTCCCAACTGTTCCCAAGAAACCCTCAACCCCTGCATCTGCCGCCCCGGCGGCCGCAGTTCCGACTACCTCGTCTGCGCCTGCAGCCGTAGTAGTCCCCCCAGCCTGTCCAGCGCCCGCCAGAGCGCTCAGTTACGCGGCAGCCGCCGCCTCCGATGCATCTTTCCTTCCTTTGGCCTCGTCGCGAAAGCAACCCACGCCAAAGAAGAAAAAAACATTGACCACCATTCTCACGCAGCTCAAGCCCGCTGCACCCAAGCTAGCATCTGCCCCAGCTCCCAAAGAGCCTCGGCAGCCTAAACCTAAACCTCGGCCCGATAATGGAATCATGAATCGAGTGCTCCCGCCCACGCCGCAGACGCCATCGACTGAGGAAGTGTCCTCGGACCCGACCTTTGCCGATCGTTTGCGTGCCTGGGTTGAGACCCTCATTCCTCAGATCTTGGCTGCCAAGGACGTCCAGTCTCCGCTAGTCACCATTCTAACCTCCCTCACGACCCTCCTGCCTCCCAATGTCTAGGCCTCTTCGGCTGGTGGCATGGAATGCGCATGGCGTTCCGTCTCGCCGAGCCGAATTGGCTAACTTTTCCACTGAGTATGACTTAGATGTCATATTACTCTCTGAAACGTTCCTTACCCCTGCTGTTTCCTTTCAGCTTTCGGCGTACACTACTTATCGCACGGATAGGCCTCGGCTACCACCCCCCGCTCATCCAAGCGGGGGTACTGCCATACTCGTCCACAGGCGCATTGCCCATCGTCCAGATACTAGGTATTTGGAGACGACGGCGGTGGCTCTCTGGATCGGGGATCGGGAGGTTCGCCTAATTTCGGCGTACCTCCCTCCCGGGCCCGGCAGGCCTCCGCCGCCTGAAGAGTGGGACGCCCTCCTCGACCACGAACTACCCACTATAGCTGCCGGAGACTTCAACTCCAAGCATCCCTCTTGGAACAGCCGTGTCACGAACCCGTGTGGCCGCTCGCTCTACAGCTACGTTCAGCGTCATCTGCAGGTCTCAGTTATTGGTCCTGATTCACCGACCCACGTGCCCACTAGGGGCCTTCCGGATGTCCTTGACATTGTCATTGTCAAGGACCTGGCTATTCCTATCACCGTAAGTGCAGTGTCGGACCTCTCGTCCAATGAGCCGGTACTTATCACTGTTCGTTCCCCGTTGGACTCACCTCTCCAACCCCCTCTCGTCCACGTGGAATCAACTGGCGCTCCTATCATGACGAACTCCAACGAACAGTGCCATCTGACCTCCCGGCCCCCATCGCCTCTACGGCTGATGCGGACCGTTTGGCCGACTATCTTCAAGAAGTCGTTACGTCCGCTATGGACAAACACACCTACCTTGTCCCAGAGGCAAATCGCAGGTCTCAACTACCTGAAGAGGTGCTCCTCGCCATCCAAAAACGGCGCCAGCTCCGCCGGAGATGGCAACAAACCCGGGATCCTGCTATCAAACGCATGTTAAACGCCCAATCTGACCTTGTCAACAGCTTCTGCTTGATGCCACTGCACATCGTTGGGACTCGTATCTCGAGTCTCTTGAAGTCCGGCCCGAGTCTGTCTGGCAGGCTGCGAGCCGACTTAACGGCGACAAAAGGACCCGCCATCCCGTCAGATCACCGGACGGCATTGTGTACTCCGCGGCCGGCAAAGCAGAAGTCTTTGCCGCTACCATGGAGGAGCAATTCACCGTCCACGGAGGCATCTGCGACCCCGTCCACTCGGCCGAGGTCGCAGACTTCCTATCTGGATATTTTTCCCGCCCTCCAGCTGACACCCCTGACCCGTTCGACCGAGCCGATGTTGTTTCGGCTATTGGTCGACTCCGCCCTAAGCGGGCGCCCGGCGATGATCGTATCGGAGCGGCGGCGCTACAACACGCTCCCCCTAGCCTCATCAACATGGTCCACGAGCTGTTCAATTGATGTCTCCGGCTCCATTACTTCCCCAGCCTGTGGAAGCGTGCGAAAATATGATTCCCAAGCCTCGCAAGCTGCGTATTAACCCCTCAAACCATCGACCCATCTCACTGTTGCCAGTCATATCGAAGGTACTCGAGCGACTCCTGCACGGTCGTTACGCGCCCTGCTGGATGGTTTCATTCGGCAGGAGCAGTTCGGCTTCCGCAGAGAGCACTCGACGACCATTCAACTCGTCCGGGTTGTTACCCATTTGACAGGTAATACAAATTCTGTATGTATGAGAGATGGAAAATGCACAAAAGATTATCCAAAACGATTTAATGACTTTACATGTGAATCATTAAATGGATACCCATTATACAGAAGGCGTGATAATGGTATTAATGCCGAAGTTCGCGGTAGTTGCCTCGACAATCGTTATGTTGTACCATACAATCCGCATTTACTTGCCAAATTTAATTGCCATATAAATGTTGAAGTATGCACTACAGTTAAAAGTGTTAAATACATTTATAAATACGTGTATAAAGGCTATGACAGTGCATCTGTTGAATTAGGTTCAGAGAGAAATGAACCAGGTCAAGAAATACATATTGATAAAGTTAAAAATTTTTTAAATGGCCGTTATGTCGGATCAACTGAAGCTGTATGGCGCATCTATGAATTACCAATGCATTTTCAATCACATGTCATCGTTAGACTTGACATTCATTTACCGCGTAGACAGAATGTTTACTTTCGAAAAGGGCAAGAACGTCAAGCAATTGAAAATGCAAGACGTTCAAAAAATTACTAGCATTTTTTGAATTGAATCGATCAGATCCATCAGCGCATGAACATAAGTATATTGAAATTCCTTTGCATTATGTGTGGTCCCGAAAAAAATGGAAGAAGAGAAGGCGTGGAGGTGATAAAATCATTACACGCATATATGTAGCATCACCAAAAAGACATCGAACTTTTCCATTTACGATTGCTTTTATTACATGTCTGTGGTCCAAAATCATTTGAGGATGTTAGAACATACAATGGAATTATACACACTTCTTTTGTTGAAGCGTGCCATGCTCGCGGCATTGCTTCAAATGATAATGAATGGCGCGAATGTTTAAATGAAGTAAAAGAATTACATTCACCAAAATAAATGCGAAATTTATTTGGTTACATTTGTGCATTAAATGTGCCAGCCAATGCATTGGCGTTATGGAATGAATTTAAAGTATATCTTAGTGAAGATTTTTTGAGAGATTACAACGAAGAAGTATCCTTTAATACAGCTCTATTAGAAATTGAAGATATTTTGAATGTTCATAATTTGTCATGTCAAGAATTTGGTTTACCAGTTCCCACGTATTCGCAGAGAACAGACGAAGCAAATGCTATTGATCCAATAGAACAAGAGTTTTTGTTTTGTGAGCATTATGAAACTGCAAATATTGAACAGCGTAATTTAATTGATCGTGTGTTTCGTGAAGTTTTGCATCATGATACTGGATCTAATGTTTTTTGTTTAACCGCTCATGCAGGTTGTGGAAAAACATTCACACAAACAGCAATCATTCACAAATTAAATTCGCTTAATCTTAGTTGCATTGCAACAGCGTTCAGTGGCATAGCTTCAACTCTATTACTTGGAGGTAGAACTTTACACAATGTGTTTAAATTGCCTATACCCATTTTGGAAAATTCTGTAGCGAATATTACCGCAAATAGTAGCTATGGACGTTACATAAATTCATCATCATTGATAATTATTGATGAAATTTCTATGTGCCCACTGCAAGTGTTGAAAATCATAGATAGATTATTGCAGGATCTATGCGATGAAAATGATAAACATAAACCATTTCGAGGAAAAACGATACTTCTGTGCAGTGATTTTCGGCAAATCTACCAGTTGTCCCACATGGATCACGTGCAACTTTAATTGAAAATTGTGTCACGAGTTGGCATAAATTTGTTTATTTTCATAAAGTAACGTTTACTCAAAATATGAGAGCCTTACCAAGTGAAATAGAATTTGTCGAATTCTTGAAAAAATTGGTAATGATGAAGCTCCACAATTCCCTCAGTTTGGTGAAAATATTATTGAAATACCTCAGCAATTAATAGGAGATGAAAATAATATTATTAATGAGGTGTATGGAAATATTTCCGAAAACATACTCTCAGATAACATATTGAAGTCAGTTATTTTAGCACCTAAAAATGATGATTGTACTTTTATTAATACTGATATACTTAATCGAATACCAGGTGAACAGAAAACATATCATAGCTACGATAAAATAATTTGTGATGATGACAATGAAATCAATAACTATCCAGTAGAGTTTTTGAATTCTTTGACTATTAGTGGTTTGCCACCACATAAGTTAGTATTGAAAGTTAATTGCATCGTTTTACTGATCAGAAACTTAAATACAAAGGAAGCATTAGTCAATGGAACAAGAATGCGCATCAAGTGCATGCATCGTAACGCTATTGATTGCGAAGTTTTAACTGGAACCGCACGCAATAAGAGAATTTTGATTCCACGTATAAATTTAACATATTCCGGTACTGTTTTACCATTTAACTTTCAAAGAACTCAATTTCCAATTATACCTGCATTTGCGATGACAATAAATAAGTCTCAAGGACAAACATTCGAAAAAATTTGAATTTTATTGAGGCAGCCAGTTTTTACACATGGTCAATTGTACGTCGCAGCAAGTAGAGTTCGATCATTCGATGGTTTGAGATTTTATATTTCCGAATATAATGGCCAAGGGCATTTAGCAAATGATGAAAGAGTTTTTACAAAAAACATCGTTTACACAGAAGTTCTGAATCATTAAATTCACTTTCAAACTATTTTAAGTTTAATGGACAACATTTATTTTTTTAACCGCCCGGTTTTTTTGATTTAATGAAAAATATATGAAAAAGTACGAGGCACATATTTTTTTTTTTATTTTTTATTTTGTATTAATTTTTTATTTAAATTTTATATAATTCGAAAAAGATAGGCAAAATAACTCTAGCCTTGGCGAAACCTGGTCAGTATGGCAATAAAAAAATCCCAAGGAAATGTCAAAAAACGCGTTATTGCTTTTCAAATATGGCTTAGCCAAACTAAACCTCATTTTTCCTATCTTTCATATTTTTCAAATAACTCGAAAATTAATGCATAGAAAAAAAAATTATATAAGCTTTGTAGCAGATAATCTTCAAACTGTTTTCGAATTTTGTACCTTACCAAAAATGAAATGTAATCCACTGGAATTGAAAACAATGTATCTTATACTACTATGAATGTCAAGTCTCATTTTTATTAGCGTTTATTTGATTCAATAATAACATGAAAAAATTAAAACTTACAATGAATTATATCAAAAAATAAATACGAATACAAGCTGTAATTGTGTTTTTTTTCAACTGTTACTAACATTAAATTTTAAATTTCATAGGTATTGCAGGGAATTAAGGCAAACAACACACGCTAATGACGTATTTGTACACGCTCGCAGCTGACGTAATAGAACAAAATTCAAAAAAATTATATGCAATGATTATAGAGATATACTCTTTGACAAAAGAACCTCAATAACGTTCAAACTTAAAAATTTAATGAATTACGGTCGAATTTCGACCACTGGGCGACCACTAGTTTTAAGTAAATTTAAATGTTTTATTCTTTGTAACGTATTGTTGTTTCATTTCAGGCACTGAGGAGAAGAAAACTGAGTTAGTGAACGAACACGAACTTTTAGACCTAACTTCAAATTTAATTGTACACAGACATAATGTGACAAGACAAGAACTCTCAAAATTAAGACTCATGAACAGAGTTTTAAGACGTGTGTATTACTACAGCTAAATTTTTGTTGCTTTTACATTATTTTACGAAAATTGTAGTGAGTTTAAAGACAAACAAAATTATGTTCATTAAAACATATATCTGTATACATATCGTAATTTACGAGCTATTAAAAAGAGTGAATTCACTCTAATAAAGCCATTTTATTACATATTTCTCTAATTATTATTGTTATTTATGTTGTTTTCACTTGTGTACTTTTACTTATTTTGCCAGCATCCAAGTACTGTGTAATAAATATGTCCTGAACCTGAATTGTGGCTTGTCCCTCAAACAGAATATTTTATGCTTATCGCACGAACACACACAAGACGGGGTTCTGCGGCAGGAAAGGATGCCCGTCGCCCGCTGTAGCCGCATTTCGAGCATCTTGCAGAGCTCCTCCAGCCGCCAGGTGATGTGTCCGCCAGGTGAAGCAGTCGGTTATGGGTTTTCACCAGGTGAAGCCCGAGGTACTTAACTCTGGGAGACCACGGCAGAGGAGTATCGCTTACGTAGAGTCTCTCGGGGAGCCTTCAGCGTCTGGAGAAGACTGGGGCTGTGCTCTTGGCCGCATTGATAGCAAACTTCTATTTCTCTGGCCACTCAACGTAGAAGTCAAGCTGTTCCTGAAGTCAGATAACGGCCGTTTCGGCCCGACGATCGACGGTATAGACCTCCGTATCATCGACGAACAGAGCCAACCTGGTTTCGGGTAACTGGGGCACGTCGTTGAAGTACACAGAGGAAAACAGGGGGTCTAAGACGCTTCCCTGAGGTACACCAGCCGTAATAGTCCTTTCCGAAGAAATGGTTGTATCTACTCGTACGCGGAAGCTTCTGTTCCGAAGAAAGCTAGCAGTCAAGTGAATGTAGCAGTCCGAAAGCAGATTTCCGTTAGTTTGTATATCAAGCCCGGGATGCCAGACACGATCGAAAGCTTTTCGCGTTATTGGTGCTGAATACTTGCTTACGCACATGTGCCGATTTGCCATACAAGTACGAAACGAAGTAAAACAGCGAGGTTCAGAATATCTCTATGCCAAAGAGACGAAGCTGTTTTTAATAATTGAAAAAATTCATACTGATGTTACATTTATTCTCATGTGTTATGCAGATATATAATACAGATTATAATGTAAAATTATATATTATACTAGTTACCAACATGGTAAATTTTGAAAAAGCGGATTATATCGTGTTAATGTTATTTAGAAGATTATTTTTGTTTATAAAATTGTTTTTATTCTTATTCACTTTTGTGGCTTATGTTATGTTATTATTATATGTTTCTGATGTTTTTTTGACATAATTTGTTGTGCTACTACGTGCACTCTAAATTTCATTGCCTGAGTTTCGCAACTGATTTGTTTAACCAAAATGGAATCAATAATCTAAAAATTATAGTATAATATTAAATTATATTTAACAGTAATATTATAATTTATAGACCTAATATAAAATCCAAATTAGTTTGTTTACTCCTAGTGAAAACTTAAATTAGTATTCCCAAAGGGAGATAGGCGTATAAATTCTCTTGTTTCTTATTTTATTCTAAACAGTAACAGCTTAATAAAGTCATAGTGTAAAGTAACACTGTTAATACTTTTAGTTTCAATTTATTTCTTGTAACAAATTATATAATGCAGGTGTATGTATAATAGGTATAAAGTAACAGATATTTGTACGTGTTATTTTTTTGGAAAGGTTTCGTTTGTACCTATTATTTTCAAATATAGTAATATTTTAGCACACCTCTAGTCTTTGCCACTTGATGATCGTTTTTGGACGAGCGGAACCAACGAAGGAATTACCCCTCCCTCCACGACTTTTGTATAGTTTTGTAAACTATAGCATACGGAAACTAGCGACAAGAGTAGGTCTACATGATAGGATGATAGTTTGCTCTCACACACGCACTCTCCCCCCCCCCATGATTTATGCGGTTGTTTCACAGAAACATTTGCATGCATCTGCTGTTTTTCCCGAGCTTGTTGTAACCGATTTACACACTACGAAACACTATAAAAGACTATAATTAATTAAAACTTCCGGGCTGAAAGGCCGTGGTCGAATGCTTGATGTAAAATCGCTAGACGTTTCGGCCACACTACCGGTGGCCATCTTCAGTAGCAAAGAATGTTCGTAATAGATGGTATGCCGAACAATTCGCCCAGTGAAATGGGAACAAGCAACAGTGAGAGACTTGTAGCTTGTAGCTAATGCGGGGACGGGGCTCAAGGCCCCTGCATGGTAGCAGCGCCCGGAGTGGCTCCTCCGATGACTGCAAGTAGGTCGCGCTCTCTCAAGGACTTTCGGCAAAACAAGGTCAAGTGGCTGGGATGGAATGCTCCTTATGCAGTTGGGTAGGGGAGAGGATCTCACAAGTGAGGTGCTCAGCCTAGCCAAAGTCTGGTAGGGTTTGGGCCCTGAAGCCAGTGGTGACGCGTCCGGGTCACAGCGGAGAAACCTCCCGGTACATATGAGGACCGGGTGGCCAGCGCTGCTGCCTCCGACGTGGCCCCACTGTCCGCATAGCGGTGATCAGCGCAGGCCCGTTGCGTATCCAGGGCGGGCGCCTGATGAAAGAAGACGCTTTCACAACTAACATAAGACAACCCCGCCGAGGCCGCAAATGACCTGGGCAGACCTTTCAGGGCAGAGTGAGGTTTAATGCGATGTCTATGGTGTGGGAGGCGATCAGTTGGAGGTAGTGTACTTTGCGGTAGGGTGTTGACTCCCTCAGGAGAAGGGCCCTTTGTAGGAGACTATGGGGGTTCGTCCAGCAAAGTGCAGGGTCTCTTAACTACGTGGCAAGGGGGACCTTCGTCCCTGGCCAGGTCACGGAGGTGGGGGTATTGGGAGTCTGCTGCCCGGAAGAAGAGGCCCACAGAAAGTCTGAAGACAAACTCTTCCACCGTTTGCAGAGGCCCGTCCTGATAGCTCTGTTACAAACAAACCAGGGCGAGTTGGAGAGGATACGGACGGAACTGTTCTGAAACTGTTCCAGCTTACGTTCGTTGTGGCAGATAAGAGGGGCCACCACGCTGGGGCTGCGTAGGTGAATACTGTTCGGATTAGCAGTAGATAAAGGGTAAGTTTAGTGCGCAGTGAGAGGGGACTTCTGGGCGAGATGAGGGCAAATATTTTGGCTCCGACGCGACGCCACGGGCTTGTCGGAGTTTGGTTCGGACGTGGCCTGCAAAGCTTAGGCGACTGTCAATAGACACTCCTAAGTATTTCACAGACTTCTTCCAAGCGATAGGGTTCCCATCGAGTGTTAGGGGGTGGCATGCGGTCCGCTTGCGCGTGATGCAGATCGCTTCGGATTTCTCCGCGTTGATCGCCACGCGCCACTTACGTAGCCAGGGAGGCAGAAGGTCGAGTTGGCGTTGTATCACTGTGCTAGCAAAACCAGGGTTCTGCGAGCTGTAATGATACATCGTCAGCAAAAAGGGAAAGAGTGACATTGTTATATACGGGCAAGTCGTTCGTGTACACGAGGTACAGAACCGGGCCGAGGACTGATCCTTGGGGAACGCCAGCGTCTATGGGGCGGTCAGAAGAGACCGCTCCATCTACGCTAATGTGAAAAGTCCGGCCGCGGAGATACGACCAGAACAGTCTCACAGTAGATGCGGGAAGGGGCGTGTGTACCAGTTTATAGAGCAGACCGTCGTGCCAGACACGGTCGAAGGCCTTACTAACGTCCAAGAGGACGGCTGCGGTGTGCAGCTTTTTGTTTGCAGCGTCAGAGAACTGGGTAACGACGCGGACTAGTTGTAGGGTGGTTGAATGCTCTCTGCGAGACTCATACTGCTCGCTGCGGATGAAACCATCAAGCAGCGGTACAACACGGGCGTGCAGGAGGCGCTCAAACACTTTCGATAACACGGGCAGTAGTGAGATGGGTCGATAATTTTCAGGGAACATGGGAGATTTCCCGGGTTTAGGGATAATGATTACCCTTGCATTTTTCCACAGGCGAGGGAAGTAATTGAGGCGGAGACATGAGTTGAACACGTCCAGGATATGGTCAGTGACAACTGATGGGGCATTCTTTAGGGCGGACGCTCCTATTCTGTCCGGGCCGCAGGTCCGTTTAGGATTCAGCCGTGCGATAGCATGGACGAGATCGGCTTTTTCAAAGGGGGGTGGGGGATCCGTCAAAGGTTGGGCGAGATAGTTTTCGAGGAAGTCCTCGACGCGAGCCATGTGGTCCGCATCGAAGACGCCTCTGTGAGGGGTAAATTGTTCCTCAACGGAGTTTGCGAAGACCTCAGCCTTGCGCTCCGGTGAATGAACAACACCCGTCGGGGAGTCAAGGGGGTGGCGAGTCCTCTTTTCGCCAAGGAGGCGACCAGTAGCCTGCCAAACGAAGGCGTGGTCGACTTCCAGGGATTCAAGATAGTTGTCCCAGCTATGCTGATTGACATCAAGCAAGAGTTGCTTTACGAAATCAGACTGTCGGCGATACTGCCGCTTGACAGCGGGATCGCGAGTGTTTTGCCAGCTGCGGCGAAGGCGCCGCCGCTGGTTGATGGGTTCTTGGATTTCGACAGGGAGTTGAGACTTCCTACGATGTTCTGGGACAGTGTAAGAGTGGGTATCCATGCAGTGGGTAAGAGTGTCGTGGAGATGTGTGACTTGGCGGTCCAGCTCCCTTCGAGAGGGCGCTGGGGCCTCGGGGGCTGATGGGAACCTACAGCACAGCTCGTCGTGGTAAGAGCGCCAGTTGACTCTCTTACGAGGACGGGCAGGCGGGGAGTCGCTTGTTCGTCGGAGCATCACAACCAGCGGATTGTGGTCGGACGATAGGGATGAGATGGCCTCGACCAGGATGGGGCAGACAGCGTCCTTGACAATAACTATGTCGAGAACGTCTGGCTGGTTGGCAGGGTTGGCGGGAATGAATGTCGGCTCGTCTCCTACGCTGATTGCGACCGCAGTCGCTTCAATGTGGGTAGTCGGGGGGGGGTAGAGGTCGGTGAGATAATCGCCTGTGGATGAGAATGTCTGTGCCGCCAGATGCGGCTCGGGTGAGTGGCACTGGGCGGTCCGTACGATAAGTAGCGTAAGCTGGTAGGTTAAACCGGTGTTGGGGACGCAAGTGGGTTTCAGAGAGGAGGACTACGTCCGCGTCAAACTCGCTCGCAAAGTAGGCCAGCTCAGCTCGCCGCCCGGCTACGCCATTTGCGTTCCAAGCAACGAGTGTGAGAGGCCTAGCCATTACGGGCGAGCAACAAGGACGTAAGGGAGGTCATGATTGTGACGACCAGAGAGTTCAGGTCGCGCGCAGCAACTAGTTTGGGCAGGAGATCTTCCATCCAGTTCTGCAACTCCGCGATCGTTAGCACGCCCTCATCGGGCTCTCTCACGTCCGCGGGGCGGCGGACTAGCTGAGGAGCTGGCTTCGAAGTTGCTGGGGCTGCCTCGGGCTTAAGTGGTTGGACCGATGGTAGTTGCTGAGTGGTGGAGTGTTTTTTAGAAGGAGCTTTAACAGCTGGGGCTTCTGTTTGGGCTTCGGAGCCTTCGCGCGTTGAGGCGCGGAAGCGGGTTTTGATGCGGCGGCTGCCGCGATGACTTGACTGTGGAGGGAGGCTCCGTAGTGGCAGGGTTAGGATCGTCACTGGGACGACGAGGTTGGACGGGCGGTTGGTGGGCTGGGGCAGCCGCCGGAATGGCGGTCTGCTGGACTTTTATTTGGCGCTGAGGCCGGGTCGGGTTGCGGTGCTGGATCTCGTCCATCTCCTGCTTCCGCTCAAGGGCAGATTGGTAGTGTTCGCAGCCTCTCCAGTTGGCTGGATGGTTTTTTTTACAGTTAGCGCACTTTGCGTCGGCGTTAGGATCCTTCGTGCAAGCGCCCTTAGGATGACCTTACCCGCAGCGTACGCAACGGGGTGCCATGTGGCAGTTGTAAGAGGCGTGGCCGTAGCTCTGCCAGTTGTAACACTGCAGAGGGCCGGTGGGTGTGTTCTATCTGGCGACTTCTATCCGGAGGCACAAAAGCTCCCGGAGGGAGTAGATGAGTTGGTAGTCTCCTACGTTTTTAATTTGATAAAAAAGACGTTGACCTTGCGTTTTTGGCGGTCAACAAGTGGAATGCAGGAGGTTGGAGTGAAGCCAAGGGTCTCCAACTCCTCGATAATGTCTGTCGGGGCCACATCGTAGGGGATACCACGGATGGTAACTTTGATTTCTTTCTCCTGAGGGAGACCAAAGGTGTGAAATTGGATATTTGAGTCTATGAGGATTTTCTGGACGAACCGAAATTCGTCGGGAGTCCTGGTTGGTTTTGATGCGGAGAAGCTTCCCCTGGTGATAAATATCGATAGGGAAAGCTACCGCCTGCTTGATAGATTTTGAAAAAGCATGCCACGCTTTAGGGGCGTCAAGAACTAAGGGTGGCATGCGGAATGGTTCTGAAGACTGAGGGGTTGGCTGAGCACCTGCCCTGGTAGTGGGAACCGAGCCACCACTGGGTTCCGGCCCGCCCGAGGAAGAGGAGAAGGTCCGTTTCTGGCTCTTCACCTTTTTCCAGGCAGGGCCGCCGTCAGTGGCGCCGGGCACAACAGTACCAGGGTGGTCCTGAGAAGGGCCTGGTTCGGAAGTCGGAGTTGCCGGGGAGTCCATCTCCATGAACTCGCTGGCGAAGTCTGCCGCCGGGTTGGGCGCTGTCGGTCTTAAAAATGTCCGATCAGGGCGAAGGGTAGAGGTAGGTGCTTGGGTACCGCAAGAGAGAGGTGGACAAGCCACCTCTCAAAGGTGGGTAGGGAACAGAGATCTAACGGCTTCTTTAGCTACCGAACATTGTGCAATGTTCGGTTTCCACCGTACTCTTTACCTCGGAGGTGTCCAAGGTCGGTTACCACTGGTGGGGCCTTCCAAGGATCTCTCGGGGCAGCGCTAGCAAGGAAGCGAGAGAGCCGACGTCCACTCACCTGAGGAGTCTATCCGGTAGCCGGTTCCCACGCAGTTGCCCAGGTCCAGTCCGTGAGGCAGTCGGCGAAATGCAGGCTGGTCTCAAGGTGTCCTGTTGCTGATGGTGTGTAGTGAAGGCTTGTAGGCTTCCCAATGGCTGGTCAAGAGCGAGATGTTTCCTCTTCAAGAGCTTGAAGCGAATCACGCCTTCCCAGTGAGAGACGGCAACGCTGTTTCTATTTATAACTTTTTGGCCGCTTTAGGTGTATAACGCGAACCAATCAGAAGCCAGCTCATCATTCTCCACTCTGATTGGCCGTGGAAAATAAACCATGCCAGACACTATTTAAGGAGATGCTTTCATCCCGGCGGTTCATAGCGACAAACGCATTATGGATATGGATGGATATGGATGGACTCCAGATGCAGGCGAGTGAAGTAACCCCGGACAGAAGACAACACCCGGGCTTCATCAAACATTACCCGGTGATCGTCGTGGGAAAGAGCGTGTTCAGCAACTGCGGACTTCTCCGGCTGGCCCAGGCGGCAGTATCTCCGATGTTCAGAGAGGCGCGTTCGGACACTACGCTTCGTGGTCCTATGTATACCTGGCCATGCGTGACTGACCGCATCGGCAAGCTGCTGAGTAAACTCAGGACGATCTTTTAGCCAACCAAAAAAATCCATCAGTTCCTGCGACCGGTAAAAGACGCCAAGGATCCGCTCTCGGCGTGCGGGGTGTATAGTATTCCTTGTACGTGTATCATTGAAGCCTTCGATATGAAATAGCCGAAATACCAATGGCATATTTCTGAAACGTATTGAAACAGACACAGGTAATAATAAAGGAAAACGGCAATAATACGAGAGGTAAACTTGATCATACACGAATCTGTGAAACAATGAGCTGGAAAATACTTTGACATTATAACAGATAATATTCAGATAAACAACATTACACATTACAAACAACACATACAAAAATTAGGAGCATTACTTGCGGATCAAGTCATGACCGTCATTACAGATAAAAGTGGAAACATAAAGATACGGGAGAAATATGTAAACGACTTATGTGAAATCTGTATAAAAATCGATACAGAATATAATAAACAGTTGATAAACGTAGATTGTGAGTCTAATTAAAATGATAAAAAGTAATGATCTTTCAGACAATTTAAAGGAATACCTTGTGTAAGTACTGATAAAATTAAGAAAGAAAATCTCTAGATAATAACAGAAGAAGTAGTGTACCTAGCAGCGGATCTCCTAGGGGGGGGGGATGAGACTAGCTTGGAGGTTGGACTCTACATCTTCCTGCAGGACAAATGAGTTATTTAAAACTCTTTTCCCATACAATTATTTGTAAGCCTTATTTTAACACACGCAACTTGGCATACAAATAGGACCTAGTTTAAGTATTTACTGATATTTACGGAATTTCACTGAAATTTTTAATTGGTCCAGAGGGGGTTAATCCCCCCCGCAGTTACTCCATTGAACAGGACAAAAGCAGGTATCCTCGCGTGTAAGTTAAAACGTAATGATGAAATATATAAAAGTATAGAAAATATAACAGAAACGATGGAAAAAAGAAGACTATTATTTTTTGGACATTTATATAGAATGGGCCACAATAAGTTAACAAAGCAGATCTTCAAATATCTGTGTGGGAAGAAATCAACATCAAGTTGGATTAAAGCAGTCCAAAAGGATTTAGAAAAATTTTATAAACAAAGAAGAAGCAATTGAAAGAGAAGTTTTTCGGGCAAAGTGTTAAAAATGGAAGGAGTCCAGGGTAGGAGAAAGAAAAATGCAGATTCAAAGTAAACTGAAGACAGGACGAAGAGACAGAGTAAAACGATGAAAGAATACTGGAAAAAAAGAAAAGAACAAAGAATAAAGAATTGAAATTGCCATTAAAAAAAAAATAAATAAATAAATAAAGTAATCAAATTATTACTGCCGACTCGGTAACCGTAAAGCAGATACTTTCCGGCTAACTGTATGACATAAATCGGATAGATAACTGAACGCCCCGCAAAGCCGGAAGAAGTTGGGTCTACAAACAAACCCAGCGGACACAAGAATCCGTACCAAAGAAGAATCTTAGGGAAGTATTCAGATTCACAATGAAGTTGGGATATGCAGCAAGGAAAAACAACAAACGTCAACAAGCAGTGACGGAATACATATAGGCTAACATCAGAAGAGAAACAAATGAAAATGTGGATGCAGCAAGTTTCCTTTATAACGGGTAGTACAGATGAATACAGTAGCACTGAAAGATCTCGGTAACGAATAAATGCTCATCTGCCGGCCATACAGGAAATAAAGGTGGATACTGCAGAGCTAAACGATGGAAAAAACACAGGACCCGATAGAATTCTAGCAGAATTGTTTAGGCCAGACATTCTCGAATACAGCAGGCTTTCTCGAACCTGTTCTACGAGTTGTAAGGAATCTTGAAAAATTCAACAATTTTGAAACTGGGAGGAGGGATTAGGGGAGAATTTCATTACTAAACAATATTTTATTTTAATATTGCAAACATAATGTTCTAGCGAACACTCTCGCGGAAATGTGAGCGTATGAACTCTTCTACTTAATATGTGTAATAATACAAACATGCTATTAAAAACAGATGTACAGACTCGTACAAATATCTGATTTGCTCGCCGAAAAAATTTATTATTCGACTTTACAGTAGTATTGTATATATTTACTGCAAGAACCAACAAAGTGTCAAGAATTACTACAAATAAACGTGTATATAAAAACATGTAGGCCAAGCATCGAAGCTGTCTATAAAATAATGTGAAATAATGTGTGTGTGTGTGTGTGTTGTGTCCTGGCCGAGGGCTTGGAGCTACAGTGCGCTCCGAACCCACCCAGTTACCCAGACTCCGACGAGGAGATCGAAGACGAAGTTGAGGAGTATCTTGGCAGCCCAATCACCGCCGAAACCAGACACACTTCAGAGGCACAGGTTTCGGAACGCCTTTTAGCACTTCGGCTCCGGAAGAGCCCTGGATCGGACGGTGTCATGAACACCGCCCTACACTTCCGGACAGGACAACACTTCCGGTACGCTTCTTGGTCGACCTGTTCAATGCCTGTATACTATTCGCCTACTGATTAGACGACGGTTACGATGATCTCGAAGCTGGGTTCGCCGAAAACCTCCGATCTATCAGCTTGCTGTCATACACGTCGAAAGTTATCGAACGACTGGCCCAGCGGCGACTTCAAGATCATCTAAAACGGTTCAATATTCTGGACCCCGAGAAATTCGGATTTCGAGAAGGGCACTCCTCGACGCATCAGCTGATGCGTTTTATGGAGACCATTGAAGTGGCCGGTTGCTCGCGGGGACAGACCGTCGCCGTTTTTCTTGATGTCGAGAAAGCTTTCGATCGTGTCTGGCATCCTGGCTTACTATACAGACTCACGGAGATTCTGCTTCCGGACTGCTACATTTACTTGATTGCTAGCTTTCTTCAGAACGGAAGCTTCCGCGTAAGAGTAGATAACACCTTTTCTTCGGAAAGGTCTATTACGGCTGGTGTACCTCAGGGAAGTGCCTTAGGCCCCCTGTTTTTCTCTGTGTACGTCAACGACGTGCCCAAGTTGCCCTAAACCAGGTTGGCCATGTTCGTCGATGATACGGCGGTCTATGCCGTCGATCATCGGGCCGAAACGACCGTTATTTAACTTCAGGAACAGTTTGACTTCTAAGTTGAGTTGCCAGAGAAATGGAGGTTTGCTATCAATGCGGCCAAGAGCACAGCCGTAGTCTTCTCCTAACGCTCAAGGCTCCCCGAGAGACTCTACGCAAGCGATACTCCTCTGCCGTGGTCTCCCAATGTTAAGTACCTCGGGGCTCACCTGGATCGTCGTCTCACTTGGCGGACACATCCCCGAGCAAGTAGCCCGCAAAACTACCAATCGTCTTTACAAACTCCGACCCCTGCTTTGCAGCAATTCTATGAGCCCCCGCCTAGGGAAACTCATCGTCACCACTTATGTGGTGTGACGATTTCATTAATAAAAATATGTTAATTAATTAAGTTGATAATATATAAGCGGAGAAATTTTAAATTCTTAATAAAATCTCACATTGTAAACTAAATCTTATGGCAATCATTTAATAATAATAATATTTAATATAAGTCTAATAATAAAATTAAAAGGGAATTGAATTGCACAGAAAGGGTAAAGCTTATTAATTATTCCTGCATAAACAGGAACTGACCAGAATTAACTTGTTTTCTGACCCCTAAATAAACTAAGTATTATTGTAAATTTGTTATTATTTAAATAATTAAATAAGACCATTGTTACGTACTTTGATAACTTCTGCAACTAAGAATATCACGATTTAATTATTTAATCAACCGTAGTCCTTTAATTAAAATTAGAAAAACGGAACTACTTTTATGTAGCCTAGTAATTGTCTTGAGATTACTACACACCCCTTAACTATTTTCTGCCACTTGTAATGGAGCGCTCACGCCGTAAGCAGCGTAAAGCGTTGTTTCGCTACGTGTATATATAAAAATGTGAAAGGCTTGATACTATGACTATTTAAATAAGTAAATTTGTGTGGTGATGACATCTCTCTATATTATAAAATAACGGACTATGTAAATAATACAGTATTACAACCAAGAAGGTGATAGTAAACTAATCTATCATCATGTGAAGTGTATAACAGTGAAACAAACTTTCTATCTATGTGTTCTAACTACAAGAATTACTAAGAATAACTACAGTCGCCTGAGATGAATGTACCACACCAGGAATGATTTCACATACTTCTAGAACTTCACCACCACAGTATGATAATGTAACGACTGAACTTCAAGAAACATCAGGAGGACCGAAGAACTAATTCTGCAGCAACTTCAGGAAACACACAGGTGACATGGAGGCTTGTCTTCCATGGTTAAGAGTTACAAAATTATAAACCCCAAAAGACAATTTAAATTATCATATTAAAGACTTTAAAAATTATGCTTTAAATGTAATAACATTAAAGACTTTAGAAAACTGACATTATAGGTAACATGTAATCTAATATTTGTTGTTTTAGAAGATTAATAAAAAAAAACATTCTTCAAATGGTTAGAGTTTCAATATTGTACATGGCAAGGTGACCATTATTCATTTAATATATTTGATCCCGGATCCGTGGAATTAATTAAAAAGGATGTACATCATATTTTGAGGCCCCTTTGTAAAGTAGTAATTTATATATTTAATCATATAGTAAACTATATTGTTTGAGAACTTTCAATAGAGAACTTAATCACCAAATGTAATAAAGAGATGTCATCTAAGTACCGAGTAAACTGAGTGCATAAATCAACAGTCTTCCCTTCCTAATATCCTGGTATAAGAATTGTTTTTATTTGTTGTGATTATTTTCAGTGCTTCACAACGAAGGCAGCCTGTATAATTGGCACATCCAATTATTACTGGTTCCCTAAGTTATAACTCAAGAGAAGAGGTTATAGTGGCACTGATGGATACCTACCCGATTCCTGTGTGGGGCTACTTGGTGAAAACCCATAAGCAACAGCTTGTCTCTCCTGGAGACTATGTCTTTAAACTCACTACAATTTTCGTAAAATAATGTAAAAGCAACAAAAATTTAGCTGTAGTAATACACACGTCTTAAAACTCTGTCCATGAGTCTTAATTTTGAGAGTTCTTGTCTTGTCACATTATGTCTGTGTGCAATTAAATTTGAAGTTAGGTCTAAAAGTTCCTGTTCGTTCACTAACTCAATTTTCTTCTCCTCCAGTGCCTGAAATGGAACAACAATACGTTACAAAGAATAAAACATTTAAATTTACTTAAAATAAACATAACAAAAATTACTCGCATAGAATTGATTTTTAAACTAACTATATTAAAACTTCCGAACTATTTAGTTAATAAGAATAGTCTGGGCAAGCTATCGTGACCGTCAAGCCTTCGCCCGAATACAGAAACCTTATGCGAATCGTTAAGGAAATGAAAATGCGTTTCTCAATGTGTTTCTCATGCGTAGACTTTGGTTTGTACGCATAAGAAAATAAGAAAGTATTTACTTTCATAGAAAAGAATGAGTGTACAAACTAGACAGCAGTTTTGTTTCAATGGGACATAGTTTAGTCAAACAGGTTCCACCGAAAACGTCAACAGCTTTTAATTTAAAGTGTATGGTACGCGTATTTGGTCTCTAAAATTTCACGAAGTAATACCTAATTAATTCAGCTCATTTTCAATTTACCTATGATGACCAACAAAATAAATTATCTTAATTCGCGTACTTTGAAAGCACTATACTAGTGTCTAGGTAATATTAGCGGCATGTTTTATTCATTGCTGGAGTACACTACATTGTCTTTGAGGCAGTAGTTAATTAGCTCAGCAAAGAAATATATGGTTATTCTGCAACGCAAAGAAAATAATAATGTTACTTGATGAAACAAACCATTGGAATGCTAACGGTTTATATAACAGTCCTTCCAATGGATTAATTATTATCCTCAGAATATCTTAGGTTTGTGTCAAATGGCGGGAATCGGAATACATTGTCACAGCTAAGCACAAGCAGCTAATAAAAGCGATAAAAAAAATAATTTTAGTTAAAATGACTGCGAATTTTAATCACTGGCTACATAGACCTACAAGTTAATTTAAACTATTAAAAACAATAAATTACCTTCTTCTTTGCCTAGATTTTATGCAGCTTGTAGCCAAAATACGCTGATATTACTCCCCCGCCAATCTGAAAAAAATAATACAATATTTTGTAATAGTATAAGTAAACTGTATAAGTACTAACACAAATTTAAACACATATTTATTTATTCACACGGTCATGTGAATTACATATTACATATATGTTCTTCTGATTAAAATTTAAAGCAAAAATGAACACGCAATCTTGCGCGCACGCGCGTGTGTAGAAACAACAACAACAAGAACGTGCGTGTGACATTGAGGAACAAAACAAGTCTGAATATTATATAAGTAGATTTTTGTTCGAATTGATATTAAGTTTTAGTGGAGAAAGTTTGAAGTGTCAATTTAAAAATAATCTAGCCACGAAATGGATAGATTATTACTACGAAACGTAGTCAAAAA
The DNA here is from genome assembly GCA_034769895.1 of Magicicada septendecula. Taxonomy (NCBI): domain Eukaryota; kingdom Metazoa; phylum Arthropoda; class Insecta; order Hemiptera; family Cicadidae; genus Magicicada; species Magicicada septendecula. Next base: position 403,537,761 of record CM068369.1, on the reverse strand, counting down.
TTAAACGCTTCAACAATTTACAGGGTATCTGTAGTTCTGTAACTTGTAATAGTGTGGCATTTATAAAATTGTTTTCACACTGTTTCTATTTACTTCGAATTTAAATATTCCAGGCTATAATTGCAGAGGACGAAACTGTTATGCGAAATGGGGTCTCGAAATAAATACCTCAAAAACTGTGTACCTTATAGTAGGCGGTGAAGTTCAAGACCTAGAACTAGGAACAGAAGTTATTAAAAATATTAAAACTTCAAGTATTTGGGTGTAACAATGATATCGGATGGTGACAGCAACCAAGAAATAAAAGTAAGAATAGGACAAGCTAAGACAGCAACAAAAGAATTAAACAGTCTGCTTTGGAGTCCACGACTAACAAAAAACAATAAAATCAGAATATATAAAACTATAGTCGAAAGTACAGGCATATATAGAGCAGAACTGAGAAAAAATAAATAAAAGAAATAAATCCTAAATAAGAGCTATGGAGATGGATTACTGGCGGGGTTACTGTAGACTAACAAGACTAGATGGAGTGAGGAATGTAGAGATAAGACAAGCGATGGGAATCGACCTTGACATTATAGAAACAATAGAAGCAAGGAGACTGAATTGGTTCGGACACCTAAAAAGAATGTCAGATGAGAGATGGCCAAGGAATGTATGGGAATGGACTCCACACTCTAGAAGAAAAAAAGGAAGACCTGAACATTCATGGAAAATGGACGTCGAAGATGCAATGAATGCAAGAGGACACAGAACAGAACTCTTAAGACCGGCGCCAGTGGAAGCTAGGATGCGAGAAGCGGCGCCAGCCGTAATTAAATCGAAAAAATTTAATATCTCTTGTTTTTCTAATGTTACTAAGAAATTTTAGTGTGGCGAAACGTTAACGTTATCTTACCGCCACAGTGGCGAAAGCCAGGGTACAAACCCCTGTCAGAGTGGGCTTCATTTACTCCTCCAGCCTTCTGTGGTAATAACACAAGTGTAGATTTGTCTCTGAGTGTCCCTGGTTGTCCTATAACATACAAATTCCATTCATTAGTTACAATCCTATTAAGATAGATTATTTAATTACTTATTTACGTATTAACATTTATTATTTACTAGCTTAAAATCAGCTAGTATAAATAGACATGCTATATGATACGTAATGAATTGAATGTAATTCAAACGTGGTCACAACTAATACTGCATACAATATTAGGGCATTTACCTATTTACCTTTTTTGTTTACCAAACAAAAAATATTTTTAAAATTCACTGACTCTAACAACCACTTTACTTAAGAAGTCTTGAAACTTACAACTTTCCTGTTTCTAATTTGTTCCAAGACAAATTGAATAAATTACTGAATTTCCATAGAAACCCTTGCATTATTGGCAAATTATAGTTAAAGTGAAATAATGGATTGTAATAATGTAATATATTCAGTAGTCAGTATATTATGTAAATTGAATAACTTTATACTAATATATTTTTATTAAGAAAGTTGTGTTAGTGGTTACAATCAGAAACAGAATTATCACTGTTGCACACCACTATAGAAAAATTATTCCGATTAGCGCTTTCAAGCTTCTCAGCTCATCGTCAGATCGGAAATAACAAAACAAGAGTCTAAAACCAAACCCTTCACACCCCACCCGCCCCACTGTCCACATACACCCCACAAAACAAACTATAATTCAAATGTCCCTTCCCAACCTCCGAGCCCTGTCATCCCCATCTGTACAGTTACATATTTTTCTAGCACATTCCTTGTGTGTGTATCTGTGTGTGTGTGTGTGTGTGTGTGTGTGTGTGTGTGTGTGTGTGTGTGTGTGTGTGTGTGTGTGTGTGTGTGTGTGTGTGTGTGTGTGTGTGTGTGTGTGTGTGTGCATTCTTTTAAAACCTAACGTGACGCCTTTCTCATTCACACTTGTGGGCGCGGTCACTCACCCTTATTTCAAAAACATCCATATAGGCCTATCCAATTTAATTCTTAATGTTATCTATCCGTCCTCTATCCTTTACTTTTTAATTATATTATAAAATATTTCTTCATTATCCAATTTAGTTTTAGTATTCATAAAATTGTCTAGCCCTTTTTCTCTTTCTTTCAATATTTCTAACTCCTCCCTAAGCTTCCTTTCAACTGTGTTATTTACTACTTTTAAAATTTCATAGTTTTCCAAAGGGTTAACAAACTTATGGTTCTCTTCTATAAAATGTCCTGTATACAACGAATTTGTTGTTCTATTACCTTCTCCACATTTGTGGTCAGACAACCTGCATACGAATTTCCGTCCTGTCTCACCTAGGTACACTTTGTTGCAGTCTTTACATTTTAATTTATAAATTCTGCTTCTCTGTAATACCGGGATTTTTTCTATATTTTTATTCCTTATCTTATCAAATACCGTTTCACATTTTTAAAATATCTATATCTACTCCGTATTTATTAAAACATTTTATAATTTTTCTAGTAACTTATGTGATATGTATGTTAATGACCCTGCATAATTCTTTTGTTCTGGTTCTATTTTAGCTTTTTGTATGTTGTAACAAGACCTGTTTTCACTGGTTACAAATAAATTTATCTTTGTGTATGTTCAAAGAGAAAAAAAAATTTTATTAAAAAAAAATTAAAAAAAAAATTTATGTTTGTTTGTTATTGTAATAATTTAGAAATAATCCTGGTTCTGCGTTTTGGTTAAAATTTTAAAATTCTGTGAGTTTATTTTGGTTAATTTTTACACTTCTGGTGGACCTTAAATGAATCTGGAGTTAATCAGATTGTCTTCTTACAGTAATCGATTTGTGATTTTCAGCTCTGCTCCAGTATATCACTTTACGTTAAGATTTGTCGTCTTCCAGTAAGTCCTGTAGTTAGTTAAACTCTTAAATTAATATGTGAAATAATTGTAAAATCCAGATAATTGAAATAATTTAATTTATTAATAGTATTTCTTAAAGTTCGATTTAAAATCGATGTTGAGCAAATGTTCGACTCTTTCACAGGGATATATCGATTTGCAATTACAGGTTATTTTTATATAAATATCAGAAAGGTTCTTATAACGATTATAATTATATAGTCAGAGAAGGGTAGGCCTAGAAAGTATAACATGTACAAAAATATAAGTCTTAATAAGTAATAAATGACAATTTGTTAATAATATATAATGTTTGTAGTATACAATTTATACCCAATAGTGACTAGACGACTTCGTTGCTGGTGGATACTTTGCATCATGGGAAGTTCAAAATGGCGGCTCGTCTCGTTGTAGGATATTACTGTAAATTGATGGTTGGAAATTCTGATAATAAAATTACCTTCACAACTGTTTTATTGGTCTCCGTAATAGTGTATATTGTCTATTTTTTTGTTCTGGTATCCTGGATAAGTGTTCAGTATTCACTTGTCTTATGTTAGATGTATTCAATGTTTGCTGGATATGGCTAAAAATCGAAAAGTTGTTACGAGGTGAATTATTAATGTTAGGTTGTTTGACTGGTTTAATTCACTTGTATTGTGTTGCGTATCGTTTGTTTTCACTGTTGTGGTAGTTTATTTCACTGATTTTAAGTTAAGAATTGTCAATTTAGTTAACTCTCGTTTTCACTGATTTTCGACTTTGTACGCCATTACAATTCGTTATTACAGTTTTTTAACGCGATCGAGCATCAACCGTTCCCGTTGAATGTTAACCAAGAACTGTTTTACTTCCTTCGTCTTAGGAAATATCTTGCCAAGTTAATATTGGAAAAGTATTGTTTAAATAATTATCACTTCCTATCCATGTAATTATAAAGTACATTATATATAGAACATTTTTAGTTTATTGATTGCTTTCATGAACTATTAACCACATAATTGGTTTATTTATCTCTTTCTGTTTAATTTGATATGTCATAGTCCATATTTATTGAGATTTTTGTTAAAATTGCCATATTTCTTTCTTTTTGGAAATCTAGGCCCAAAATTCTGTTTCCTGTTCTTGTACACAATTCCTGCCATTTTAGGTGTTAGAAATATAATTATAATAAATTTCATATGGTCACAAACCTTTCCCTTTCCTTAAATTCCTTATAAATTTAACATTTGTACTGTCTTTTAGTGATAATCCATGAATTTACTATTCCTCCTTTAAAATATTTAGTTATTACATTTCGAAAATTTTTAACAATTTAAGATATCCTTTCTATATTACTCTTTTAAAGTATAGGATCATTTACAGTAGTTGGTTATCGATCCACCTTACATAAATCTTATTAGTTTACATGGTTCATTGGTTAATTAACTAGTTTATATTAATTTTTTTGAATTCATTATTTGGCCTAGATGTTAGTATTTTACATATATTGTGTTTTCAAATAAAGTTATTTTTTACACCTCCTCTGACTTTTAAAAGTTGACATAACATTAAATAAAATTGTTTATATAACTATTGATACTTGTAGCATCTAATTCATGCTACTAATACAAAAATTAATATTTAATATTAACTAGCAGTCTTCAAAGTTAGACATGTTTGCTGGAACTATTTTTAACATACATTTTAAACATTTTATAAACTGATACAGCATCCATACATAAACATTTTAATTTGTATGCATACTGTTATGTAACTAAAACATCTTACACTAAATATAAACCTTATTCTATTAGAACTCTTTGAAAAGTGGAGTTCCTAGGCTCTAAACATAATTAGCCATTTAACAATTTATTAGTTTTTATTAACCTTAAGTAAATCACAGTCTTTTCTGTTTATACTGTATCCCAAATTAATCCACAGTTACTGTAATTATTCCCCCACATACTTTCTTTATTATTGGCATTACTATGAATGTTTTGATATAAAAAAGTGACCTCAGTTATGAAATATTGGAAATATTTTTCATTTTAATATTTCATCACCTGTTAATTATAAAATATAAAAGTTATTTAATAGCCTCTTGTTTAAGTAATAGTTACACATTAACTTGAAGTTTATTATATTTAAAATCACTACACTGGTACACAATCACTGTTGGTTCTGACTTATATTTGAGTTTTATTATATTCTCAGACCAAACCTTTAGTCATAATGGACTGTGAAGATTTGTTTATTTTACTATATAATAACTTTAGTTGGTGCACTTCTTATCACATTATGTACTAAATACTTTTGTCTATAATTAAGTTACAATTTTATGATGTTTTGGGGTGTTATACTTTCTTTAGTGTTAACATTACCAATATTAACATTTGGTTTGGGGTTCATTATCGTTAATAATAGGTTCATCTTTGGGTATTTCTTATAGTGGTTCTCCCATCCTATATCTTCCTTTCTTCTCGTCTTCCTTCTTGGGTTCAACAAGGTACTTAGTTTTATTTTGCCCGTCGGTTGGTTCGGGGTATCTTCTGTATCACCTGCTCCTAAATTTACTCTTCTTTCTTGGGTTCGGGGTATATTCTTTATCACCTGCTCCTAAACTTTACTCTTCCTTCTAGGGTTCGGGGTATCTTTTTTATCACCTGCTCCTAAACTTCCTGGGTCATCTCCTGATTTTTTATATGAGTTTCTATTAATTTATTTTCTTAAATTTTAGTGTTGCATTTTTATTAATTAATTACCTTTTTTTCTTTTATAGTGGTGTTTTTCTTTGAAGTTTAATTCATTTTCATTTGAAATTCTTTGAGTTATATGTAATTTAATTATTTTTATGATCTCAAAGGAATTAATTTTTAGTGGAGGTATCTGTCATGCTACAATGTTAATACTTTTCACAATTTTATCCACTATGTTGATGTTATAGTTATTATTCCTTATAATTCCCTTTATCGTTTTTAACTCCTTATCTTTTGTTTCTGACTCTTTTAAACACTTTTGAGCTCTATAACAAAATGAATTGATTGCCGCCATTTTATATCTATAAGGGTGGTAAGACTGTCTTGGTATAATTATATCAGAATACGATTCTTTCCTAAATATCCCAAACTGTATTTTTTTATTATTTTTAATTTCTATGTTTAAATCTAAGTAATTTATTTTCTTACCTTCTCTCTCTTATTTAAACTGTAAGTTGTTATCCTTATTATTTACCTCATTTACGCATGTACTTCTTCTATGTTTCCTTCTCAAATTACTAATACGTCGTCAACATATCTAGTCCATAATTTTATATTGTCTTTATACCTAGTGGAATTTATTAATTGCTTTTCAAAATCATTCATGTATATTTCTGCAAGAATAGGGGATAATGAAGATCCCATAGGTAATCCTTTTTCTGTATGTAAAACTACTTATTAAACCTAAAATAGTTTTGATTTAAACATTCTTTAACTACTTTAATCAATTGTTCTTTATACTTGTATTCTACCATATTATTATTGTTTATTAACTTAATAACTTTATTTACTGTAATATTGGTAAACATGTCCTTAACATCCAGTGATATCAATTTTGTATTTTCATTAATTCCAATATTTTCTAGTTTTTCTATAAATTTTACATTATTTTCTATGTTGTAGTTTGTCCCAAATTCATATTTCTCTTTCAATATTCTGCTAACTTCCTTTGATAATTTATAAATAGGTGCATTAATAAAAGAAACAATCGGTCTAATTGGTTTTCCTTCTTTATGTATTTTAACCTGACTTTTAAAAGTTGGTGCTGTTGGATTACTTTCCATTAAATAAGAAAATAAGAAAAAGTATTTAAGTTTATGTTCATCAAGAATTATTAATTTATTGTCTTTGTGTAATGTTGTTTCACTCACTGTGTTAGTCTTTCTACAGCTTGTAATCGCCAAGTGTCAGCATACGCTTAACCTATTTTTAGAAACATAAGTCGAGATAGGTCTCATCAACGATTCATTTAGGTATTGAAAAGTAAGTTGTTATATTCCTTTTATAAATACTTCAGTATAATTATAATGTTCAATGTTAATATTTTTCTTGATTCTCACACTATGGGTTACAAAATTCATTTCAATATATTCAATTAAAAATGTTTAGCCAGACTTCTGCAATCTTGCTTGTGTAGCTGCTTACAATAGACTCCCTTCTTCTTTATATTTTGTTATACAGATCGAAATTGACAAAACCCTTGACCTCAAAATGTGTCTTAACAGGTCACGAGTTGTTTCACAAATTTATAATTAATACATTTTTCTAAAATTCTAAATTTCCTTATTAACTATTTACATTACAGAGTTCTAGGGACTGTGCCCATTAATTGAGTATATCATAAGCACTGCTTAAATGTGTTAGATTGTTTAAATTATCATTTTATATATTTTTTATTTTATTCACTTTATGTCCCATAAAAGGTCTTTTTTCCTTTATAAATCTATACATAAATACCGATTTAATTCTATATTGTTCTTAAAACTATTCACAATTATCTTTTATTTCTCAATAACCAATCAAACATTTAATAATTGGTATAGGGGCCACGACCCTTATGTTGGATTATTTCATTACATATTATAAATCCCACGTATTTATACTGTAATTTACAATTAAACAACCTATCAATTATTTCATACTATCAAAAGTATTCCAAACTATTTACATTTCTTGTTCAAATAATGTAAATTCTCTCTAAACTAATATTGATTTGTTCTTAAGTTTCTTAACTAAGCCACCATTAGGTCTAATTACGATTTATATTTATCACATCATATAATATAGTCTATTACACTTCATAATCCAAACACTAGTTTATTCTGTTTCATTATTTAACATTATATCTTTTCTTTACTATATTCTAATTAACAAATATTCCACTGAAAAATCATATAAAATTTTATTTTTTCTTTAGCTAGGATCGTTTGCGTAATTCATTATTTAACTATCTTTATTTATTATGTTTTATAATTATTGTTATTATTTCTTAATAGCATCATTACCTTCTACTCTCTAATAATAAATATGCTTATTATATTAATATTATCTTAACTATTTCTATGAGAATAATAATTTCTTAACAGTTACAATGTTTGTTCTAGGTTTGGACACATTAGTACACTTCTTTTACCTTAAAACACTATCAATTATTTTATAACTTAATTCTTAATACAGTTACACGTATACTCTACATTTGTCTACTTACGTGTTCCTATATTTACATACTAATATCGCATGATGTTCCTTTGGGTATAGTCATATAGTCAAGTCTTAGTCATTTAAGGTTTCGTTATTGTCAATTGTTAATGCAGTTATTATATTTTATCTCATTTTCTTTACATTTAACTAACAGAATATTTATTCCTCTGTATACATGATTAATTGAAATATTATCTTTTAATGGTTATATGTTAGTGTCTTTTCCTTACTTTTTAATTTCTACTATGCTTCTTTGCATACAATATAAAATAAAATTGTACATGGGCATATCGCAGTGAATTTTGAAGCTTGCTATATAATTTCTTATGTAACGAAATTATAATGTCACTATATATTCTGTAACGTACCTTCTTGTGAATTAAATAATAAGAGTAATAGCTTGCAATGTCTCTTTTTCAGTATGTTGTTGTTGTTGCTGGTTTTTGGTTAAACCCCCCACGTTGTGGATGCCATTATGTAACGTTACTGTTTTTACTTGATAAAATTGATAAATAAGACTAATTACTGGTTGGGTTAAGTCTTTTCAAAATACGTATTTTATTTGCGTTGATTGGTTGATCTATTTTAATAACAAAATCTTCTTAATTATGTTTTCTTAGACCTCACTAGTTGTTTGCACTGATTTGTAATATAATTACCAATAAGAATTATGGTTCTGTTGATTAACCATTAAACTTTCAATTTAATACAAAAATTATTAATTGAGAACTGAGTGTTGTATTCAACTTGAGTGGTGGTTATACTTATACCTTTACTTGTTGATTTGTACCTATAGTGTTCCAGTTTTGAGGTTATTTTTCAGGAATTAATATATTTAATGGTTTAATAGATTTAAATGATTTAACTTCTTTTAATTGCTTCCTGGAGACGGATTGAATTCACTTACCTACTTTAATTGAAATCGCATATGGTAGCCGGGCAATAGGTACTACCAACTTTTTCTTCGAATGTAAAAAAACACTAATATTCCGAAACATTGTTAAGTACTGAAAATAATTCCATACACAATCAGTGGGGAAGTTACATGGAGGCAATTGAGGCAATGCCTACCCTAAAAAATTCTGTAGAATAAAAATTATAAATACGTATGAACTACATAACGTAAAGATTATACATTGTTACCGCGACTGTCGAATTTATTAAGCCGAAACGTGCTTTACTGAGCGACCGCTAGATGGTGACAGGTGAGATTCGGCACAGCTCGTTTAAAGCGAATGAGGCAACCTGAACTTGCCTCAGCGTTTTTTTATATACTGTACATCGTATGTAAGCAATGTGCTGGTGCGATATTGAAGCGATGAGAGGGGGCATTGTCCCGCGCTGTACACAGAGCGTTGAGGCATGACTCACTTCTGTGGTCCAAATAGTTAAGTTAAAGCGCGCTGTGTTGTTTATAAGTGTGTTTATTTTATGCAGTTATTAAAAGTGTCCCTGTTATTCCGCTGAAGTAACAGATGATCAAGATTGTTATTTGAATTATTTGTAACATTAAACATATATAGAAACTAATCAAGTTTAAAAATTTGAAGTTCAATCAGTTGTATTATTGTGTATGACTAATACAAGGATTGTTCAATAGAAATACGTATAGAGCTGTAAAACATTTTTTATTCAACGATTTTAAAAGAAGTCTCAATTAACATTAAGACATGAGTTCCACTATTGCGCTAACCTGTAGATTTCCTGCTAGTGAAATTCTTACGGCTGTTTGTGGAAACATTCGCTTACAGCAAACTCTACCTCAGCGTCCGATTTGAACCACCGTCCTTTTAGTGATTCCTTAAAAAAATTTAAGATAAGATTTTTGCCTACCCATTCATTAACTACTAACTTCGCCACTGTACACAATTAATTCTCTTCAATTCCCTTTATTCCTGTTTATATTTGTTTCTTTTCCTTTTAAAATAAAGTGACAACCTTTTCTTTTTAAACAATGGTCCAGGCTGGTTAAAATTCTTCGCTCATAAGTTGGCAATATGATCTAAATCAAGCCTAGTGTACAGATTATTTACGTTATTTAAATATAAATTAGGGTTCTTTTGACTACAATAGTAATAAACGAAAGTGTCTTTTACGAAGTACAGAACCTCACAATATAAAAGTGACTACAATAAAACAGAACAATATCTTAGATCAAGAATAACAATTATTTCGTATGTCGATCGATGTCGACTTTTGAGGTTAACCTATTTCAATCGGTTATACCGTTTTAACATTAAAAAACAAAGAAATAATGGTTTACAAATGAAAAATTATAATATTGATAGTGTTTTTGTTTAGTTGTTGTGGAATAAATCGTTCAAGTGTACACAAAGGGTTATAATTATATTATAGTAATTCGTTATAAGTCGATTATAACTTTAAGTATGTACACTATACTTTCCTTCTCTTTTAAAACACACTTTATTATTCACTGTTAATTACTAATGCACGTTAACTCTGCTTTTGTTAGTATGAACTCTCACGACACTCTTTACACTTTTTGTTTATGTTTGTATGTTTACGTATCACCTAACCTAGCCGAGGTTCGACTCTGATGTTAAATTCGCGGCTACGCTGTCGCGGAAGAGACGTTCTTGACTCGATGAAATTCAACACTAGACTCCCTCGCTAAGCGTCACTTTTTTGCTAGTTTGGCGTGGGCTTTTGGGTTAATACAGCAAAATATAAAAATTCCGATTGGTTGAAATTTCTCGCATTGTCGTTCATAGCGTCAGTCTTTGGGTTGATACACTTTTGTTTTCTGAGATCAAAATTAACACAATTCTTAAAATTAACATATTTTCCTTATGGTAATTACAATTGTCAATATATTATTACCATTGAATTGCTTTCTTTCTGCTGATCATTTTAAGATCTCATATGATATGTTTCCATACAGTATTTCTAAAAATAAACAATTTTAATGTTTGGCCTATGGTAATACATTATTTGTCAAAGGTTATCTTTTTTATTACATTTTTTGTTTTCTCGGTGGTATATATGATTTGATGCTATTAGTCAACATTTTAATACTAGTAATCATAATTATGACCCTTAACTTTCTATAAAACTCTTGGCTTATATAATAGGCCTAAAAATGTCTTGTGTACATTGGGCTATTCTGGTTTCTTACAATAAAATTGCTTACTTCTAATACATTTTAACATTTGGTATTTAATCCTAATAAACAACATGATCTTTTACTATACACATTATGATTTAAGACATGCTTTGTACCTTGTAATGTCCCTGTCTACCTTCTACAGTAGAAGTAGGGTTTTTGTCCAAGTAGACATCTTGTTAATTATGGTCTTATTAGTATATTTCAGACATTTAAGATTACTTATACTTTAATCTACAACATATACCATTTCTTTATATATTGGACATTGACTATTACAATTTTTATACATTATATTGTCTCTTTTTATCTACCAAGTAGATGTAGGTTTTGTTTAACATTTATTTCTTACTAACTACATTATTATTTGCCCATAACCAGCGATAGTTATTTCTTATTTTATTAGCTAGTAGTTAGTTTATTTGTCACACTTTACACTACTAGTTTATTTACATTACATTCTCCCTTACATTTCTATAATTGTTTAATATACAATAGTAATCTTTCCTTCCTACCACACACTACAACATTATTATACAAAAATAAAACTTTTGCAATATTTTTATAACATAATGATCTCTATTTGAATTGTCTAAGTGTCTATTATTTACACTCAGATATAACTGAATCTAAACTTACAGTATATATTATACTGAATTTAGGTTTATAGTTTATTGTCTTACATTTTCTTTAGGTTATGTTGCCATGTTCCCAGTTACTGGTTATACTTAGTTCACAATACTTTATATTTTTATTATGGTTTACACTGTCATTTGCACTGTTTAATTATCAATAGTTATTACTTTTCCTTTTTAATACACATAATATAATAAAATTATGACAATAATTATCTGGTCTTTACTATAACTCTATAAATGCAGTCTTAGGTCTGAGACCTAGCTTGACTGTTAGGCTTGTTACATAAATGATTTTTCTTAACCCTAAATACATTAGGGTTATATACTCAATCATTACTTTTTCAATGTTACTTCCAAATTCTATAAGGAAATGGAAGTATGGTGATGGCAAAAAAATCGTGTTCGAGATAATTGCAGATTCTGATTGTACTACCATCAAAACATGAAAAAAAGCCATTTTCCGAAAAGTGTGTGTGTGTGTGTGTGTGTGTGTGTGTGTGTGTGTGTGTGTGTGTGTGTGTGTGTGTGTGTGTGTGTGTGTGTGTGTGTGTGTGTGTGCAGATTTTTTTTCTATGGCAAACGATAAGATCCGCAAATTCAAGGATCAAATAATTGTTTGCATACAGCCCTGAATTGTAGAGTTCTCAAGACCTATTGTTTTTGGTGAAGATCGGTTAAGGAAAAGGGGTAGTTTACCAGCAACGTTTTATGTTTTAACAAGGGTAATTTTTTCTATGACGAACGATAACTGCCGTAATTTCAAACCGCCTTTTCATAGCGGTATTTGATATATCTTAGAGAATCAGTTCCTCTCAAAGATGAGAAATGTGTATTATGTGTTTTAATTAACGGAATACGTTTTGAAGGAATGAAGTATTGTAGGCCATGGCAGACTTGTTACCTTTTGACACACACACACACACACACACATCTCTCTGTCTCTCTCTCTCTCGTGTTTGCCGTCATTAAGTGAAGCCGTTTAAATGTTACAAATTACCGTTTTGGTCAAACATTTCCTTTTTTTCAACATTAAATGATCATAATTAGTAAGAAGGACTAGAACGCATACCGTCGAGCTTCGCTGGTACTTATTTTTAATTAAATTTAATACCCTTTCAGCCTCACTACACAAACGTTTATGATAATGTAATGTACTGAAACTAACATTACACCTTAATACACCTCAAGAGTGTAAAACACCGAACAAACACGAATAACACAAAATATGAAAAAAAAACATCAAAACATCAGCACCCGGTTTTGATGAAATTACATATAAGTAGGATTTAATCATAATAGAGTTTTTGAAGAATACTTTCGCTTTAATCCCGCAATATACAAATACTAATATCCAGTATAGACCTACAATTTATTTCCATTTAATTACTATTAAAAAATTAAGTTAAACACACGCTTAAATTGGGGTTATAAATCCAGGTTGTTGTTTATCGCAAATTTTATTCTTTTTGAATCTTCACGGTTCTGTCAAGAAGTGGATCAAGATTGTAGCTCACCTGTTGGAATGAGTAGTGCTGACGATTCATATGGAGATCCGTAAATTATAATGGTCATGAAATGATTGCAGGAGACTCGTATATTACTATCGAAACTTCAAATATTAATTTTAGAGAATATTGTTGGAAACAGAAAATAATATTAGATAAGATTTTGGATCAACATACAGGTTTTAACTGTAGGCTATCGCTGCGTTGTTTCTTGTGCAAACAATTAATTGATATTTGCACATCAATGAACGTAGAAAAGTGAACTGAATTTCAACCTCTGTGTGATATTTTTGATGACCATTAAAAGATAGAATGAATAGGAAAGCCAAGGACATTGTAACGATTTAAGACTGTCACAATTCCCTTTTGTGATGCCGAAAGTGTTGCACTCAAATTACTTGTCCCTAATTACAACATCGGAAATGAGATTTTTCATGTGGAAAGATATTCTGATTGGCAATTCCAGCCATAGCTAGATTCCCTAACGTAGATTTCAAATGATGCATCAGTACATTTTAAAATCACCACGACTCACCTGACAGCCTAGACTGAATATGACATATAACTCCCTGTTTCATTCCTCAGGCTACAAGTTTTACGTGAACAAGTTGAGGCCACGTGAACTAAATAACGCAGAAAGCCAATTACTTATTTGTTTTCATTGCATAACTTTGTGTTTTCCTGCAAGTCGATGTTTTGTTCTTGCCTTCTTTAAAAGTCCTCATAACTGAGTGCCTAGAATACAGCATAATTGGATGACGATAGACACGTTTAGAACATGGACTGTCTATTGAATATAGTTGGCTGTGGTTGAAGCGACGAGTATAATTAAGTCATTAACTCATTAATAGCGTACTTGAGTATTTCATGTTTTATTTATTAAATTGTCATGCGATTAAAATTTAATTTATAGACTATAGCAATGCAGAAGGAAGGACAATATCACCAGTTACTTTTTGTACATCTAAAACGTTATTATGAAGAAAACGTCAATAAAACAGTGATACCAGAGTTCGTCAAATTACGTAATTTTCAAGTACTTTAATGATAAGGGATACATATTACTTCAGATCTTACGTAATTTACTAAAATAAATTTTTACGATTTTGTCAGCTTTTGATTAAAACTGAGATTACACACAAGCCTTTATTATTAAAACAAATCAAAATCTGCGACTACAGGAAAGTCCTATTGCTGTGCTAGTAGCTACTACATTGCTGTTGAGTCACTAACACATTACTACACGTTTCATGTTTTATTTTATAAATTGTTAACTGATTAAAATTTAAACTGAAAAATGTGGCAGTAAAGGTAATAATTTCCATTGCTTTCTTTACATATATTCCGTTATTATGAATAAAACGTTAAGAAAACGGTGATACCACGTATGGTATTCATTGAAATTACATTACTTTTGAGTACTTTAATGATAAGGAAAATATACAACTTAAAATATTAAGTAAACCGAATAAAGTAATGTTTTACATTTTTATTACTTTAGCGTAGATTATACTTAAAACTGATAATTATTTAAATTATAATTAAATACAAGCGATAATTATTTAAACAGAAACTCCGATTGCAGGAAAGATCTCTTTTATTTTTATAGGCGAAAAATCATTCATAAATAATAACAATTGGTTAATAATCTTTTATTACGGTAAGTACACAAACACAATTCATTACAATAATTAATCATAATTTCTTTGTACGTCTCTTGCAGGATTTTGATATTATCAAATTGTAATTACTGCTGCAGGTTGATTGTACTATTTTTAATAGTATTTAATTTACCTGACACACGTTTCACTGACTGTACAAGTTTCTTCAAATGCTTCTAAATGAATCAAATTAATTCATTACGACTAAAAATAATTAAATTATATAAGTACGATTAAAAACTAGTACAGTCTACTTGCAGAAATAATTACAATCTGATAATTAATTAATCAATATAAATATAATTAAAAAGTAATAATTTAATGCTTCTTTGATTACACGTATTTTGATTAAAAATTAAATGTAGCGGTGATCTTGTAGACACCACATTATTCGACTCTTTAAATATTTTTCTAGGATAAATAAATCCGATAAAATTAAAAATGGCAGACGGAAAATTAATATTTAATAAGCGTGTAATATGCGTATAATGAAACCTATAAAATTGGATCCAGATTTTACTATTTTACTGTTTTTTACAGTATTATGTAGACGGTACTGTTTTGTAAATCGAAAGAGGCTTTTGACGTTTTTGTTATTAAGCCTGACATAGTGGTTAAACATTTACTAAACTGGTGCCGAAGACATAGAGGTTTAATAAGGCATTTCCAGAACAAACAATATTTCATTGCTTGTGTATGGTTAGGTAGAAAATATTAAATATAGACTTACACCCAGTGACACAAGTGAAACATTTAATATTAGTTAATCAAAATAGGTCTATCTATGTGCTCCCTACGAGCATACAAAGAAACAAATTTACTTGTAAAAACATCCTCCTGTGTAGAATTGGAGTCCGGCTAAAAGACTACACAGCATTCAACCTTCATCTTTGGAAAATAGTGATGATTATCCATTTGTCAAAGCAAAACTAATGTGAATACGACCTAAATAAATGCAGCAACATTGTTTTGTAATACCATTTATGAGGTCAGAAAAACATTTTACCCTTGATGTTAATAGCGAGGTAGTCGAGTAGGTGATCCTGAAACCAAAGCCACAGTGATGACAATTTAAAACATTATTCGTTGATCTATTATTAAATTAAAACTAAACTGAAATATACACAAACAATTTTTGTCCAATTTTTACGATACTGCTACCTAAAGTTCTTAGAATTTTCTGTTCAAAAAGCAAAAGTGATATACTAGAAAAGAACAAGTAGTTTTTTAATGACTATAATTTTTCGTGAGTAGTGGTTTCTAAGATGATAAACATTTGCGGAAAAGTATAAAAAAACAACCTACAAAAATGAATAATTTAAAGATAAGAAACCTCCCTTGCGGAACGTCAAAATTAAAGAGTAATGTAGCCAGGATATTTCCACGGATGTGTAGTGGTGACCAAGATTTTTACAAGGTCAGAGGTTCATTGCCTACATTTTCCAGTGGAAAGTTGGAGACCGAGATTTTTCCATTGTGACAAGTAGGTGGTAACAAGTTGCCAGTGGTAACAAGTTAGCTTGTTATAACCTACTGTATAAGACAACCCCTGCCGACCGACCTGCTGTGTAAGACGGTGTAAGACCTGCAGATTTTACATTATAAGTCTTCATATCGACTTATAATACGCAATAGGGGGGGGGGGTCTGTAACCGTGCCACTAATATTAAGTATATTTTTCAAGGTTAAACTATTTGAAATCTGTCGATCACGTTTCCATTGTTTGGCATATATTACAAAACGTAAACAGATGTAGACAGATTGATAACTACTCTCACATTTATTTTGTTTATTTTGACAACATTTATGACCTTTGAATAATAATCAATTTCATGAATATGTAATGTAAGTGTAATGATAAATTGAATAAAATGATTAAAATTATGCAATGGTCATAATATTTATATCCTTTCCATTGCCACGACTTTGTATACTAAATTTAAGAAAAATATTATTTAATTAAATTCCTAATGTTTATTGTAACAAAGTTCAGTTGTCCTGTAGAAATTGCAGATTTCATTAAGTTTGTACTTCAGGTACTTTATGAGTAAGGTAATGTGTTGGTAATTATTCTACAGATTGGCCCTGCCTTTGATTACATCAACCTATAGTATTTTCTGCCAGTCTCGTTCCAGTACGTTTATATTTTGACCAAATTAACAATAAATAAAATGTAAAAGAATATTCAGAAGATCATATTACTAACAAAGCTTGAAGTCAATAACCATGGAAGTCAATAACCATGTGCACTGCAACACTCCGCTAAAGAGAATGTTGACCTTTCCAGAATAAATTTGTACATGTTACATAACATGACTTGCCTTCACTTCGAAAAATAAGATACTAAAGGTATAAGATCAGTTTCCAGTTTTGTACGTAAGTAAAAGCAGGACGGACTCATCTGTATGTAAGGGATCAGAAACATCATGTAAAGTTAGGTACTATAACAAATTTTATAAATTATAAGTGATTGTAAAATGTAAACAGAATGTAAAACATTCTATAAAAATAAGTGTCTTAAATTATGTTATGAACATAAAAAGCAGTGTGACGGATGGTTTTTATGACAATATTGAAATCTAGAAAAGACGCCAAATCACTCTTGTTTGAACTTTTGATCAGAAAATTTCTAACAAAATAGGTGCTTTATAACACTGAAAGAAATATTTAAATAAGAACTGATCATTAGACAATTAATCGTTAAAAGTGAAGTATAACCATGACATTAAATAAGAAAATACTGAGAAAGCCATGAGAAAGTAGTTAGCAAGAAAAATATTATTAATAACGCATAAAAGAAAGTATAGAAGGAATTAATTGAGTAATATTAAGAAGAATACGACCAGGTAACGAGTTAATACTATATTTGAAATCACACTAAATTAATTCAACATTCACTGAATTATAACCATAACATTTGGCCACCAAATTGTCTGTAAAATTAAGTGATAAAGTTGAATATTTGAACAGCATATATTATTTTATTACATAAATAGTGTTGAATTTTAAATAACAAACATTAAAACTATTCTGCTTAAAGTGAACATTACCTATTAAAATTGAAGTGGAAAAGAAATATGAGCTTGGAGTCATATTTAGTGTTGGGCATTTTCTGTAGTTACGTGATGGCGGGTCTGTCTAGCAGCGAGAGTTGCGAATAGCTATCTGGAAACAAACCGTAAGAAATATTTTAAACTGAACATTAATAAACTGTTATATCAATTTGAGAAAAATAATTGCACTGTACTGATTGTTTGTAAAAAACGTTTTATTCATATTAATATATGTGTTACATGCCCTGAGATTAAGAATCTGTGTGTGCATACTTCAGAAATAGTAGCATAATTTTTATTGAGCATTTTGTTTAATTGTAAGAAGCAATAACAGCATCACAATACATATTACCTAATGTCGTTTTTAGACTTAACGTAATTTTATTGTATGTACGTAGCTTACAAAAAGCTTTCATGAATTGTTACAAAATAAAAAAAATATCAAAACCGACTAGCCTGCAGATAACGATGTCTAAAACAAAGTCCAAGTTTTCCGTGTAATTGGCATTTCAAGACTCCCTACCTTTAAGGT
This sequence comes from Magicicada septendecula, assembly GCA_034769895.1. Classification (NCBI taxonomy): domain Eukaryota; kingdom Metazoa; phylum Arthropoda; class Insecta; order Hemiptera; family Cicadidae; genus Magicicada; species Magicicada septendecula. The sequence goes on along the minus strand of CM068369.1, from coordinate 403,519,174 downwards.
GTATGGTTGTAGTAGAAGGAAAATAATATAACAAGTCAGTATCTTCCGATCCCTTGGCTATGGCAAATCCTACCTTGATTTAACCGCATGAAAAAAAAGGCAATAACTTAGAGCCTTGAAATTTATAATTAAAACATAAAAGTCTAAGAATATAAGGTGGGAGGACCACGATTTAAATATGAAGGACGAACGGCTTCCAAAAAGTTGTATTTTGTAGGCCAGATGGAGAACATAAGTTGGCAGGGTAAAAGAATATCGGCAGGTCGATTAATGAGTCCCAACGGACCGATATTAAATACAAACTCTATTAATTCACTAGGCCTAATCACCTGCGAATACCGAATACTTTGTGTAAGTAGAACATGTTCTTGGTACACGTATTTCATTAGGTAGAAGATAACCTAAGTAACGACCAGTTTAGTTCCCGAAAAGGAAAGAAAACAAGACAAGAGACGCTACTGGATATATGAGAATGCTGATTGAAAAATCTCAGAAAACCATAGCAAAAACCAACCCCTGACTTAAAAAAAAAAAAAAAGTAAGATGGCAAACTATTTGATGCCCAAAACATGATCTAAGTAAGGAAAACAATATAGTGTATCTTGAATGAAAAAATAGTAGTAAATATTAAATAATATACTTGATATAGGCCTATTAACGTCATATTATAATATAATAATGTATTAATTTTTATTATATTAATGTTATTATGCTATTATACAAAAGAAATATGCGACCGACGGAGGTAAAAGAGATATGTGTACATTATTATGTAAAAAAGGTAAGAATTCCTTGTCTACAGCTAATAGCGGGTTAAAATAAAGTGAATAAAATGGGAGGTAGTAAAGGGAGGAATAATGAGCGTAATTAATAAAGTTAGCTAAATTTGCGTTTGCAAGAGGCCATTATACGAATGCCACTATCATATCGACACGTAGAGGACTGCTGTTACTTCCTGTGTATAACGAAAGGGCAACGTTTTGCTATACACTGTGCAGGTTGTCTGTGATTTTTGTACGCGCGTGCTTGAGTAAGTGAAGAAGTGAGAAAATAAAAACTGTCTTTCACTGGACGTCGCTTTGAGGCTACTTTATGCTTTGCAACGGATTCGTTTTTCAGTTGTCTTTATAAAAACAGAGAAAATACTAGTCTTTGATGTTGGCTTTGTAATCACATGTTCGCTTCTGCTACTGCTACTTGACCTTACGCACCGCGACAAGTCTGTTGACTAACGATTACCCCAGTCTGGAGTAACACGGTGCACATTGTCGCCTGTTCCAAGTGTTGTCGTTTACTATTCAGCCATCTCAGATAAGCCCATTAATTCCACATAAACAATTTAAATAAAAGAGAGTCAGAACGTATTTCACTCGCATTTTTTACGAGTCGCAATCCATTATTGAAATGATAACTGTTGATTATTTCAAATTCTTCGGTTTTACATAAGTGACAAGTTCATAATTATATTTAAGCGTAATTTTGACATATTTTTTGATACTTAAATTAATTCTATCGTAATAGAACATTAAAAGATACAAGCCTAGTAACTGTAGCAAATAGTAGACATATGAAATAATGTGTGTGTGTGTGGGCGCGCGCGAGCATCTATATAGGAATAGAGATGGGTAGAGTGGGGGAGTAATTAGTTTTCTCGGTTAATGTCCCATTTCAGAATCTTTTTAGGTCTTAAAAAAGCCGTTTCATTTGCAACATTTCATGTCTCATGTGCCATCTTCTGAGTGACTACTGCTCATGAAGCCCCAGTTTTCTGGACTCTAGGTAAAACGACTGTGTATTGCTATTGTACGACGATCTCATGGATAATTGTGTTGAACAGTAGAAAGAGAATAACTGACACCAATAAAGTCACTAATTACAACCTTTATCAGACACATACAACAGTTAAAAATCACCAAAGACTAAGTTAAATTTGTCCAACACATAACAATAAATGTCACCCTATTACAGTTTGCACTACACAGTAATCACTTTCTACTAATCACAACAATTATTTCGAAAAGCAGTTATAATATCGCAAGATCTAACTGAACAGACCGCCTTGAAATCTAGGACTTTTTACTCCACCCGCCTTGCCTTGTAATGACACAGGCGACCTGAATGCCATCAAATAGTCGAGTAAGGTACGGAAGGGGCATCTCGCATGACCTAGATCGTTACGTAATTCTACGACCATGTAGAATGATCTGTAAACGACCAGATCAGCTTTGGTGTTGCCGCGTGCAAAGAATCACGTAGGGAGTTTTCTACTTTTCAGTCAACGTACCTCCTTAAGCCTGTTCGACCCAAACTGGCAAACTGTCTCTCCAGTAATACTTTGCCAGGCGGTCTCCTGGACTTCTGGAGTAACCTGTTGACAAAATTCGGCCACCGTCACTTTCTTGATCGAATGCTTGGTTGGTCCTATGATTTCAGCCTTGGAAACGTTATGTTATCTTGGCCGAAAGTAGGGGGAAAATAAGGGTTCAAACTCACAAAGGAATGCCGCCTTCTTAAAAAACAATAAAAAAACACTAAAAAACATGATCTCAGAGATGACGCCGCCACCGCTGGACCCGCAGCATCCCGATGGACCACAGCACCGCGAATTTCCGCGAATAAATTTTTTTATTTTTTTTATTTGGTTTTTTTATTTTTTTAATTAAATTGATTTGGTGGGATGAGGTTCAATGGACCACCAGCATCCGTGAATATAATTTTTTATTTTTTTAAGAAAGCTGATTTGCATATCAGTGGGTGGTGTTGGGTGGGAGGTTGTTTTTTTTTTTTCATATCAGTGGGTGGGGGGTGGTTCCAACTCGAAGCATTATAGTGTATACTAAAATATATGATCAGGTGTACCAACCTTTGCATGAGTTCAAATTTGTTGTGTGTTATAATGTATATTAAATCTATATGATCAGGTGTACCAACCTCTGTAGTATTATTATAGTGTATAGATATTTTATATGAGCAGGGTTGTCAACATTTTCTGCGGTGGGGGGAGGGAAATTCAAATATGTGTTATATAGTGTATATATTAAAATATATGATCAGGGTTACCAATCTTAAATTATTGTGTGCCAACATTTCTTTCTCTTCTGTGGTGGGAAATTCAAACTATATATGATCATAATTGTTACTCTCTCTCTCACACGGTGTGTATGTCTCTCTCTCTCTCTCTCGTTGTCAAACGTTATACTCACCGGCATTATAGTGTATATTAAAATATATGATTAGGTGTACCAACCTTTACATGAGTTCAAATTTGTCGTGTGTTATAATGTATATTAAATCTATATGATCAGATGTACCAACCTCTGTATTATTCGTCCTCTCTCTCTCCCTCTCTCTCTCTCTCACTCTCTCTTGTTGTCAAACCGTTCTCCTCTCTCTCTGTGGTCAGTACCGAGCGCATGTATATGAAATTAGAAAGTTTATTCGACATATATTAACGCCCTCTCTCTCTCTCTCTCTCTCTCTCTCTCTCTCTCTCTCTCTCTCTCACTCTCACTTGTTTCAACTGTGTCAACAAATAGTAACGTCCTCTCTCTCTCTCTCTCTCTCTCTCTCTCTCTCTCACTCTCACACGTTTCAACTATGCAAGGTTCCATACCCTTTCTTCTGTCTCCCTCTCGTACATTGAGTAGTCGGTGTGATGAATAAATAATTTTAGCACTATCTCTCTCTTTCGTTGTCAAAACGTCGTCTTCATTTTTCAATGTATTAAATAATTAATTAGTAGTTGTATAATGCAGTCAGTGTGATTGATCCTTGTTAGAAATATATATATTTGGCGTCAATGAACTACTTACCTGTTATGTTGTTACAGACAATACTTCTGTTTTAAGGTTGCAGTTTACACACACACACACACACACACACATAGGTTCAGTAGTGTATAGCGAAATAAATTAAAATTATACACACACATGAAAACGGCGGCTGAAATTCATACAAATCTTCTGATGTAACAGTTCACAAAAAATAAATTAATTGTACACATGTTCAGAGGTGTAGAGTGAAATAAAATAAAGTCATAATTTGTTTAAATGATTAAATATATTTTAACATTCACAATATAAAATTCACAATTAAATAAATACATTAGAAATTGATATTTTTCGAAAGTTTATATATAATTGTGTGTCGTACTTGTAGAAGAAGCAACCTGCAACATAACAATACAACAACAACATTAAAATCATGTTAAATATCACACACACACAGATGCACACGCAACGCGCGCACATACAGACGCATACGCAACGTAATCACAACACACACACACACACATACATACGCATACGCAACGTAACCAAACACGCAACACGCCCACACACAGACGCAAACGCAACGTAATCATACACATACATACAACGTGTACACGTTTGGTTTGAATCATGTAGGGCCAATAAACAGATAACAGATTTAAATATGCTATAGTCATTGTAAGACGTTACAATCATTGAAGTGTTTAATAAGTAAATTGTATGTATGTATATATCACTGAATAATAATAATATAATCGTTCTAGTGTTAACGTTTGCTGCAACAGGTAAAGCAGTTTACAAATAATTACATATAGGTTCAGAGGCGTATAGTGAAATAAATTAATGTGTCGTACTTGTAGAAGAAGCAACAACAACATTAAAATCATGTTAAATATCACACACACACACACACACACACACACACACACACACACACACACACACACACACACACACACACATACGCACACGCATACGTAACGTAATCACACACATACATACATACAACGTCCACACGTTTGGGTTACACCACACGTGCACGCACACACACACACACACACACACACACACACAGACGTACACGCACACATACGCAACACGTGCACACACACACACACACGCACACGCACACACATACAGACAACGTGCATACGAATCATGTACATGTAGGTCCAATAAAACAGATTTAAATATGCTATAGTCATTGTATGTATGTATATATCACTGAATAATAATAATATAATCGTTCTAGTGTTATCGTTTGCTGCAACAGGTAACGCAGTTTACAAATAATTACATATAGGTTCAGAGGCGTATAGTGAAATAAATTAAAAAAATTGTTTATTAAAAGTAGTTTGTCACCTTAACGAGATACAATTTCCACATGCGCTGTCTGGTTCTTCATCCCTCGAAACACAAGATGTAGGTCGCTGGGATTTATATGACGGAGTTCTTCATCTGTAAAGACGTCAGCATACCTCTTAGGTAGATATACACGATAGCGGCGCTCACAATCTTCCAACGTTACAAGCACAGACTTCCCATATCGCGTGTCCACATGCAACATGTTAACGATCGGATACTGTTTGTCCACTGTTAATTCTGCACAACGTTTGTACTCAATAGCAGAAACTGCGTTGAATTTTGTGATAAACGACATTATTATTAGAAGTGAAGACGTCTGTATCAAGCGAGGTGGAACCATACAATGTCAGAATATTCGCTACAAAGAAGACTAGTGAAAGGAATGGTGTGGCCATCAGGAAAGTTCACTTTCATCGCCTGAAGCTTTGCATGTACATACACACAGGCAGAATTAGCGCTGTTACAAAATATATATATTAGGAAAGTCCACAGAAATAGTTATCGCCAGATCCGTTCTAAATAAGTTAATGTCTTTTCAAATAGTATTCTCTGCACTACAGTCAAACATACGCACACACAGTGATAAAAAAATTGTGTATTAAAAGTAGTTTGTTACCTTAACAAGTACTGTTATCCTACGCCGTTTTTCCTCATGCCACGAAACACGAGATGTAGATCGCTGAGGTTTTATAAATTGTTTATTAAGTCTTTTAGAAATGGTGTTATACTTGAGCTTGGCCTGTTGACTATTGCTTTTAATTTTGTAATTTCTACAGGTGTTAACCGTTTCGGAGAAAAAAAACATTTATGGAGAAGATCCTCCTCCTCTTGTTTTGATATGGTACTTATTCTATGATCCATCCTTCTTGTTCCTATAATAATAACAGTACCTGCTTCATTATCATATACATTATGTGCTATATATATAAATATATACATAAGGCTTTCAACACACACATCATGAATCCAGAACAGGAAAGGTATTATAACAAATATTACGAAAACAAGTACGTATGGTCACGTACATAGATCAACGTTTAAACAAACAGATTAATACCTGAATAAAATTTTTTTTTAAAAACAGGACAGCGTATTATCTATATAACGTTCTGTTTCAGATAAGAATAGTTTGAATATAAAATGAAAGGGTACGTTGTATTTTGTTATGAGAAAATGCATTTCTAAATTTCGTTACATTTGACAAAAGATCTTATTGATCAGACGTATGAGTAATTATATTAACCCTTATGTAGAAAATACGCACGCATTCGTAAAATATAGCACTCAGGTGTAGGGCAATTAATCCTTTTTTGTATTGAACGTATTTAAGTAGGTCTACTCGTGATATCAGTAAATTCTGTCTAAATGTATAGTACATAAACGTACCCAGTAATCGCTTCTTGAGTTACTCGATTGATGTTCATGTTAAACGATTGATGACTCATGTAATAATACAGATTAACCTCGTATAATAATAATGACAGGACAGTGTATTTAGAACACTTAAAATTGGAAATCTACAAACACATCAAAAATATCTGTCAAACAAAAACACCGTTCTTGACAACAGTAACTGACCTAAGCACAGGTGCTTCATTAGGCAACAGACCAAAAAATCAAATAGACGACTATAAGCACAATTTAAATAAAATCTGAATATTCAATAAAATTATGTTTTTTTTTTACTTAGTAACATATGCAAATCTTTTACTTACCTCTTAAATGTTGTTGTTGTTGTTGTTATACACAATAGTCGATTGTACGATGAGTGTCTCATACAAATGAGAAATAGTGACATGTCGTCTTGTGTGTATATATATCATACGGCGGTAGCGTACACGTTTGAAAGTTGATACACATTAAATTCTCTCTCTCTCTCACACACATTACAGAGATTGATATTAATTGCATGTATGTTCAGAGGTTTGGTGTCTAAATCGATGCATTTTACTTTCACTTTCTAATTTGACACATGGCTTACTTCCATACATAAATAGCTATCGTCTACGAGTGTTGCTAAACGAAATTAAAACATGTTGTAATACATAACGTCCTATGAAATAAATATGGTATGTTTTTAGGACAGCCAAAAGCATGAAAGTATTATTTAAATCTGTATGGAAGTCATATATAAATATCGAGTCAGCGCGACACAACGTAACATGATTCATGTCAACGTCGTATGTATGTGTGTGCGTGTGCGTCTATGTGTTCGTGTGTGTACGTGTTTGGTTACGTTGCGTATGCGTCTGTGTGCGTGCACGTCGGATGTGTGATTACGTATGCGTCTGCATTATCGTTATTTTGACTGAGCTATGTTAACTTCACACATGGAAATGTAAAAGCGTCTGAGGGCAAAGTTATGCAAGAGGTTGTTGACGAGAACCAAACACACTTGGATCAGCCAGTAGTGTTTAGGTCATCAGTACATGACGCAACGGTAGTGATAGGTCCAACAAGAATCAGATGTTTTGTATACGTTCTAGGTGAAAAACTAGTGGGGATGTCTCTGACTTTTGTTGGAAATAAATAACATTACAGATATTGATATGGTACTATGAGGAGCCTATACGTGAATACTATACATCAGACTGATTGTATCCGTCATTAGCAATCTAACGTTACGACGGCAGTGTGTACGTATGCGTCTGTGTGTGTGTTCGCGTGTGCGTGTTTGGTTACGTTGTGTACGTGTGCGCTCGTTGCGTGTGTACGTGTGTGCGTGTTTGGTTACGTTGCGTATGTATGTGTGTGTGTGTGTGATTACGTTAAGTATGCGTGTGCGTCTTAATGTGAACAATTTTACGTTTAAATAAACTCTGTACATACAATAAAATTATGTTTCAGTATTAATGATATAAATATTACTGTTTTATTAATTTAAAATACTGTATATATATATATATATAACCTAGGAACTTCGCAGGTGAAGAAATTAATTTCTATTTTTCATCTGTAACGACATGCGTGTATAATTTTAATTTATTTCACTATACACCTTCGCCACCGCTGCTACCACAGTCGTCAGTAATAAAAAAATAAGAAGAAGAAAGATCAGTTAGGAAACGCATCAGTACTCGTTCGAAACGATTAACATCAGTCCCAATGGACCACAGCATCCGTGAATTTCCGCGAATAAAAAAAAAAAAAACGTAAAACGTTCTACTTACGTTTCATGTTAGGTTAAAAAATACAGTCCACGTACGTTTCACGTTTACGTTAGGTTAAGATGCAGTCTACTTACGTTTCACTGTTAGGTTAAAAATGCAGTCCACGTACGTTTCACGTTTACGTTAGGTTAAGATGCAGTCTACTTACGTTTCACGTTAGGTTAAAAAATGCAAACACACACACACACACGTGTTGTTAGGTTAAAAAATGCAAACACACACACACGTGTTAGGTTGCAACCTAACGCGTGTGTATGTTATTTAAATAATAATTTAAATAATATACACGTGTGGTTAAAAAATGCAAACACACACACACACGTGTTAGGTTGCAACCTAACGCGTGTGTATGTTATTTAAATAATAATTTAAATAATATACACGTGTGTGTGTGTGTGTTTGCATTTTTTAACCTAACAACACGTGTGTGTGTGTGTGTTTGCATTTTTTAACCTAACGTGAAACGTAAGTAGACTGCATCTTAACCTAACGTAAACGTGAAACGTACGTGGACTGCATTTTTAACCTAACAGTGAAACGTAAGTAGACTGCATCTTAACCCAACGTAAACGTGAAACGTACGTGGACTGTATTTTTTAACCTAACATGAAACGTAAGTAGAACGTTTTACGTTTTTTTTTTTTTTATTCGCGGAAATTCACGGATGCTGTGGTCCATTGGGACTGATGTTAATCGTTTCGAACGAGTACTGATGCGTTTCCTAACTGATCTTTCTTCTTCTTATTTTTTTATTACTGACGACTGTGGTAGCAGCGGTGGCGAAGGTGTATAGTGAAATAAATTAAAATTATACACGCATGTCGTTACAGATGAAAAATAGAAATTAATTTCTTCACCTGCGAAGTTCCTAGGTTATATATATATATACAGTATTTTAAATTAATAAAACAGTAATATTTATATCATTAATACTGAAACATAATTTTATTGTATGTACAGAGTTTATTTAAACGTAAAATTGTTCACATTAAGACGCACACGCATACGTAACGTAATCACACACACACACATACATACGCAACGTAACCAAACACGCACACACGTACACACGCAACGAGCGCACACGTACACAACGTAACCAAACACGCACACGCGAACACACACACAGACGCATACGTACACACTGCCGTCGTAACGTTAGATTGCTAATGACGGATACAATCAGTCTGATGTATAGTATTCACGTATAGGCTCCTCATAGTACCATATCAATATCTGTAATGTTATTTATTTCCAACAAAAGTCAGAGACATCCCCAGTAGTTTTTCACCTAGAACGTATACAAAACATCTGATTCTTGTTGGACCTATCACTACCGTTGCGTCATGTACTGATGACCTAAACACTACTGGCTGATCCAAGTGTGTTTGGTTCTCGTCAACAACCTCTTGCATAACTTTGACCTCAGACGCTTTTACATTTCCATGTGTGAAGTTAACATAGCTCAGTCAAAATAACGATAATGCAGACGCATACGTAATCACACCCCCGACGTGCACGCACACAGACGCATACGCAACGTAACCAAACACGTACACACACGAACACATAGACGCACACGCACACACATACATACGACGTTGACATGAATCATGTTACGTTGTGTCGCGCTGACTCGATATTTATATATGACTTCCATACAGATTTAAATAATACTTTCATGCTTTTGGCTGTCCTAAAAACATACCATATTTATTTCATAGGACGTTATGTATTACAACATTTTTTAATTTCGTTTAGCAACACTCGTAGACGATAGCTATTTATGTATGGAAGTAAGCCATGTGTCAAATTAGAAAGTGAAAGTAAAATGCATCGATTTAGACACCAAACCTCTGAACATACATGCAATTAATATCAATCTCTGTAATGTGTGTGAGAGAGAGAGAGAATTTAATGTGTATCAACTTTCAAACGTGTACGCTACCGCCGTATGATATATATATACACACAAGACGACATGTCACTATTTCTCATTTGTATGAGACACTCATCGTACAATCGACTATTGTGTATAACAACAACAACAACAACATTTAAGAGGTAAGTAAAAGATTTGCATATGTTACTAAGTAAAAAAAAAAACATAATTTTATTGAATATTCAGATTTTATTTAAATTGTGCTTATAGTCGTCTATTTGATTTTTTGGTCTGTTGCCTAATGAAGCACCTGTGCTTAGGTCAGTTACTGTTGTCAAGAACGGTGTTTTTGTTTGACAGATATTTTTTATGTGTTTGTAGATTTCCAATTTTAAGTGTTCTAAATACACTGTCCTGTCATTATTATTATACGAGGTTAATCTGTATTATTACATGAGTCATCAATCGTTTAACATGAACATCAATCGAGTAACTCAAGAAGCGATTACTGGGTACGTTTATGTACTATACATTTAGACATAATTTACTGATATCACGAGTAGACCTACTTAAATACGTTCAATACAAAAAAGGATTAATTGCCCTACACCTGAGTGCTATATTTTACGAATGCGTGCGTATTTTCTACATAAGGATTAATATAATTACTCATACGTCTGATCAATAAGATCTTTTGTCAAATGTAACGAAATTTAGAAATGCATTTTCTCATAACAAAATACAACGTACCCTTTCATTTTATATTCAAACTATTCTTATCTGAAACAGAACGTTATATAGATAATACGCTGTCCTGTTTTAAAAAAAAAATTTATTCAGGTATTAATCTGTTTGTTTAAACGTTGATCTATGTACGTGACCATACGTACTTGTTTTCGTAATATTTGTTATAATACCTTTCCTGTTCTGGATTTATGATGTGTGTGTTGAAAGCCTTATGTATATATTTATATATATATATAGGACATAATGTATATGATAATGAAGCAGGTACTGTTATTATTATAGGAACAAGAAGGATGGATCATAGAATAAATACCATATCAAAACAAGAGGAGGAGGATCTTCTCCATAAATGTTTTTTTTCTCCGAAACGGTTAACACCTGTAGAAATTACAAAATTAAAAGCAATAGTCAACAGGCCAAGCTCAAGTATAAGACCATTTGTAAAAGACTTAATAAACAATTTATAAAACCTCAGCGATCTACATCTCGTGTTTCGTGGCATGAGGAAAAACGGCGTAGGATAACAGTACTTGTTAAGGTAACAAACTACTTTTAATACACAATTTTTTTATCACTGTGTGTGCGTATGTTTGACTGTAGTGCAGAGAATACTATTTGAAAAGACATTAACTTATTTAGAACGGATCTGGCGATAACTATTTCTGTGGACTTTCCTAATATATATATTTTGTAACAGCGCTAATTCTGCCTGTGTGTATGTACATGCAAAGCTTCAGGCGATGAAAGTGAACTTTCCTGATGGCCACACCATTCCTTTCACTAGTCTTCTTTGTAGCGAATATTCTGACATTGTATGGTTCCACCTCGCTTGATACAGACGTCTTCACTTCTAATAATAATGTCGTTTATCACAAAATTCAACGCAGTTTCTGCTATTGAGTACAAACGTTGTGCAGAATTAACAGTGGACAAACAGTATCCGATCGTTAACATGTTGCATGTGGACACGCGATATGGGAAGTCTGTGCTTGTAACGTTGGAAGATTGTGAGCGCCGCTATCGTGTATATCTACCTAAGAGGTATGCTGACGTCTTTACAGATGAAGAACTCCGTCATATAAATCCCAGCGACCTACATCTTGTGTTTCGAGGGATGAAGAACCAGACAGCGCATGTGGAAATTGTATCTCGTTAAGGTGACAAACTACTTTTAATAAACAATTTTTTTAATTTATTTCACTATACGCCTCTGAACCTATATGTAATTATTTGTAAACTGCGTTACCTGTTGCAGCAAACGATAACACTAGAACGATTATATTATTATTATTCAGTGATATATACATACATACAATGACTATAGCATATTTAAATCTGTTTTATTGGACCTACATGTACATGATTCGTATGCACGTTGTCTGTATGTGTGTGCGTGTGCGTGTGTGTGTGTGTGTGCACGTGTTGCGTATGTGTGCGTGTACGTCTGTGTGTGTGTGTGTGTGTGTGTGTGTGTGTGTGTGCGTGTGCGTGTGTGTGTGTGTGTGTGTGTGTGTGTGTGTGTGTGTGTGTGTGTGTGTGTGTGTGTGTGTGTGTGTGTGTGTGTGTGTGTGTGTGTGTGTGTGTGTGTGTGTGTGTGTGTGTGATATTTAACATGATTTTAATGTTGTTGTTGCTTCTTCTACAAGTACGACACATTAATTTATTTCACTATACGCCTCTGAACCTATATGTAATTATTTGTAAACTGCTTTACCTGTTGCAGCAAACGTTAACACTAGAACGATTATATTATTATTATTCAGTGATATATACATACATACAATTTACTTATTAAACACTTCAATGATTGTAACGTCTTACAATGACTATAGCATATTTAAATCTGTTATCTGTTTATTGGCCCTACATGATTCAAACCAAACGTGTACACGTTGTATGTATGTGTATGATTACGTTGCGTTTACGTCTGTGTGTGGGCGTGTTGCGTGTTTGGTTACGTTGCGTATGCGTATGTATGTGTGTGTGTGTGTGTTGTGATTACGTTGCGTATGCGTCTGTATGTGCGCGCGTTGCGTGTGCATCTGTGTGTGTGTGATATTTAACATGATTTTAATGTTGTTGTTGTATTGTTATGTTGCAGGTTGCTTCTTCTACAAGTACGACACACAATTATATATAAACTTTCGAAAAATATCAATTTCTAATGTATTTATTTAATTGTGAATTTTATATTGTGAATGTTAAAATATATTTAATCATTTAAACAAATTATGACTTTATTTTATTTCACTCTACACCTCTGAACATGTGTACAATTAATTTATTTTTTGTGAACTGTTACATCAGAAGATTTGTATGAATTTCAGCCGCCGTTTTCATGTGTGTGTATAATTTTAATTTATTTCGCTATACACTACTGAACCTATGTGTGTGTGTGTGTGTGTGTGTGTAAACTGCAACCTTAAAACAGAAGTATTGTCTGTAACAACATAACAGGTAAGTAGTTCATTGACGCCAAATATATATATTTCTAACAAGGATCAATCACACTGACTGCATTATACAACTATTAATTAATTATTTAATACATTGAAAAATGAAGACGACGTTTTGACAACGAAAGAGAGAGATAGTGCTAAAATTATTTATTCATCACACCGACTACTCAATGTACGAGAGGGAGACAGGAGAAAGGGTATGGAACCTTGCATAGTTGAAACGTGTGAGAGTGAGAGAGAGAGAGAGAGAGAGAGAGAGATAGGACGTTACTATTTGTTGACACAGTTGAAACAAGTGAGAGTGAGAGAGAGAGAGAGAGAGAGAGAGAGAGAGAGAGAGAGAGAGAGAGAGAGAGAGAGAGGGCGTTAATATATGTCGAATAAACTTTCTAATTTCATATACATGCGCTCGATACTGACCACAGAGAGAGAGGAGAACGGTTTGACAACAAGAGAGAGTGAGAGAGAGAGAGAGAGGGAGAGAGAGAGGACGAATAATACAGAGGTTGGTACATCTGATCATATAGATTTAATATACATTATAACACACGACAAATTTGAACTCATGTAAAGGTTGGTACACCTAATCATATATTTTAATATACACTATAATGCCGGTGAGTATAACGTTTGACAACGAGAGAGAGAGAGAGAGACATACACACCGTGTGAGAGAGAGAGTAACAATTATGATCATATATAGTTTGAATTTCCCACCACAGAAGAGAAAGAAATGTTGGCAGATCTGCTCTATACACGCACACAATAATTTAAGATTGGTAACCCTGATCATATATTTTAATATATACACTATATAACACATATTTGAATTTCCCTCCCCCCACCGCAGAAAATGTTGACAACCCTGCTCATATAAAATATCTATACACTATAATAATACTACAGAGGTTGGTACACCTGATCATATAGATTTAATATACATTATAACACACAACAAATTTGAACTCATGCAAAGGTTGGTACACCTGATCATATATTTTAGTATACACTATAATGCTTCGAGTTGGAACCACCCCCCACCCACTGATATGAAAAAAAAAAAACAACCTCCCACCCAACACCACCCACTGATATGCAAATCAGCTTTCTTAAAAAAATAAAAAATTATATTCACGGATGCTGGTGGTCCATTGAACCTCATCCCACCAAATCAATTTAATTAAAAAAATAAAAAAACCAAATTAAAAAAATAAAAAAATTTATTCGCGGAAATTCGCGGTGCTGTGGTCCATCGGGATGCTGCGGGTCCAGCGGTGGCGGCGTCATCTCTGAGATCATGTTTTTTAGTGTTTTTTTATTGTTTTTTAAGAAGGCGGCATTCCTTTGTGAGTTTGAACCCTTATTTTCCCCCTACTGCCGAATCTCGGTAAATTCTCTCTCAAGTCCACAATGAACCTGGATGCATTCATAAAGTCCGTACCAAGAATACTGCATCAACAACGTCTGCAACAGGCATTTCGTAGCTAACGCGAGGAGACGTAGGTGCACAAATATGTGAAACTTTCCTAACACTTTTAGGGGACTTCCAGTCACTGTCTAAATAGTGGAAGAGCTAAATAAGCTGGCGGTGGTTGACTAAGTCAGAGCGCACAATGGACATTATAGAGCCTTTTTCAGCTGTAAATGAAGTTGGTTTACTTTCAGAAAATCCATTAACAAATAAGATTCCATTGATCTTGTGAAGCGTGGAAACTGTGAGCTGATCTGGAGCTTTATTTTCGCAATTTGTACATTCACGCCCTTCTTTTTGAATTTTATTCCTCCAACAATCTGTCTGAAGATGTCTGTTTTCCCATATTTGTAGCACTTACGTCTTCTGCCTTCTCCCAGCGTTCAAATCGGTGCGGCGCTCTTGAAGCTTTGAATTTTTTGTCTTTAATAATTTCTTTTCTGCCCCCAACGTAGCAACAAATTGATGTTGGGATATTCTGACTATAGTGTGATAACATAAATTCATTAATGTAGCGGAATACTGACTCGCGAGTTTATGATTCACACACACACACACGCAAAAAAACAAACACGAGCGTGCGCACACCCACAATTTTATAGTATAACATATTGTTACGACAGTCTACTTGGTCGTCGTATGGTAGAGTAGAAAACAAAATACAAGACACCAATTAAGTCACTAATCACCAGCTTTAATTATCACAATCAAACAGTTTACAATTAACAAGATAGTCTCCTACAACAAATCAAATAAAAATTGTTCACACGCAATAAAAATGTACTCAAATAGAGTATCACACAATTATAAAAAACATAATACTTCGCCACAATACTTCAAACTTCACTGTATAAATCGCCACTTAATCGCACTGTGTACTCGCCCGACAATAACTGAAATATAATACTACGAACCGCATTCCAATAAGTCGCAACTCAGACTCAACTGAACGTCGCTGAGTACTTGTATTTACTCGTATACCCCACCGAAAATCCAGAAACATCCATAAAGTACGCATCAGCTCTACACTAGGACGCAATTGATTGCGGCCTTGACACAGTGCGCGGGGCTGGCGACGTCCAGAAAAGTCTCGCGAGCGCATGTTGAAATCACGTACGCACTCAACATTACAGCCGGATTCGACTGCAACATTCGATAAACACGTAGATTGTCCTGTACTATCGTAACAATATTATTTTCATGATTTTCACACAATCTTATTTATTGATTATAGTGGTAACACTAAATATCATTGTAGTTATGTATGTAACAACCTCTTGTCCGGTTAGATTATTATTTTAAGAAAGGATTTCGTGATCGTAATAACTACTGGTCCTTGATGATCAGGTAAATGTAAATAGCAAAGGTAACTTAGAGTTGTGGCCAGAAACATTAACAATGGTGTGCACAGTGACGAAAACGATTTCCTCGTGACCTGATTATAAAAGCAGTCAGAACAGTTGTTTAAGTAGGTGCCGCACTATGCGTGTGCAAACCTAGCCATCGACGTATTAAATGACTGATAGAGTCTTATTGTTATAATTATATCATAACTGAACCCATTCCGAAATTATGAAGTTGAAATTGAATTATACTGTGTAACTTAAGAAAATAAAAAATGTTTTACTTAATTTTATGTAAATACCTATGAAAATTCCTAGCTTTTATTCACCACTATGACACTATGAATACTGAAATACAAATCACAAGGTTCCAACAATTTCAACATAATAGATATTACGAGTTATATCCATTATAAATATAACTGAGCATGAACACAAGTGTGAGCGTTTAATGGTTGTAATCAAACATTTTATTTCAACTCGAAAAATAACTTTATCGAAAAATTATTGCTGTGCTGTATTTTTTAATAAGTACACACTAATGCTTATTTTTAAATTAGCACAACAGCTGCTAATTTCTTTCATCTATTGAATTTATTGTTTCAGATCTGAACAGATTAATTCTGGTATTGCCATTACCGATAATGCTCTCTATCAAAAGAGTTATTTTTTAACATAACTGGCATTATTTCTCTACATTAGAGAAAGGGGTTTGCTTAGAGAAATTGATTTATTTTCACCATTTATACTATCTTCTACTCTGTACTGAAAAGGGGAAATTTCCCACAACCAACTTTGGTTTTGACAGACGCTCCTAGGGAAGCAGGAAGCCGCATCCATTATGTCATAAACAAACCTGTAAGACTTAGTGCTATAAGCAGGTAGGATTTATAAAACAATATGGGAAATAGGAAAAGTCAAATCAATACCATTTTAAAATAAGGATAAATAGATAAATATGTTTTCCATTTAGTGGACTCACGTTAATAGATAAGCCTATATAAAGTCTCCTTTGTGCATTTGTGAGCGTATGCAGTCAACTGTTATAGAGCTCTAAGCCTACACTTTGAAAAATTTAAACTCTTCTGTACATTTAACTAGCAAGAAGATAAATCCATTTTTTGCTTACTCACGTTTTTTTCTTTACATACACTTGAAGTTGTTAAGATGAATGTTGTACTCGTAACTTTTGATGAAAGGATCTCCAACCTCTATTTAAAGCGACCGAATTTTATTCTTTATCAATTCAAGTACGGTTTTTTTCTACTCTCTTACATTTGTAATGTTGAAGTAGAATCGGCCCAGACGTCTGTTTGGTTCACTCACTGAGCACAAACGAGGGGAGTTTTTATAACTGACCTGGAAGACTAATGAGGAAGACTAAAAACGACACCCCTTCAAAGTGACTGTCAAGATAATCATAACTTGCTTTCTGGAACTTTCGTAATGTAAATTGAACTGGCAGGTGTAGTAATATGCACACCAGCAATGAAAACAAACTATGGTGTACACGAGCAGACAAACAGGTTTGTGAATTCTCTTACATAATAACTGCAATTTCGTTGTTCCCATCACGTTGGACCCTAACTGCGCTATATTGTAATCGTTAACAAAATGTACTGATAAGTTTTGTTTCCAAAAAGATATTCACCTCCCGTATCCACAGGCCTATACCTACGTAGCAAAGCATAGCAGACTCAAGTACTCTGACGCGCCTAGAAGCTAATCTTCTTCTTTTTGTTACTAATGTATCAAATTTAATGGCGACAGAATGATGCTTACCCGGCAAAACGTCTGTACGATGTGCAGTGTTGCAGTTATAACTATTGATAAATTTAAAAGTATCTGTAACTGGACAAGTAAGATTTTACTCGGGTATTGAAGAATTCAACGAGCAAAGCGAGACTAACGAGCAAAGCGAGACTAATCTAAAAAGTGTCCTTTTTAAGCCAACGATTTAGTATTTGTCTTTCCGTCTATTTGTTTTTTTGGGGTACTTTATGTCTCACAAAAATTTTCTAGTTCATAAACTGGTTTTTGTAAAACTAGAAACGCATGTCTTTAAGCCACACACTGTATCGTTTTTGAGATTAAATCACAAAATAGGGAACGTGATTTAAGACTTTAGAAAAATTTGCAGAAATTCATGTGGGGTAGCAAATTAAAGAGAATTTTAATCAAAATCTGAATGTGGTGTCCAGTTTTGAAAATTTCAAAATCAATGCCCAAATAAAGAGAAAAAACTTTTTTTAAATTGCAAAAATCGTTGATGGGTATCAGACTAAAGTAAATTTTATCCCAAATCCGAATGTGGTGTTCACTCTAAAAAATCATCTTTAGTGGCACCACGAACTAAAATAGAAGTAAAAATGTTAGAAAAAATTTAGAAGTCTGTGTGAACCATGAAGTTATAAGGAATTCAAAATAGAAACTCGGTACCTTTAATAAATAGGAAAACTAAAATCTCTAATCATACTTTGTAAATTTTTGACTACCTTAAAAACATTTGTAAGGTATGGAATTAGTCATCTATATACGCGTACTTGAGGGTAATAGATATAGGCCTGTAGATATGTACAGTAACATACATGAACTAAGAAGCTAGAAATAAATTATTTTTGTCTATTAGGCATTATGGTTACACACACACACACACACACACACACACACACACACACACACACACACACACACACACACACACACACACACACACACACACACACACACACACACAGAACCGTGCGCACGCGTGAGGGCGTATAAAACGATCACAATGTATGCAGAGAGGTTTTATAATATAAAGATGATAAAAAAAGAGAGCTCTTTATAAGAGAAAAGTTGTAATCTACTGACAAAAATGGGCCATGAAACAAGTCATTTAACGAAAGGTTTATCTTCAAGTATAAGGTCCGTTATAAAATGAAAATAATATTAAATCTACACTACATCAAACGCCGGGAAGTATGCTTACAATTCAAATTACAAAGACTGTGTAAGTATAATGTGAGTCAGCCTGATGACACTGGTATTCATAATTCTCGTAACAAATCATATATACTATTGACGCTACAGTTTCAGCTGCTTACTCGATGTTGTGATTGAACGAGCCATGTCGTGATGCTAGCTACGAAAAGAAGAATTTATTATAACTTACTTGTTTTTAAGTTATCTCTACAGCACACAAACTTTCCGTAAACCACATTGTATTTCCGTTCGCTCGTGGAAGGCAACAAGTCTATACCGATACGTCATTGTGTGATCCAAAATATACAAAATAACGAGGCATCGCAGGTTAGTGACATTTAAGACGGTGTGAATACTTAGAGACGCTTACAACCTACAGTGAAGAAAGAAAATTTCAGATAGATTGTTTTTTAACACACACGACATGATCCACATCCGCGCTTAGGATTTCAGTTAATTATATACTTTTTCACTGAAAACTGGCTTTGTAAACATATTAACATTTTAAACCATAGTAAAATTGTTAGCATCAAGTGTAGAAGATGCAGACTAACGTTATGAAATAGGTAATAATGAAAACTTTGCTGAAAGTTGAAACGTACTATTGCCATCAAAATTTCTTGGTGTGATGCCATATCAGTGTTTGCTATCCTTTTAATTTAGCCACGTACAATACCCTTATTATGTATTGCGACAACACAAATAACTTAACTATTGGCGCATAGGATATGGTAGTATGTGTGTTTTAATGCAAAAGTCTATATTGGAGGGTTTAAGTTTATTTATTGCACACAAGACATATGAAATTGTTTATACGATATATTTGACAAACATAATAATGATAGTGTTTCAGATATAGTCTTTTAATGTGTTAATTATTGTTCATATACGAGTTGTGGTACATTACATATATGATGATTCCCACGGCGTTGTTGATGGAAAGGGGGGGGGGGGCTTTGCTGTGTCGTGGAGTCGTCAGGCGTGGCGTACAATGACAGATGGTTCACCCTGGTGACGCTTCCAGCTGGGCTGGTGTCCTGGAGTTCCAACGTTGACACTGACGCTTCGCACACAAACACCGGTTCTAGGGATACTACTTCTGAAATTGTATACAGTATTTATAATTCATAAGTATCTCAGGTCACAGTGAGTATTATAGAAACGGTATATTAGGCTTATACCAATCCGGACTCTTCAAGTGTTCACGCGTAACACTGGATCTACCACGCTCAGCATACCTCCCTATGCGGAAATCTTTCACTCACGCGGAAACTAATGATGACAGTATTTTATTAATAAGTAAATTATGAAATACTACTGGTACTGCAGAATACCTCACACAGTAACACAGTTCAAGTTCACTTATTTATACACGCTATGTTATAATAATAATACCGTGTGTAAAGATGTATTAAACCAACAGTTCTGAGCGTTCGCACTCGTTACTACCGCCGAAAAGACTTAACAAATTCTTGCAAGCGAAAAATCTTGCACAAGAATTGCACGTTCCGATCGTGATAGCTAGATGAGAAGAACTAATTGTGCGGCCACAGAAAATTCCGACTGCCTTCCAGCTTCTTATTGGTGGAAGGAAGTCACATAGTTACTTTGCACACGACTCAGAAGTGTTTCATGCCGTAAAGTGCATCGAATTTGCAAGAGCATGCATAGATGGTAATCTCTGAATGCCTTTATCTCACTCAGAAATCCGTTTTACAACAAGCTTTGTATTTTAACGAAATCATATTTTAACGTCATTTTAAGCTCAGGAAACAAACAGGAACTGTAGCTAATATAGTAGTTTATGTTCAGTTCAAGTGTCACAACGATACGATAATTATATCACGCACAGCCGGAAAAACGTTTATCACTCGCGCACGCACGCACATTTCCACTGACATGGTACATGAATAAATACACATAAAATAATACACAGTTTGACTAAGCCTAATTCTTTATCCTTTCTAAAATACAAAACTTATACCACAAAAAACCAAACCTAACAAACTACCAATTGAAACATGAATGTTTATCGTCTGTGTATTACACAAACCTGCACTGCTTATCAGGATCCTGTGATTCATTGCAGTATGTACACTTATTGTCTTTATAAAAATATTTACAGCTGTTGTAATCTTATTCTCAAACTTCGGGAACGAATACCACAATTCATGAAATCCTTTCTCGCGTATACCCTCCTCTCTGTTAGGCCTACCCACATTTCTGAGTAATCTCCGTACACAGAGAATTTTGCAACGAGAATTTTCATAGGCAGAATCCCTAAGCAACTTATAAACTATATCCAGTTGACCACTTTACCTCAGTGGAGACTATTTTGTTTTATTCTTCTTCTTCTTATTTACACCTGAATCAGGTGTCTTGGTCTTTGGCAATCGTTAGCAAATCGTATCGTTTTCGTCTTTTACTAATAAAAAAGTAATGTTTATGAATAAAAACAAATTAGAATTTGGTAAGTTACGTTTGTGTGCTTCTTTTATGGTGTGTCTAAGTTTCTCTTTTTTGAAGAAAGTAGAATACCGAAGATGGCGAAAGATTACAACCTTAGAGCCAGAAGAAAAGGTAAGGAAAGGTAGACTATGAAATAGAAACAGGCCGTTAAAGCCTAAAACCGCTAAGAAGAAGAAGAAGAAGAAGAAGATGATCATGATGTCTAAAGTTTCAATTATTACTTTCTATCAATGAACAAAAAGATATAATGATGTAATAATTAGTTCTGTTGAGTTCTGTGGCTAAGAATGAATTTTAGGGACGACAGAAATAAAAGCTGTCAAGCGTGCGTCGGTTCTCTGAATTAACTAACCTAACCATAGGCTGGAGTACCAGCTGTCGTGATAATTGCCCAGTTATTACATTTACACAGCTTTAACCCAAACGTATACTTGTACCACAGTCGTTTTCCCAGTGCTTAGTTTGCTTTGATTCCTCTCTTTCAGTGTCACCTGTGGAGTGTCTGCATGAAGATTTTCTTCGACCATCAGAAAGCCAAATTTAACTAACGCATTTCTATTTATCTTACAAAGATACATTTTTTTTACAATTCTCAGTAAAAATAATTGAGTGTGAGTTCTTCATCAGCTATTTTTCTCTCATATTGTGTTTAGTAAATGCGTACCGGTATTGTGTTAGTAAATACGTCATTTTGTGTTAAAGAACCAGCCAAAAGATTAGTAACTTGAAATGGGGTTGCCATCCGGCCGAGTTTTCTCCAATACTTTCCGTTTTATGTGAGAGGGCAAAGTCCGGACAGGGAAAATTTTCGTCCAAGTCCAGAATTTTATCAGTCCTTAAAAAATGATTGAAAACGATGGTTTTAAGAAGCGTCTTATCGGAAGTAGGCGTCAATTACACGTATTTTGTTGACAAGTGCTTATCATCTTTACTAAATGTGATTTTGCATTTATATTTAAGTAGTATCAGTTTAAATCAGAAAGTTTACTAAGATTTTCTGGGCAAAATGGGGAATCAAAGAAAGCATGTACTGACATTAAAAAAAATTAATTGTAAATTTTTATTTTTACGTTTACCTTTTTCAATACCTGGTTTTCTAACTTTTTAAACTATATCTTAATTTCTATTTAATTAAAATATCCGTTAATAAAATGATACCATACAACAACCAAGAGTAGCGTAAAGCAAATAGGTCTATATATTTTTTTTTTAATTAATAAATATTAAATATATTTTAGAAACTAAAAAATTGTTAACCAAAACGTCATTTTAAAAATTATTGTTTTTCAACAACATTCTAATTTTATAACTATTACATGTTATAGCCCAATGTAGGCCTATCGGTCGTTTTGTTGTTTTGAAGTACAGGTTTCATGATCAGAATTGCCCTAGTGTTTAGAGAAGATTGTCATACCACTTCATTTTGGCAGATGGCAACCTTATCTAAATTCTATTGTGTTCAAATTTTCTATGTGTTTTTACGAATTCACAGCTCCGTGTATTTTATACTGCCTGATTTGTCCTCAGCTAGTTAGCAGTTCTAATTACAAGTAAAAAGGAAATCTTTTTTGACACATTCAGTGCATTACTAACGCATCATTACATTAACTGACATTTATAATTATATCTTACACTTACACCTTAACAATAAACTATACATTGATAAATTAATATAATGTGGCACAAGTCAAGTACGTACATAAAGAAGTTTTGTTTTGACATTTTATTATGGATTTAATTAAATATTTTATTTAAAACAAAATATTTAGAGTTTCTCAAAGAGAGCTTTATGTTTTTTCTACGTCAGGAAACACAAAAAGGGAAGCAAAATAATTTTTATCTTTGTTACTCTTTTGCTGTTAGCTTAACAAACAACACTAAAAAATGTCTACGTACAGGAATCCTGGAAGGATAACAACAATATTTTACAGAATGTTGTGTCCTATTCAAAGAGTATATATTACTTAACCGTTTGAGGAAGAGAGCAAGATATTCTCAATTATCCATTGGAGAAGAGAGTTTACAGAGAATAAGAAATAAAATAGAGCCACAGAGAGAAAGAGACAGACAGAGTAGTGAATGGCGAATGAAGAAAGACTAAGTGTTTTCGATATATGGTCACAGTGACTTTAGAAGCTGCTTTATTAGACACTTTTGGACATAGTACTGAATAAATGGATAAGTAATGCTTCTGTTTGTGTTTGTTTATGTGTGTGTGTGTTTTGATGTGTGAGTTTGTTTGCGTAAAAAAACTACTTGTTTTATAATACTATTTAATTTTCATAAGAAAGTTATTTTCTTGTCGTTTGACAAGCTTAAAACAGAGAAAATTGAATATCATTTGCATATGCTCTTGACATTGTAATTTCATCTATTTTTGACTTCTCAATTAGAGTTTCTTTACAGCATTTTTGCTGTCAGCAATTGCCTCACTTGTAGTAACACGGCGTGTACTATTATATTTTTGCTACTGTTATAACAAACCATTTTTCCGGAAACAAGTTATCCGTTAGAAACTGAGTTCCGTAAACTGAGTGTTAGAAAGTTATTTAATCTTAAAACGTTTCAAATATTTTATTTTTTGATTAAATAAATTATCTAATTTTTCCATTTGTAGAAAAACAATCATCAATAAAAATTACTAATAATAATAAAAGAGGAGGAGATGAAGAAAATTTTGCTAAGCTAGCTAATCTTATTAAGCTTGCTATTGAATAAGCTTGCTAAACGTTTTGAAAACCATAGACACTATTAACTACTACTGGTACACTCTTTTACATTATTTTGACAGATGATGTAACAAAAACAGTTACTTTTTGTTACAGCAACAAAAACAGTTAAGAAATTTACTACTAATTTTACGGAAACGCAAGATTATGAAACTTTTAATTTTTACTTATTTCAGTTAAGATAATCAAATTTCTTATAACATAACATTCCTCAAATGTAAAATTAACCATTGTAGAATAGTTAAAAATTAACAGAAAAATCACAGAAAAAATATGAGTAATAAAATAACGTCTTTGGTATCTGTGAGTTGTTTACTACATGATTATACCAGTATTCACTCTTAAAACCTTTTTACATTAAAAATTTAATGTACAGAAAACCCTAGCAATCGTAGTCCATTGACACAATCAGCACGATTCGCGATTCGGAGGAATTTAATGAGCTTGCCTGGTTGTTATCGTAAGGTCACTGCTTTTAGTAACCAGTCGTTTCGCAACACGTAAATAACTAATCGTCTCTCATAGAATACAAAAAAAAAATTCAAAAACTTTAGAATAATTTTTATATAATCACAAATGTATTTACAATGGTATAGAGCATATTAAGCCAACAGCAGACTATTGAGAGCAAGTTCATTAGTCGTAACACAAAAATAAAAATATGTAAGACACTTATCACACCAGTTGTTACTTATGGAGGTGAGACATGGACAGTGATAAAAAAGGAACAAGTAACACTTAGAAGGTTTGACAGAAAGAACACAAGACGTGTTTATGGCCCGGTTAAATATGATGACAAATGGAGATTAAGAAATAACAAGGAGATAGATGAGCTATTGAATCACGAAGTCACTGTAAGATTCATAAAGGCTCGACGATTACAATGATTAGGTTACCTAGAGAGAATGGATAATCAGCTTATGCCAAAGAAAATTCTGAGGGCGAAGGTCTGTAAAAGCAGAAAGAGGGGCCGGATAAGGATGTTGGATGATGTGTTAAAAGATCTCAGAATAATGGATGTGAGGGGTTACACTGAGATGGCAATGGACAGGAGACTTTGGAAAAGATTGGTGTCGGAAGCCAGGGCTCATGTTGGGCTGTAGTGATGAAGAAGAAGATTTACAATGGTAACGTATCATTTGAATTTGTTTTTTTTTCAAACTGAAGATTGCTGAGTTTAATTTTAGCTCTCAGGCCAGGGGCGAATTTACGTGGGGGACCCCCCCTCAAAGGGTCGAAAACGTTGACGAATTTTGTTAATCTCTAAATTTTTAGGCTGTTTTATTATTTTTCAATCATGTACGTTAATACAGTGGTAACTATTTTATAAATATACGAACAGGTTTATTACACAGCGTTAGCGTAAACGTTTGATATAATATGTAACACAGGAAAATGAATTCGGTCAGTAAGTATCTTGTAAACAATGTTTCAATAACGCGTATTTTTATTGTATTATTACTTTAATGGGACTGATTTCAACCACTTTGAAGACAGTAATGTTGATTAGTCTTAATCTGTTTTTTCTTTTGTATGAAGCCGACCCTGACCCCCCACCAAAGCCAAATTCTAGATACGCCACTTTCTCGGGCCCTTTTAAGTTAAAAAACACTGTCCCATAACGTTGGTAACAGTGATACAGTAAATTATTACTATCGATTTCTCTGGTATTTAATGATTAAGTCAGCTGACCTAAAATTACGATCTCGTAACATTACAGTGTGTCCTTTGCGAAATTATTCTTTGTTAAGGATATTATAAAATGTGCATAATTTTGTACGGATGGAATTTTTTATCCAATTCTTTAAGTTCTGAAAACTTACAACTCATGAATGTATTGTATTTTGGGCGATTCTGGTCATACACAAAACAATTTGGACGCTCTGTGGAACTTCTCTTCAGATGAACAAAGATCTAGTCGTAACTAAACCTTTTTTGTTGTTTTTCTGCAAACAGTGTTTTAAATATATAAGGACACACAACATTTATTTTTTTTGTTCGACTTGTTTTTGTTTGTTTAAATTTTCCGTTAACTTTAACAGTTCATGTCTTACATTTTTTATCGAAATATGGTAAAAAAAAACAACAAAATTCTGTATGCCGTATTGGCTTTTTACAGTATGTAATGCTGAAATACTAGGGATACTAGGGATACACGACCTGAATGTTGGTCGTGTTGGTCCCACACAATCTACCGCATAATCAAGCACGTAGCAGTGCCCATATCAGCATCAGTACATTTAATGCTAATCTACACCGTAAATTATAGTGCTTGGGTATCATATCAATCTGGATCCGAATCGCTTCCTAATTGTTTTGCTGATAACGTGAGTGCCACTTTCCTGCCATTATTTATTTTGGTTTAAGGTATTGGATGTAAATAAGTGTTACCAGAATTCTATGTGGTTTGTTTGGCAATCTTATTATTTTGGCTGTTTACAGCTTTATCCACTTTTCTGTGCTGTCATAACTTCGAGATCTTCGCAACAAAAGGATCGCGTGAAAAATAATTATTTGATATTTCTTCAGTACGTTATATGTATCTTATGCATAAAATTTATTTCATATGATTAAATTTATCTTAGAATTCGTGACAATAAAAGTAAGTTGATTACCTTGTGTGTATGTACCTCCACAACTGTTCTTAAGTTTCTGCGATGTATAGTCTACACAGGTTGCATGGGCCCTATATGACACTTTATGTACTAAAGGAAAATCACTAATTTTATGTCTTTTTATCTTGCTCTAGTATAACTATGGTACCATCTTGTACGTTTGCATATTTTTATTTTTATTTATTTTACTCTACGCTATAATTACTTTGTTCATACTATCGCATTGAATAAACTAAAAGTTAATTATAATGCTTTTGACAAAATTTAGTAATTACCGACTAACTTCAAGTTATGAATCACGTGCTGAAAACATAATAGTGGAGATTATCAAAAAGTATCATAAGGAAAGAGAGAGAGAGAGAGAGAGAGGGAGAGGTGTGTGTGTGTGTGTGTGTGTGTGTGTGTGTGTGTGTGTGTGTGTGTGAGAGAGTGAGAGAGATCAAAACTTAATAACACAAAGAAAAAAAATTGTTTGCGTTAAGAAAAACTTTGATTAGACTATAAATCATACAAATATATGTGTTCATGTTGCAATCATTTTCCACTACACATGTATGTATGAATGTAGCACGATTTAAGAGTATTATTAAGTGTTATTTCAGTGAGTGTTATTTAAGAGTATTTTACGGCCAATCACATGTTAATTGTATATGTAGAATGTGTTTCAATAATTTTGTATTTTTATATTTCCTTAATCTTACATTTAGGTCATAATGACATTAATTTCTTCGGCTCCACCTTATAACTACTATTTTAGTTAGCAGTAAACAAACTCGTCACTCAGCCTGCTTCACCATGTAACCTATATTGAGGAGAACCACAATACATTTGTCTTACCTTTGATTAATTCTCATAGTGTCAATAATTTCTATTTTTTTTCCTATTTTCAGTGTCTGTAATTATATGTCGTCTTAGAGACTTTCAAGTTATTAACCAGATGTTTAGTAAAGATATTTTCAGCACCTTTTGAAGTACGTTCTATATAACATGTCAAACGCTTTTACAAATTAACATATGCTAATTAGGTGTAGATTTAAGCACTTTTTCGAACCAACTGCTACAAGTAAATAGCACCATCAGTAACCCCCTACTGACATGCGGCTTGCTCTTCTGACAGTACGGGGTGGAAGACATTGTGCAGCACATCATTAATTATTTTACTATAGTCACTACAAGCTGATTTAACTAACATTAATTTATTTCATAATTTGGATGCTTCCTTTTCCTCTCTGATAGAGTGACATACTAGTGAAAGCTTACAATTCTCTATCGCATTTGCTACAGTGTAAAATTATAATTAAAACAATGTGACACCATTATTAAGTATTAACATTCAGACCTCCGAGTCAATCGTGGGATAACAAGAAGAGGTGGACTTAAAAATGGAGTAATAATGAGGAGCTTTGGAATTATAATTTAAATAAAAATATTAAAGAATATAGAGAATGATGGAAGGAGTGGGGGACGTACGCCTGCCAAAACAAGCCCTGTTTTATAGAGCCAGTGGAATAAGGAACTTCGTCAGGTCGAGAGGAAAATGGGTTGATCAATGAGTCGCAAAGGACCAAACGGTTTAATGCTTGTGGGAGAAGAAAAAGACTTTTTCTGTTCTAAGTCTAGAGCTGCCGTATCGTTCGTCTTACACTTGGCAATTTCCAAATCTGCAGTATTAACTCGTCTTTTAACATTTCCAATGAGAGTTCCGGTTGAGACGATTCCTTGATTACTTTTGTGGATTCAACCGTAAGTTCTTTGAGAGGCATATCTTTTTTCTGAGAGAGAGAGAGAGAGAGAGAGAGAGAGAGAGAGAGAGAGAGAGAGAGAGAGAGAGAGAGAGAGAGAGAGAGAGAGAGAGAGAGAGAGAGAGGGAGGTTTGATGTTTCTTATTATAATATTTTTAAATTTTGATTTGAATATCTTGTTAACTTACATGCTACTTTTGGCGTCCTTTTGTAAACTCTGATCTACTCAGGTATACTCTATATGACTTCCAGGTTATAGTGCACACATGATCACAATTTGAACTGCAGCCTTTCTAATCGTCGATATACTTGTGGTCAGATTTTGTTGTCAGAACGGCGTATAAACGCACATCCATAATATATACGTACTAATGTTTTCCTGGAAAACGTGTTTGGTATTTTCAACTCACCATATGACGGTCATGCAACTTCACTATTATTCTAACATGAACACAATAAATAATATTATAGCAACTTTAGTTTTACATTGGGACATAATTATTTGAATCAGGTTCATTACTCAAGTCTTGAGACTCAAATATACACATTACATAAACGCAAGATCCTGCAGTTTAGATAAATTTGTGATCTAGCACGACTTTTATTAAAACAAAACACGATTATGTTGATGATGTTGTCGATGATGTTGACACGCTACTATGATACACGTTATAGTTTTTACTGCAACGTGTACCATGAACTAATAAGTACTAATTACTTTAATTTTGTTGTCTGTGAATAAAAAGAATTCAAGAACATGAGCTATTAATATAAAAGTCTCTATTCGTGTAACAGTTCTTCACCTGTTTTTCTAAATAGGATGTTTTTAGTAATCAACTTTCAGATACGTCTAGAGTTTTATTTTCATAATTTACGATTGATCCTGTTTCCCTGAAGTATCGGCTTCTGTGTCGGAAGGGATTTTACACAAAATAAATAAGTAAATAGCCTATACAAATATTAACACTTCACAAGCGTTAAGTGAACGCAATTTTTAAAGTTAAATTTTAACTTAATACTACGGTAATTAAAAATAATAACTTCTTTTTTATTAACAAATAATAACAAAGAAGTAAGTAAAAAAAACAGGTTCGTATAGAAACAAACATTTAACTCGGAGATACAAAACAGGTGCCTAATACGCGTTGAATACGCATTGAAAACAGAGGTAAATTTGTCGTCTGATGACTAGAAGTGGCAACATTCCTTACGGGCTTTAGGAGAGGCGTTCTAACCGTTATCGATTATTGGCTACTGAAAAAAACGCCAAACCCAAATCTTACGTACCCAATTCCAAAGTTATATTAAAATGACGTTACCTTGCAACTCATTTATCCCCTCAGTTTACTAATCGTAAAGTTCCTTTTTTGCCTTTATACTGTAAAGCCTACTTTTCATTTAGGTATCTATTGTCCGTGGTGTACCACATTGTGTTCAGCGATATTTCTTTGTTACTCCTCATTCATTTGATCTGCGTTAAATATATTTGAAATTGATAAATGTATATTTTTACAATATCCTTCTTCGCAGTGTACTTGTTTCTTGTTTTGTTAATTATTTTATAATTTTTAGTGTAAAAGGTCGACTATTAGCACCAAGTACATTCACAGTTGTTCCGTATAGGTTATGTACGTGAAAGTATTACTCAGACCAGTAAAGCTAATCGCCACGGATATTATTGTTTTGTCCAAATTAGCTATAAATCTTCAAATGTGCTTAGTATTTTGGTAGCTCAGTATCTATAGTTTGATTGCAATCACGACGACTTATCACGATCTCGCCTTCACACGGCATCAATACACTGCCCAATCGAGGTTCAATATTATTGCAAGCAATCAACATATAAATTCTCTTGCGGGCCTGTTGACTGCTTCTGTTTTGATCTATCCATAAGTCGGGCTTCGTTCCAGTAATAACCTTGAATGTGGCCATCATGCTTGCAACAAATTAATGTTATTTCTACACTTAATGAAAGTTACGATATCAATCGCCTTGAAAGAAAACACGAACTACAACTTTTCAAGATCCATTAAGGTATATTTAACAATACAATTTATCAGTTATTTTACCTGTTCAGACATTAGTGTTATCTCTTGTTCAATCTCGTTTCTAAAATGAAGGCGCTCGGATGTAAACAATGTACGGTGAGCAGAACTGTTATTTTGTCAGTGTAGGCCTACATGTGTTGCACAAGACGAGAGACATACATATTCACGTATATTTATGCGAGAAACGTACAGGCTGCACGAATGCGATAAGTTTAGTATGGAAGGTTTTCCAATTTTTGGTCACATCAACTTGGCTGCATGCTAATAAACTCACATTCAAAAAAGTTCAGTTAAGTGGCAGGATAGAATTAGAATTATTATTAAACATAAATGTACACATTGTAGCATGACAGATTATCCACTTAAGAACGAATAAAATATGATCATAAATAAATAACTATCAAAGAAAAATCCAAATGAAAACAAATAAGCATCAAAATAAAATACTATTATAACTTGAAAAAGTAAAAATAAAGAAAAAACCACTATGCAACAAAAATGAGTAAAGAAAAATAAACCCCAAAAAACTAAAATGAATTAAGGAAAATACCCAGGTAGGATAGGAGTAGGTAAGGAAGATACCCAGAACAAACCAACGTAAATAATAATATATATGGTAATGAAGAACGAAGAATAAATAAAGAAGATACCCAGAACAAACCAACAAACATAATATATATGGTAATGAAGAACTAAAGAATGAATAAGGAAGATACCCAGAACAAACCAACGTACATAATAATATATATGGTAATGAAGAACGAACAATAAATAAAGAAGATACCCAGAACAAACCAACAAACATAATATATATGGTAATGAAGAACTAAAGAATGAATAAGGAAGATACCTAGAACAAACCAATACCTAATAAACAGGGATGAGTTGGAAGATACAAGATAGTAGGAAAAGAAGACTACCACAAATACCCAAAAGAGACCCAGTAAGGAGAAAACCAAAACCCCAAGGGAAATTAAATGTCACAAAATGAAAGTATAACACCCAAAAACAGAAATAATGTAAAACAAATGTAAACAAAAGTGTTTAGAGTGATAAGTAAAAGTGCACCCAAGAAAGTTATTGTATAATGAATAAAAACAAATCTTAACAGTCCCCCATAAATAAATATCTTGATAATATAAAACTATAAAACTGATTAGTGATAGTATCATGAATTAACAGGGGACAAGTGCAAGTTATTATATTATAATAAATAAACTTCAAGAAAGTGCATTGAATGCTTAAACTTAATAACATTCAATGAAAGTGTACCTTTAAACAACTTTAAAGTTTTAATTTAACTTCATAAATACTATTTAACAAAATAGTATTATGAAAGGCAAAGACTAATGTTTCTAATAAAGTGCCACTCTTTATCTAATAACATTTACTGAAATGATTAAGATAAATAAAGAGCAGGTGGGTAATAAGTAAAGTGACAAGGGATACATCCCTAAAATAAAATAAAATAAAAACAGATAAGACTGCACCCAAGTAATTTTAAGAAAGGTTTAAAAATGAAGAAACAAATGTGTTGTTTCTAGATAAATAAATGAACTCTATACCTAAATGTTGAATCAGAGAGTAATGTTTTAATATTCTAAGATGTTTATTATGTTTAATAGTTTTAATCAAGAATGCAATGTCTGAGTGTGGATACCATTCTTTTATTATAAAATGTTTATTATAAGTTACTAGGATTAATCAAGACTAAATGGTCTGAGACTAAATACGACTTTTTAATGTCAAATAATTGTTATGAATTAATAGTTTAAATTCACTACTAAATGTTCTTGTAGTAAAGTAAGGAATTGTTAATCAACATTGTATTAGTATAGAAGGTCAGAAAAGGTATAAACAAGCTGTATTATTGAAAAACTTTGTATGTAAAACCAGACAAAATCTAGGCCAAATGGTAAATTCCAACTACATTATAATTGAAGAATCAAGTACAGTAAACTAGTTAAACTGATGAAATTTATGTAAGGTAAATCAGTAACAGAATAATATAATATAAATTATACTTTAAAAAGATATTGTAAAAGATAGGAAGAATTATTGTTAAAATTGCAAATGTAATAACTGAAAATTCAGAAGGGGGAGTCATAAATTATTGGATAATATTTAAAAGGATAATTAATTAATAAAATTACAAGAAATTAAGGAAAGCTAAACATTTTATGTCAATCTGAGATTTAGTACAATCATAAATATAACATATAAATTGGCAAACATTTTGGAGAAGGACAGGAAGTAAAAATTAAAGCCTACTTTTTCAAAATGAAAGAAATATAGCATTTTAGATAAAAAACTTTGTAAAAAATACCTTATTTGGTATCAAATCAAACAGAATGAACTAAAGAAAGAGATTATGTATTTAGTATTTCATAAAATTAAATAATAGCAAAAATATATTCAGTGATATAATGTAAATTTTCTACATGTATCGGAAGCCAAACAGATTTTAAAACAATGTATTACTAATATTAAATTGGCTAAGACATTCAGGAGACGAAGGAAATGAGAACAGTTATTTATTGGACCTGATCGAGAACACTTGAACGCGATTTGTGCTAACATTAACCTATATAGTAGACAAATATGGCGATAGGTCCGTAAGCCTAGTCTAACGTGAAAAATAGTAAAGTACCAAATTTTGAATTTAAAACTAAACTCAGTGAGAACATTTAATAACACAATTAAAATAAAGTAACACGGAATAGTAAACGAGTGGAATAATAACTTAAACTTACACAATAAATAATTCTTAATAACGAGCCGAGAAGTGCAATTTTCGACCTTAGTGAACAAAGTAAATTAAACATTATCACACATATTTAATCGAAGTGAATCACAAGACACTGAACCAGAACCATTCTACTAACACCAGAAGGAATAATCCCAACTGCGGTGACGAGGAAACATTGACAAGGCACAATTTATTGGAAGAAATTTTCATCGAGCGGAATACGGTTTAACATATGCAGTCCAGGAGCTTTGACTTCCCACAATCCAAAGCGAGCTTTACCAACGTGACCACACAGACTTCACTGGTTCGAAATTTTATCTTTAATAAACATATATAAATTAATAACTTGTAATTTTTAATAATTAAGCTTTTTACATGTAAGTGTTATACTTTCCTAACCTTACCCTTCTCTGACTATATATAAAATAACCGTTCAAAGAACCAAATAATTAATAGAAAATACAACTGTAAAAAATTAATCGACAAGCCCTGAGAACGAGTCGATACTAATGTTGATAATCGATTAACAATCGAGACTGTATACAATTGTTAATAAATCTGAAATTTCTGCAATTTGGTTTAAATTTATTTATAAATTTAATAAATAGAATAAAAATAAGATAAATTGAGATCACGGACTATCCGAAAGGCGGCCTTTACCAAAGAAGAAGAAGAACCGTCTATCGATTAGTGCTGGAGATAATCCAATTAACGCGGAAATTAATTCTAAACCTTCAAATTAATACAATTAACAGAAACAGAATTAAAAGGAGCAGAATTTTTACACTAATTCATTACGAAATTTATTTCCTAAATACAAACCACGAAACTTATATAAACAATATTTTTTCAAAAAACACCAAAATTTTTAATTTTGGTAAACCACACAAATAAATTATTTTGTAACCGTTACAGATTTCGTTACAACATATAAATAATATAATTCTTATTTGTGTCTGGGATAGTTATTTAACTGCATCTTCCTTTGCCTTCTCGTGTTAAAAAAATTGTTTAATTAAAATTTTTGTACTTTGTCTACTTTAATGTTAAAATGATAATGTTTAAAGATTAACAAAGCAAATCAATACAAATGAAATTATTTATTCTCAATAAAGTGTGTTTTATTTTCAAAAGGCCTCACTTGCTTGCTACCCATTTGAATATTTGCAAAGTAGGTTTGTGATCTACTTAAAGCTTTTAACATTTAGCTAATGATCCTATACTGACATGTTGAATTCCTTTAAGGCTACGTGACCATGAGATAATCAAATTATCCAATTTTATTCATCCTGAGGCTGACAAGATTCTGTCCCTTCTCTAAAAACATGAAAAACAAAGTCCGGAAATTATAAATTACAATAATTATTTTCCAAAACATAATCTAAAACTACGATAACTAAAAGATAAAAACTCACGTTCTCTATATGATAGAAATGATCATCCATAACATGAAAGTATCCATAATGAGGTAAGAGTATAAGTATTAGAACAATAAGAATCAGCGAGTCTTTGACATAACCGTTGTTTAGCGTATTAATTAATGAACATTAACAAGTTACACAATTCTGTAACTTCCAGTTTTCCACTCTACACTGTCGCATGTTGACACTTCTTAAACACCTGTGTGTGATCGGTGTTTTTAGCTGTGCATGACGGAGCGCACATGTATTGCACTTAATGTCGCTAACTATGTAGTATTATACTGAGCCACACACACACACTCTCTCTCTCTCTCTCTCTCTCTCTCTCTCTCTCTCTCTCTCTCTCTCTCTCTCTCAAAGTACTACTTCTGTTATTAACTTGAACGCCACATATATTTGTATTATCGGCAGAAAATGTGTAGCCGAAAGATGTAAAAATGATATGAATTATTTTAAAATTATAATTAAAGTATTTGTTTCCAAATACCTTTATTATAATTAAAAACAAATGTTTGTCTGACTTTGCACTTACCTTTTAGTTTAAATAAAAAAATCACACAGAAATGATTAATGCTGAAATTTTTAGATAAGAGAGTTCAAATTTATGCTACTGTTAATATATCAACAGCGTATTTATCGACCATTGAGACGTATCTGCTGTCTGTGCTGACATGTAGAAAGACTACAAAATTTAAACTGACCTCATACTAACAAACATAGAGGACGTATCAATGAAGAAAAGCATGCGGTTGTAAGTGATTGTAGAGAGTAACGAACAAGTGTAGATGAAATGTATGCCATGAGTTCAATGCATGCAACATTGGGTCAATCAATTCAATTACTGTAACAGTCATCGGTCCTCTGTCTCATTGATTTATCTTCTGCGGCGTTTGTCTTCTACGGCGTGTTTTGTGAGGACACAGGAAATACCGTATATAACATCTACAAGCTAAGTTTATTGTGTTTCAATATAGGTATCTAGAGTTTCATTCTTCTGAAAACACATTGTCGCTTGTTTTTGTCCTGCAAATAAAAAATATACACATTTAATAAGAATGAGAAAGGAATACATGGAATACAAAAACATTTAAAATTAGTGCAAAGAAGTACTGACAAAAACTTGACAAAATATAATACACGGAGAGGAAAATTTTAAATGCATCAACATTTTAGAACTTAAAGAATTCTTATATTAGTGAGGCAATATAAAAAAAAAGTTTTATTGTTTTTCTTTGTCACAGAGTTTTGAAAATAGGGTAACATGTTTGTTTATGAAATTTGAGGAAACTAAAATGATCATGGCTGCCAACCTATAAAAAAAAGTTATGTAGGCCTACTGAATAAATCGTATGTCATGTTGGTAGCTAAATATTCTTAAACGATAAATACAATTTAGTGGTTAAGTCTAACTTTTGCTAAACTTGTGTTGCTACCACTAATGGTCACTTACAGTTCCATGTAACAACCAACCAACAAACAACTAATCTAATAGTTGTTTCCTCTGAAGATGAGCCGAGAGGTTCGAAAGGGCACATGGAAGTGTAAGTGAGTATTAGTGGTAGCAACACAAGTTTAGCAAAAGTTAAATATTCTTAATAAAAATTTAAAGTTAGAGTGAAATATTACTCCATTCTAAAATGATTTTTAAACAATTTACAAGTAAATTACATTACGTATATCTAAACTGACGTTTGTATGTTTATATTACCAGCATGAACATTGATATTCAAGATTAAATTTTGTGTTAATTTATTATTCTATGAACTTTAACTACTACCGTCATCAGCCGCGGCTCTACAACCCTTAGTAGGTCATTGGCCTGCTCCAAGAGTCGACTCTTGCGTGCCCTGGCTTTTCACAGTCTTATGTTCAGCTTTCTGAGATCCTCCTCTATTTGATACTACAGTTCCGTCGGAATTTTTTCGCGTGAGCATTCCCATTAAAAGCG
The DNA here is from genome assembly GCA_034769895.1 of Magicicada septendecula. Lineage (NCBI taxonomy): Eukaryota > Metazoa > Arthropoda > Insecta > Hemiptera > Cicadidae > Magicicada > Magicicada septendecula. Next base: position 403,482,279 of record CM068369.1, on the reverse strand, counting down.
TTTTCACAGGGTGAGGTCGTCAGACTCACGCCCAACCCTCAGCCTGGAGGACCAGGTATTTTGATTTCGGGGCTGTCTTCACCTCGGCTATAAAGTCCTGTCCACCCTCGCAGTTCACCTGCCATACCACTGCTCTTCAGTTCCGCCCGGTGATGTTCAGCTGACTACTACCGTCTTCGGCCCCATGCAAATTGTGGTGGGTGCTGGTAGGGTTCCCAGTCTAGATGCCAGGGACGTTACTTGACTTCCCAGTCTAGATCCGTAATGTTCTGCGAAAACAGGGTCACCTCGTGTAGGATGTGGCTCTTTACCACGCAGTACGGTCTTGGCTGGGTAGAAGCTAAGGGCTCCATTGGGGCGCCATCGCTTCTTCCAACCCTGGGACTTGTGAGGATCAGTGCTCAGTCAACCCGAAGCATAGGTGCTAACTCTCCAAGTTCCCTCGACCCCTTACTACTACCGAACCTGTTTTCAAAAAGGAAACAGTCTAGCCTAATGACTGTTTAAAATATTGTTTATAAGGAAACACAACGACGTATCACTGTCTTTCACAGTAACATTATTTGAAAACAAATACATAAACATATTGAATTCTCAAAAATAGTAGTATAAAAAACTTTATTCTTAAAGTTATATAAGCATAAATAAAATTTGGTGTAGTTATAGTTAAAATTACCTAAAATGCGTTTGACCTTTTGTGCATCATTCAATAAATTTTTACACTACAATTATCTGTTTTACTTAAAGAGATAATTTGTTTTCTTCTTACTAAAAAAGACTGTCAAAATATAAGCTAATTGTGTTAATTGACTTTACTTTCCGTGGCAAAGTTTGGTACCACTTACGAAGTCAGATTCGCTCCAAGTTGACAAACGTGTATTATATGTTTTAATGAGTGGAATACATGTGGGAGGAATCAAGTAGTGTAGGCCATTAGGCAGACGCGATTAACCTCTTTTACACGCGCGCGCGCACATGTCACGTACGCTTGATAGCCTTCATTAAGTGAAGCCATAAATTGTTACACATTACAGTTTTTGTTAAACAATTTTATTTTTCCTTTTAACGTGGAAGGATTATATTTAGTAAAAAGGGGAATACCGTCCCATCTTCATTAGCACTTATGTTAAATAATCTTTTTTTTTTGATAAAGTAACATCAGACTTTAGGAGCGAAAACACTGTGTACAGATATATGTACAATTTTTTAACCAAAACAGTTACAGATACCCTTGTAGACATTTTTTTAAAGCTAAGTATAAGTGGATCTATTTTACTTGTTATACAGCCGTTGTAGAATGATTTCGCTTTGGCTCCACAAAATGTCTAGCGAAAAATTTATTTCTTCAGTTTAATTACAATCAAAAACTTACGTTCAGCACCCACTGAGATTATCACAGTTGTAAAACAAGCTTGTTGTTTGAATCTTACTGGTGTTGAGTGATACGTTCATGACTTTGTCAAAAATTAACCTGGATAGATAAGTGATCTGAAATGAGAGGATGAGTAGTCTGATGACTCATACGGTAACCCGTAAGTCAGGGAAGATTGTAAGAGAAGACATCAACACCGAAACTTCAAATATTGATTTTAGATTGTACTATTCCACAGACGCAAAATGTTTGATTAGGTATCGGATGAAGCTAAATATGGCCATGATGATTCTTACGATTATCGTAGGTAAGAAAGGCGTTATAAAAGTAAATTAATTAAATTTCAATATTTTATAACATTTTATGATTAATATTGAGAGAGAAGGCAAAAACATATCCCGAATTACAAAACCAAAAATGAGACTTTTCAAAATAAAGATGTTTTATAAAAGGCGGAAACCAAACTTCAGACAAATTTTAAGACATTTTAATCAGGAAACATGATTTGAGTCAACAGATTGAGTTAATCTACGAATAATACATTTCTGTTGTTGCTAAATTTTTTAGAATGAAAACTTCAAATGACGTGTCAGTATATCTTAACATCAGCTGACTCACGCAACAGATTACACTGATTACGACGTATCACTCCTTACTTCATTAATCAGTCTACAATGTTTGCGTGAACAGGTTACGACTAAAGAGAACACGAGAACTAAATATTGCAGAAAGCCAATTATCTATTTATTTTCATTGTATACTTTTGTGCTTTGCTGCACGTCAGTGTTTTGTTCTTGCCTTCCTTGAAGTCCTCATTACTCAATGTCTGGAATACAGTATAACTGGCTAATGATACCATTATCAGCAGCTATACCATACCCTATCAGAAAGTTCCCGGACTAGGTCTAATAAATTCTTTTTGCTTACCTAGGCCATTAATGGCTCCCATCTCCTTCAAAGTAGTCTCCCTGCGAATTGATACAACGAATCCAGCGTTGTTTCCATGCCTGGAAAGTGTCAAAAAAAGTCTTTTGCTGAAGGCTGTCAAGCACCTCCTGCGTTTTTGTCTTAGTGTCTTCTACAGTGTCAAAACGGTGACCTTTCATGTGAATTTTTATTTTCGGGAACAGAGAAAAATCACAGGGGGCTAAATCTGGTGAATATGGAGGGTGTAGGACGGTGGCCATATTGTTTTTGGTAAAAAACTCTGTTGTTTTCAGTGAAGCGTGAGCAGGTGCATTGTCGTGATGCAGCAGCCAGTTTTGGTCTTCCCACAATTTGGGCCTTTTTCGTCGGAAGTTTTGTCTCAGCCGCCTCAAAACGTCACAATAAAAATCTGAGTTCACTGTAACACCAGCTGGCACGAACTCGCGATGGACAATGCCTTTGATGTCGAAAAACACAATGAGCATGGTTTTTGTTGCACTTCTGACCTGCCGTGCTTTTTTTGGTCTCGGTGATTGTGGACTTTTCCACTGTGACGACTGCTGTTTTGTTTCTGGATCATAACCATAAAACCAGCTTTTATCACCGGTTATGACCCTGGAGATGAAGGTAGGGTCATTTTCAGACGTTTCTCTGAGTTCACTGCACACATCAACACGGCGCTGTTTCTGATCCACAGACAAAAGCCGAGGGACGAATTTCGCAGCAACACGACGCATGCCTAAATTTTCAGTTAGAATTTCTTGACAGCTTCCATAGCTTATTCCGGCACTTGTACACAACTCATGGATTGTTTGACGACGGTCTTCGTGAATGAGTTGTCGAATTTTTTCAACATTTTCATCCGTTTTGCTCGTGGAAGGTCGTCCTGAACGGTGATCATCTTCAAGTGACATTCTGCCGGCCTTGAAACGAGCGTACCACTCAAAAACCTGTGTTCTGTGTAGGGAATGTTCTTCAAAAGCTTCACGAAGCATTGCAAAAGTTTCAGTAGGCGATTTACCAAGTTTAAAACAAAACTTAATGCACGCGCGTTGCTCGAATTTATCAGCCATCATAAAATTAGCAAATGAACGTTAACACACGATTACAAAACGCAACGCGTAGACCGAACACAACCTCACAATGCAACGAAACTCGGCAGACTGACTCATTACGTATTACGGAATCGGACACTGGATGCCAGGTTGTACAGTCACGTCCAACAGCCGTGCCAAGTACAGTCCGGGAACTTTCTGATACGTCCATTACATCGCCAGTCTGTTGAATAGAATTAACTGTGATAGAGTGAACGAGTATTATTGAGTCATTATCACATTACTAGTGTGTTTCATGTTTCGTTCAATAAATTGTTAGGAGATTAAAATTAAAATTGTAAAATTTGGAAATAAAGACAACAGTGTCTTTCTTTTTCTACGGCTTTACCATTCCTATGCAGAAAACGTCAAGGAAACATGATACCAGTCATGGAATTCCGTGAAATTACATTAACTATTGAGCACTTTAATGAATAAGGAAAACATTACTTGCCACCTTAAGTAAATTGAATAATATAACGTTTGACATTTTTTATCACTTTGACGTAGGCTTTTATTAACACTGAGATAAGAACAAGGGATAATTATTAAAACAAAAATTACGACCCCAGAGAGCATCTTGTAATTTGCTGTAGGAGGGAAGCATTCATAAAAAACAACGATTGATTGATTATTTTACATTACGCTAAGTGCAATAACACATTTCGCTAGAGTAATTATTCACTATAAATGTTAGGATGTGAATTAGAAAGCTACAATTTAATCCTTTTTTCATTAAACATATTTTCAATTAAAAATTTAATACGTATGACTTTGATCTTGTAAAATGAGAATGGCTAAACAGATTTAAGTGAAACAAACGCCACATTATACGTCTTTCTTAAGATTTTTTTACGATAAACATATTCGACAACAATAAAAACGGCAGACAAAAAACTGAAAATTAGTTAGTCCTATAATAGGTTCGCGTGTGATAACATCTATAAAAATGGAATCGTGCTTTCGCCGTTTTTCTGTTTTCCAAAATATTACTAACAAACTTTATTTTATAAACAGAAAAACGTTTGAAGTTTTGTTACCAAAACTGATACAGTGGTTAAATATTTATTAAACTGGTTCCGACGACATAGCGTTAGAAAGAAAGATCCCCAGACCAAATTGTTTATCCATATTTGCTTATCTACAGTGTGACAAGTTAAATACAATACCACTGACACTTGGAAGACAAAAATTAGTTGTTCGATACTTATTCATCAAAATCGGTCCACTTATTGTCTCTATGCGAGCACGCAAAGAAACAAACTTGTAAAAAACATTGCCGTCCTATGCATGAGTGCAGTCAGTCTAAGTGAATACACAAAATCCATCCTTAGTGCGAATATTGTTATAAACCTATATAAATAAATACCTGAATAAATAAATGAATATTATTTTGTAATAGCATTTATGATGGCACAAAACATTTTATACTAAATATAAAATTATATTATTATTTGTTTATTCCGGTTGTACAATGTTTACACATTTTCCGGAACAAAAGATTACAGAAGTGATTGAATTCTCATCTTCCACTGCTGCTTGTCCATCCAAAGATCTTCTTGAATTTCTCATTCCCTCAATATAGTCTGAATTGTTTCTATCCATGTGATAGATGATCTTCCTCTTTTCCTTCTTCCTGGTGGGGTCCTTTCCATGTCTCTCCTTGGCAATCTTTCCTGTGCCATTCTTTCATGTGGCCATACCATTGTAATTTTTTTGTTTGAATAAAATCAACAATTGAATTTTTTACATTAATTCTTTCCTTAATGACTTCAATTCTTATCTTCTCACGTCTGGATACTCTTGCCGAACGTCTCCAAAAGTCCATCTCTGCTGTCATTAATTTTGTTCTTATGTGTTTATTAGTACTCCAAACGTCTGAGCCGTAAGTCTTGATACTTCTAACAATGGTTATAAATATTTTAATTTTAGTTTCTGCTGTAATTTGCTTATCCTACAGGATTCCATTTAATATAGATATAGCCATCTTTCCCAAATTAATTCTGGATTGTATTTCTTTGTCTACCTTCCCACTGGCCATAATCCCTAAATACTTGTATTCCTCTGTATATGAAATCTTCCCCATGTCTTCCAATATCAAGTCTTGATGAACGTCACCTATTGCCATGTATTTTGTCTTATTCATATTGTAGCATGACAGGTAAGCCCATAAAAATGAATGGCGAATTGATCATTAAAATAAAGTAATAACATGTTTAAATCCGAAGAAAGCAATATAATAAAGAATTAATTCAGAGCAACCGTGCAGTACAATCATTGATATAAAGATATAAGTTCATATAAGATAAATGTTACAAGTGATGAATCATCAAAACCAAAAATAATAACTAAAAAGGTGAAAAAATGGAAGGTAAGGAGTAGATAAGGAAGAAACCCAGAACATAACTAAACCCACAACGAAGGTAAGGAGTAGATAAGGAAGAAACCCAGAACATAACTAAACTCACAACGAAGGTTAGGAGTAGACAAGGAAGATACCCAGAAAATAACTAAACACAAAAAAGAGAAGGAAAAATGTTGTATGAAACAAGATGAGTAGGTGTAGAAGAAACCCAAAAACCCGATGACATCCACAAGAAGATGAAGAAGATACAATTATAAGAAACCAGAAGGAAAGAAGACAGCAATGAAGAAACATGAAGAAGACAGCATCCACAAGAAGAAGGAATGCTCTTGTAAAAAACACCCATACCCCAAAATAAATAAAATAATAATAATAAAAAAGTATAACATAGTGTCTATGCAAAAACCCACATGTACAATAGATATAAGCCAAAAAAGTGTATAGAGTAAGAGTTGAAAGTGGACCAAGGTGAAATAGTAATATAATACCAAAGAACAAATCTTCATTGTAATCTACAAATAGATCTCTTGATTTTAGTAAGACTATATAACCATTTAGAAATACAACCAAGGAATGTAAAGAGAACCAGTGCAAGTTTTAGTATTATAAAAAATGAACCTTATGTTTCATTATTGGTATTCACAAACTATGTAAATAATGAAGTAATACAACTTTGAAGTGACTTAATTTATGTACAGAGGTAATATAATACATGTGTTGTAGTGAAGGACTGCCAATCTGTTTAAATGACATTCATTAGAATGATCAATAAAACAAGAGCAGGCACAGAATAAAAAAGTGAAGTGACAGGGTACAATTACCCAAAACCCAATTAAAAACAAATAAAAACTGTTAATAAAACTTAGTATAAGGAATATAGCATATAAGATTATAGTAAATGAGGTTTTGTTTAGGTAGCATAAGATATTTAAAATGTATTAGGAATAAGAAAACTTAAACAGGTCAGGACGACTAACATTCTTTAGTGATAAAATATATTATAGGTATTATTGTTAATAATTAATTAAGATATTAGAATGGGACAACATTCTTTATATATAATATTTGTTATGTATCCTTATTAATATTTGAGTATAAAAAATGTCTGATTTGTTAAAGACAACTATTATTTGGAATTATTTGTTATATGTTAATAGTATGAAACAAATACTAATTGTTATTTTGTTTACTAGAGAAGAAAATGTTTAATTTATGTTACAATGTCAATGAAAGTCAGAGAGGGTATAACTCAATATATATTATTTCTAAAAAAATTGTATGTAAAAACTGTTAGGAATCTAGGCCAAAAGTTAAAAACTAAACATCATCAAAACTAAGAAACTAAGTACATAAATACATTTAAACTGAAGGGATTTAGATAATGTAAATCAGAAACAAAGCCATGTAATAAGAAATATAACTAAGAAAGATTTGGTAAATTTACAGCCAGAATTATTGATAAAAATGGAAATGACAGAACTCAAAAATTTGGAGAGGGGAGTCATATATTCCAACATAATATTTTAAAACTTAACCAATTCATCTAATTGCAAGAAATTAAGGGAATATAAACCTTTTATTACAATATGAGATTTAATAATTATTAATATAATTTGATAATGGCAGAATTTGGAAAATAACAGGAAGTTAGACCTTAAAATTTAGAATTTACAAAATGAAGGAAAAATTATCAATTTTAGATCAAAAACTTAATAAAACGGCATTATTTGGTATCAAATTACGCCGAATGAACTGAAGGATAAAATTAAGTAACAACTAGCTAATAAATATGAAGAATAACTAAAGTATAATCAGTTATATAATGTAACTTTATTAAATGCACAGGATGCAAAATAAAATTCGAACAATGGAAGGAATAATATTGCTTTGGCTAAGGTTTTAGTCGGAGATGAAGGAAGTAAGTTAGTTAATTATTGAACATTATACGGGACACTTGACACGAGCAATTTAACGGAATTAACCTAGTTACGAAGACCGTAATGGCGAATAATTTTATGAGTCGAAAATGAAAATCGCGAGTTTCGGTAAAAAACATTTTTAAAGTCATACACAGTGAAATCAACATATACAAACACTGAACTAACATTATACAGCACAGAACACCAGTGGAAATAACATTTAAACCAAATAAAACAGTAATAAAACTTAACCAAAAAGTGCCTAACCAACAAAAGTGAAACTGGCTTATAACTACACCAATTTTCCAAATACAACACCGAAACTGAACCAGAGACACTACACCAACACCAGAAGGAAGATTTGAAGACACCAGGACGTAAATTCACAAGGAAAACATCTTTATTTGAACACCAAAACTGCGAGGTGACGAGTTTCAATCGTGACGGCGGCCATTGCTGATTTCCAACAACTCGAATCAACACAGCCTGCTGGACGGTTCGCAACCTTATTTAATTATTTCTATACTTTAAATCGAATACATGTACTGTTATAATTAAGAATTTACCTTGTAATGTTATACTTTTCAATCTTTGCCCTGTTTCTCTGACTTTCCCTAACATAGCTGTTCAAAGAACCTTTATATACAAAATTTGTAATAATTCAATTTACCCTGAGAATCGATTTACATATCGACAAGAGTCAAAATACCTAATTGTTAATAAAATTATTAATATATTTCATATTTAAACAGTTTTTCATTTCTAAATATAGACAATTAACACAATACTTTAATTTAATAAGAACTTACTACAAGAATCTCACCTCCAGAAGGAAGATAACCTCCAAATAGAAAATAAACAAGTATCGATTGCTATTGGAGACAATCCTATAAGGGGCTAGAGTCTTTAACAAATACCCAAAAGACTATAAAACATTTAAAATAAGTGATAAACGTTTCGGAACACCAAGAAACTTAATTAATTAATTGTTCTTAATTAATTAATTAATAAAAGAAAAAATTAATTAAAAAAAAATTTTTTAAGAAACAATTTTTGTTTCTACACTAACACATAATATATAATTAGTAAACACACACACCCTTACATACGTTTAATTACAAATTGGCTAGCCCAACAGTGGGGCTGAAGATTAATACTGAGGGAGAAAATTTATAAATAAATAAATAAATAATTTACAGAGCCGAAGATTATATATATAATTTGAAATCAACGTTGTACGTTTAGTTACAAATTGGCGCACAACTGAGGGGCTGTAATTAGCGATTGAAAGGCCACTACAATCTGCCCAATCCCTAATTGGAGCTTGGCAACAGCTATAAAGCCAGAGAAAGGGAAAAATGCAAATACGTGCAACCTCAAAGAAACGGGCGGCGGAGGCCGAAAAGGAAGTTGAAATGGATATGGAAAATAAAGAGGCGACGCCAGTGGAAGACGTAGAAAGGTTGTTACCGCCAGTATTATCAAAACAACCCAAACAACCAGAAGAACAACCTGAGGTGCCCACACAAACAGGGGAAGTCAATGTCCAGGAAAGACAGTTAGAATGATCCACACGAACAGAGAAAGAGGACATGCAAGAAATGTTCCGATTAATAATGGCAAAAATGGATTCCACGAAGGAAGAATTAAGGAAGGACATAGGAGAAACGAGTAAGAAAATGGGAAGTGACAACCAATCTTTGAAGGAAGAATTGAGTAAAGAGAGGAAGGAAGACAACCAGTCATTAAATAAAAAGTTGGGAGATTTGAAGGAAGAATTTATTAACAAAATTGAGAATACCAATAAGAGAATTCAAGAAAATAGTAAAAAGATGGAAAGTGACAACTGACAGTTGAAGGAAGAGTTGAAGGAAGATAACAAGAAGTTGGAAGAGAAGATGAGGGAGAAATTGGAAGAATTGAGAGAGGACAAACAAATGTTAAGAGAAGAATTAAGGGAGGTCAATCAAGAGAATCTGGACAAACTAGACAAAAGGATGGAATTGTTAAGAGAAGAACTGAACAAGGAAATCAACGTTAACAAGAAAGCTATGAATAAAAAATTAGAAGAAGAAAACATAATGATGAATCAACAGATCCGAGAAATTGACGGAAAATGCAACCAAACCGAAAAGGAAGTACAAGAATTCAAGGAAGTGGTGAACATCAAGTTTACGAATATCGAAGAGCATAGTCGCAGGAAAGTGGAAGAACAACGGAAGGAGACTCAGGAAGAATTCGGGAGAGTACTGAGCCAGGTCGCGGAACGGTGTGATGGGATGGAAGAGGCTATGACCAATATCACGGGTCAGGTACGGCAAAGCCAAGAGGAGATGGAAGCTTTGAGGAATAGACCCACTAATTTCACTGGATTACCCATCAACGAAAACCGAGAATGGCTGATCTTCCGGCAATGTAAGAGGAAACCAATGGAGTTCCTGGCGAGGATAGAAGAGTACTTCGCCAAATATAGAGGGAGTCAATGGAGCAATAACCGGGAGATACTGGACGAGTCATTCAGGGAGATGACAGATAACTGGTGGATGGCGAACCGTAGCGAGATTGCAGACTACCAGCAGTTCAGGAAAATGTTTAAATCCAAATACTGGTCCGAAACAACACAGAACCTGATCAGAGACAATATTTGCAACGGACGATACAGGGCCCAAATAGGCAATACCATGACAGCCTATTTCCTAGGGAAGGTGTGCCTGGCAAAACACCTTGAGTCGGCTATACCCGAAGAGTGTCTGGTGAATAAACTGTCGTATCATTATGACGAGGATATTGTTAGGGCAAGGAGAGGTAGCCAGATCAAGACGGTGCAGGCCATGACGGAGTTGTTAGAAACTTACGAGAATGAAGAGTACTACCGCCAGAGCAGGAGGAGGAATAAGCGACCGGAGGCGAGGACGAACCAGTACCCTAGTAACGGCAATAACCATCCCGGAAACCGAAACCAACAAAATAATTACGACGGCAATAATAACTCGCCGCGTAATAACAACAACTTTAACGGCAACACGAACGGTAATAGGAACAATAACACATATCCTAATAACCGTAACAATTATTATCAGCCCCCTAACAGCCCGTATAGTCAGAGAAATCCCTACCCCGGTAATAATGAAAGATATTATCAGCCCAATAGAAATTACCATAATAATTATAATAATAGAGTTTCCCGCCCGAGGGTTAATTTTATAAGAGCGGAAGATCGAGATCCGAGAAGGTACTACCAACAACGGAGGAATAGTTTCCACGGTGGAGATCGACGACGAAGAAGTGAAGAACGGGACGGTCCACGCCATGAACATGGAAGAAGGAGTACCAGGCTGGAGGATCCTGGCCGACAACAAAACAGGGAAATAACCTTCGAACAGGATACAGCGCGGCCGGAACCGACACAGAGTTTCCAGAACGATGCCTCGGTCAATCCGAGACCTAACGATGACCACAATAATTTAAACGGGAGGAGGCAGTAATAAACTATTACGACCCGTTGCTGCTCCAACTTCCTGGGTTTTATAAAGATGAGTTGCAAGAAGCAACCAAATTAAAGAACATCACAATAATAAGTAACAATTATTTAAAAAATATAAGAACAGAACTTCTAAAGGAAAACGAAAAGAGCCTCGATAATAATAACAATGAGATATTGTATATAACAGCGGAGGTAGAAGGAATTCCCGCGAAAATCATGATTGACACCGGTGCAAATATTTCTATCATAAGTACAAATGAACTGGAAAGAATCCAGAGAGAATGTGGGAAAACTTTGCCTATGCTACCAGTGAATAACATTGTTTTGATAGGTGCAACTGGCCGCCAGAACAAAACTATTAGGAAGCAAGTTTCCTTAAGTGTCGTTAGCCGTGATATAGCTTTAGACATGGAATTTTTGATCGCCACCGGATTACCATTCGATATACTGGTAGGTTGCGATATTATAAGAAGGTATTCCGCCATTATCGACCTTAACCAAGAGAAAGTATCACTTTTTCCAGATGGAATAACGTGGATCGCAGATTTGGTAGGAGGCGCGAATATACTGCCCAGCCCAATACACCAACAACTTCGTAAAATAAATTTCGTAAAGAACAGCCCCCTTCATAAATCAATTATATGCAACAATGGAGGAGAGGATTTATGATCAGTAAAGATACAAGAGATACGGGACTTCCAGTGCGGAACCAACAACGAAAAAATACCAGTACACTTAGCAGATCGTTCAATCAGTGTATACGAGAAATACAAATCGGTGTTTTCAGACGAGCCAGGTAAGGTTAAAAACTATCAGTGCAAACTTGAGTTCAAAGAAAACGTGGAGTTTAACCGGAGGTCATACCCAATCGCGCATTCGCTTAAAGAGGCCGTGAGAACAGAAATTAATAAAATGATCGATAATGACATAATTGAGATTAGTCAATCTCCTTACACTAGTCCAATTATTGCTGTTCCCAAGAAAGACGGACAAGTCCGGCTCTGTTTGGATGCGCGCGAGCTAAATAAAACCATTGTGAATGACCGAACATCACCCGGTGAAATAGAGGAGATACTAAAACGATTTCACGGCACTAAGTTTATCAGTACCTGGGACACTGTATGTGGTTATTGGCAAGTGGAGTTGCATCCACAAAGCCGTCAGTACGTGGCGTTCATTTTCGAAGGGCGCAATTACCAGTTCAAGAGATTGCCCTTCGGACTTGTAAATTCTGTAGCCATCTTTGTGGCTTGTATGGACCAAATACTTGGACAAGAAGCACTCCAATTTACCACAGTCTATGTAGACGATTTGCTCATTACGTCAGAAACCTGGGAGGAACACTGTAATCGAGTAGAACATGTACTCAAAAAGTTAGCGCAAAATAACATAACTTTGAAATTGGAGAAATCCAAGTTCATTGCGCGCGAAGTACAATTCTTAGGTTTCAACCTAGACGATAGAGGTATTACCCCGTCAGCAGAGAAAGTGGGGGCAATTCAGAAGTTCCCGCAACCAAAAAACAGGAAACAGTTACAATCTTTCCTCGGACTCTGTAACTATTACAGAAAGTTTCAGCACAAATATTCCGAGTTGACAGCCAAGTTTCAACCACAATTGTTTGCGAAAAACAAATGGACCTGGGGTGAAGAACAAGATATTACGTTCCGACTGATAAAAGGAAAGTTCTTGGAGAGCGTTATACTTCGTCACCCGGATTTTAAGAAACCATTCTTTTTGAATTGCGATGCTAGCGACATCAGCTTAGGAACAACATTATACCAGGAAGATGAGGAGGGTCACCATCTGGTAATAAGTTTCGCTAGTTGTACACTGAAACAATGCGAAAAGAATTATAATGTGACTGAAAAAGAATTGCTTAGCGTGGTATTCGCATGCAGCAAGTTCCGAACATACATTCTCGGGTATCCAGTCACTGTTCGCACTGATCATAAATCCATCTCATTTCTACGTAGGTGCAAATTGAGTCACGGCCGATTGGCTAGATGGGTACTCGCCCTACAAGAATACAATTTAAAATGGGAGTATATTCCGGGAAAAAAGAATGTGGTAGCCGATGTGTTGTCACGGATCAATTTGGAAGACCAGACCTTCGAGGGAGAGAAGGAGAGCTTAGTTAAAATTTACAACTTATTCAAAACCAGATCCGATCTACAAGCTCTATTGATAAACATCCGTATCCACCAACAGTCTGACCCTAAACTGAAAAACATAATTAGTCGATTGGAAGCCGACGATGACACCGTTTCCAAATACTACCATCTCAATAAAGGAATACTATTCGTAAAAACGGCATTGGATGAAGAGACATGGAAGGTGATAATTCCACACCAAATCGAAAAGGAAGTTATAATCGATTATCATATAAGGTATGGCCATATGGAAGCGCTAAAATTGATACAGGCTTTAGCTGAAAATTGTAAAATAAAGAACATTAACCGAAAGGTAAGAAATTACCTGAAGTCTTGTAATATTTGCCAGTGTGTTAAGATTAACAATGAGAAGAAAGAGGGTATAATGATACCGATAACATCAAACGTAAAACTAGAAAAACTGTTCTTAGATATCTGCGGTCCATTTCCCCGTAGCGGCGGTCGACACAGGTACAAGTACCTAATAATAATCATGGACCATTATACTAAATACATAAAGCTGTATCCGTTTAATCGGGCAACCACAGCGAAAGTTCTTGCGGTAATAACAGAATTGTATGTGCCAGAGATGGGTAGACCATCTTCAATCATTACCGACCATGGTACTCAATTTAAAGGGAGAAGATGGCGAGACACATTATTATCACTTGGGATCAAAACCTATAAGACGTCAGTCTACCACCCAAGTAGTAATCCGGCTGAGAGGGTACTGAGAGAAGTGGGTAGAATCTTGCGAACGTACTGTCACAACCAACAGAAAAAGTGGCAAGAGTACTTAGCAGCAACAGAGAAATTCCTAAATTTCGCCCACCATCCAGCTATAGGAATTACCCCTTACTCCGCCATGTATGAGAAACCAACGCCCCGAGAAATTGAAGAAATAATAGAGTTCCCAACAAACATTGGTCGTAAGTTTGACCAGGTGAAATTCTATAACAAGGTGGCCGAAGACCAAGAGAAACGGCAAGCCAAATATCAAAAGGCAATAGGACGTATCATAACTTACAAAGAGGGTGAGAAAGTTCTATTAAAAAATCGAGAACTGCCCAGCACTCTAGAAGGGATAACAAAAAAGTTATTATTACTATATACAGGACCATATGTTGTTGTAAAAATAATCATAATAATACGTATGAACTGAGAGAAATAGTTTCCGGAAGAGTTAAAGGTGTGTACAATCAAGCATCCATAAAAAAGTACTATGAAGAATGAATTTGAATTTATAATTAAACCACTAAATCCAAAAATAAGTAAGATCAACTTACTACAAACAATTTTGAAAGAAAACATTTGAGATTTAAAATAAAATAGAAGAATTTGAATTTGAAAAAACCACTAAATCCAAAAATAAGTAAGATCAACTTACTACAAATAATTTTGAAAGAAAACATTTGAGATTTAAAATAAAAAGAAGAATTTGAATTTGAAAAAACCACTAAATCCAAAAATAATTGTAAGACCAACTTACTACAAACAATTTTGAAAGAAACATTTGAAGATAATTAAAAGAAAGAATTTTGAACCAAAGAATAAAAATAAAAAGAAGAATTTGAATTTTGCATAAAACTAACAAAGTTCTAAAAATAAATATGTTCCAGTTATGAACAAATTTAGAAGAAAATAATATGATTAATTCAGAAAAAAGAATTAAATATAATCCAGAATAAATGTGAATATCTAGCATTTGAAGGAGTAGAGAAGAAAAACAAAAAAGAGTGTGATATGCAAGAGAAGGCAATAATTTGGAAACAAAGAAAAGAATCTGTTATTACAAAAAAAAAATATATATATATATATAATGAGAACAACCTATGACTAACAACTTATGAAACAATAATGGAAACAGTTAATCAAGGAAAATGATTATGATATTACTCAGTTCTGAAGAAGCAAAGAGGAACAACTCATACCAAACATATGGAGAAGATGATTTTGAACAAATAATAATAATAAGACCTATATGAAACGCAAAGTGAAGAAGTACCACATGAAAAATAATATAAATAAATTAATTTTAAAAAATGCGAAGGCGGATTAATAACTTTCTAAGCGAAAGAAAAATATAATTAAATAAAATGATCACAATAACAACCTGCATATCAATTACAAAGAAATTTTTGAAACAATTAAATACAATAAAATAAGACCATTCAAATAATGAATAAGAACCAAAGAGAAAATATATAAAAACAACGCTAACAATGTAATTAACCAGAAGGAAGTATAATGAGAATTCAGATGTAGAAGAAAAAAGGAAAAAAGTTACACTATAACTAGTAACAAGAATTATTAACAAAAGTTTCCAACCATAATTAAAATAAATATATCAGACGAGCTAAGAGTTTAGAAAAATATATATAATGAGTATGATAAGTATTAAGAAGAATTAGTAAGATAGAAAATGGGAGATAATCTGAGAAACTACGAAGTGAAGAATTCAAATATATTTTTATTAGTCGACAAAGAGACTACATTTATTTAATTTATTAGATGACTGACTGTAGATAATTCTAGCAGCATTATGTTTTTTGAGCAGAGATGAATTTGCCTCTGGACTCAAATTGTAGAAGTGGTGTATGGCCAGCAGAGTTGTGAAGCCTACAGAGCCCCTCTGAACTGCCCCAGCCAGCATGATAGGGAACGTTAGGGAATTAATATCCCAAGGATACAACACGAAGTTTAAAAGAAAGAAAATGTATAATAATAATAATAATAATATATCTCAGAACACACTAACTATCCAAAAAGGATCAAAAGTCAGATAAGTGACTATATATATAAAATTTAATAAGCTCAACTATAAAAAAGTCGATATAGAAATGGAGAGGAAAATGAAGTATAAAAAATAATAAAATTGTCATAAGAAATTATCTCATCCATAATCAAGTCTATAATAATTAATTCTGGAGGAGAGCAATCTGTAGCATGACAGATAAGCCCATAAAATGAATGGCGAATTGATCATTAAAATAAAGTAATAACATGTTTAAATCCGAAGAAAGCAATATAATAAAGAATTAATTCAGAGCAACCGTGCAGTACAATCATTGATATAAAGATATAAGTTCATATAAGATAAATGTTACAAGTGATGAATCATCAAAACCAAAAATAATAACTAAAAAGGTGAAAAAATGGAAGGTAAGGAGTAGATAAGGAAGAAACCCAGAACATAACTAAACCCACAACGAAGGTAAGGAGTAGATAAGGAAGAAACCCAGAACATAACTAAACTCACAACGAAGGTTAGGAGTAGACAAGGAAGATACCCAGAAAATAACTAAACACAAAAAAGAAAAGGAAAAATGTTGTATGAAACAAGATGAGTGGGTGAAGAAGAAACCCAAAAACCCGATGACATCCACAAGAAGATGAAGAAGATACAATTATAAGAAACCAGAAGAAAAGAAGACAGCAATGAAGAAACAAGAAGAAGACAGCATCCGCAAGAAGGAGGAATGCTCTTGTAAAAAACACCCATACCCCAAAATAAATAAAATAATAATAATAAAAAAGTATAACATAGTATCAATGCAAAAACCCACATGTACAATAGATATAAGCCAAAAAAGTGTATAGAGTAAGAGTTGAAAGTGGACCAAGGTGAAATAGTAATATAATACCAAAGAACAAATCTTCATTGTAATCTACAAATAGATCTCTTGATTTTAGTAAGACTATATAACCATTTAGAAATACAATCAAGGAATGTAAAGAGAACCAGTGCAAGTTTTAGTATTATAAAAAATGAACCTTATGTTTCATTATTGGTATTCACAAACTATGTAAATAATGAAGTAATACAACTTTGAAGTGACTTAATTTATGTACAGAGGTAATATAATACATGTGTTGTAGTGAAGGACTGCCAATCTGTTTAAATGACATTCATTAGAATGATCAATAAAACAAGAGCAGGCACAGAATAAAAAAGTGAAGTGACAGGGTACAATTACCCAAAACCCAATTAAAAACAAATAAAAACTGTTAATAAAACTTAGTATAAGGAATATAGCATATAAGATTATAGTAAATGAGGTTTTGTTTAGGTAGCATAAGATATTTAAAATGTATTAGGAATAAGAAAACTTAAACAGGTCAGGACGACTAACATTCTTTAGTGATAAAATATATTATAGGTATTATTGTTAATAATTAATTAAGATATTAGAATGGGACAACATTCTTTATATATAATATTTGTTATGTATCCTTATTAATATTTGAGTATAAAAAATGTCTGATTTGTTAAAGACAACTATTATTTGGAATTATTTGTTATATGTTAATAGTATGAAACAAATACTAATTGTTATTTTGTTTACTAGAGAAGAAAATGTTTAATTTATGTTACAATGTCAATGAAAGTCAGAGAGGGTATAACTCAATATGTATTATTTATAAAAAATTGTATGTAAAAACTGTTAGGAATCTAGGCCAAAAGTTAAAAACTAAACATCATCAAAACTAAGAAACTAAGTACATAAATACATTTAAACTGAAGGGATTTAGATAATGTAAATCAGAAACAAAGCCATGTAATAAGAAATATAACTAAGAAAGATTTGGTAAATTTACAGCCAGAATTATTGATAAAAATGGAAATGACAGAACTCAAAAATTTGGAGAGGGGAGTCATATATTCCAACATAATATTTTAAAACTTAACCAATTCATCTAATTGCAAGAAATTAAGGGAATATAAACCTTTTATTACAATATGAGATTTAATAATTATTAATATAATTTGATAATGGCAGAATTTGGAAAATAACAGGAAGTTAGACCTTAAAATTTAGAATTTACAAAATGAAGGAAAAATTATCAATTTTAGATCAAAAACTTAATAAAACGGCATTATTTGGTATCAAATTACGCCGAATGAACTGAAGGATAAAATTAAGTAACAACTAGCTAATAAATATGAAGAATAACTAAAGTATAATCAGTTATATAATGTAACTTTATTAAATGCACAGGATGCAAAATAAAATTCGAACAATGGAAGGAATAATATTGCTTTGGCTAAGGTTTTAGTCGGAGATGAAGGAAGTAAGTTAGTTAATTATTGAACATTATACGGGACACTTGACACGAGCAATTTAACGGAATTAACCTAGTTACGAAGACCGTAATGGCGAATAATTTTATGAGTCGAAAATGAAAATCGCGAGTTTCGGTAAAAAACATTTTTAAAGTCATACACAGTGAAATCAACATATACAAACACTGAACTAACATTATACAGCACAGAACACCAGTGGAAATAACATTTAAACCAAATAAAACAGTAATAAAACTTAACCAAAAAGTGCCTAACCAACAAAAGTGAAACTGGCTTATAACTACACCAATTTTCCAAATACAACACCGAAACTGAACCAGAGACACTACACCAACACCAGAAGGAAGATTAGAAGACACCAGGACGTAAATTCACAAGGAAAACATCTTTATTTGAACACCAAAACTGCGAGGTGACGAGTTTCAATCGTGACGGCGGCCATTGCTGATTTCCAACAACTCGAATCAACACAGCCTGCTGGACGGTTCGCAACCTTATTTAATTATTTCTATACTTTAAATCGAATACATGTACTGTTATAATTAAGAATTTACCTTGTAATGTTATACTTTTCAATCTTTGCCCTGTTTCTCTGACTTTCCCTAACATAGCTGTTCAAAGAACCTTTATATACAAAATTTGTAATAATTCAATTTACCCTGAGAATCGATTTACATATCGACAAGAGTCAAAATACCTAATTGTTAATAAAATTATTAATATATTTCATATTTAAACAGTTTTTCATTTCTAAATATAGACAATTAACACAATACTTTAATTTAATAAGAACTTACTACAAGAATCTCACCACCAGAAGGAAGATAACCTCCAAATAGAAAATAAACAAGTATCGATTGCTATTGGAGACAATCCTATAAGGGGCTAGAGTCTTTAACAAATACCCAAAAGCCTATAAAACATTTAAAATAAGTGATAAACGTTTCGGAACACCAAGAAACTTAATTAATTAATTGTTCTTAATTAATTAATTAATAAAAGAAAAAAAATTAATTAAAAAAAAATTTTTTAAGAAACAATTTTTGTTTCTACACTAACACATAATATATAATTAGTAAACACACACACCCTTACATACGTTTAATTACAAATTGGCTAGCCCAACAGTGGGGCTGAAGATTAATACTGAGGGAGAAAATTTATAAATAAATAAATAAATAATTTACAGAGCCGAAGATTATATATATAATTTGAAATCAACGTTGTACGTTTAGTTACAAATTGGCGCACAACTGAGGGGCTGTAATTAGCGATTGAAAGGCCACTACAATCTGCCCAATCCCTAATTGGAGCTTGGCAACAGCTATAAAGCCAGAGAAAGGGAAAAATGCAAATACGTGCAACCTCAAAGAAACGGGCGGCGGAGGCCGAAAAGGAAGTTGAAATGGATATGGAAAATAAAGAGGCGACGCCAGTGGAAGACGTAGAAAGGTTGTTACCGCCAGTATTATCAAAACAACCCAAACAACCAGAAGAACAACCTGAGGTGCCCACACAAACAGGGGAAGTCAATGTCCAGGAAAGACAGTTAGAATGATCCACACGAACAGAGAAAGAGGACATGCAAGAAATGTTCCGATTAATAATGGCAAAAATGGATTCCACGAAGGAAGAATTAAGGAAGGACATAGGAGAAACGAGTAAGAAAATGGGAAGTGACAACCAATCTTTGAAGGAAGAATTGAGTAAAGAGAGGAAGGAAGACAACCAGTCATTAAATAAAAAGTTGGGAGATTTGAAGGAAGAATTTATTAACAAAATTGAGAATACCAATAAGAGAATTCAAGAAAATAGTAAAAAGATGGAAAGTGACAACTGACAGTTGAAGGAAGAGTTGAAGGAAGATAACAAGAAGTTGGAAGAGAAGATGAGGGAGAAATTGGAAGAATTGAGAGAGGACAAACAAATGTTAAGAGAAGAATTAAGGGAGGTCAATCAAGAGAATCTGGACAAACTAGACAAAAGGATGGAATTGTTAAGAGAAGAACTGAACAAGGAAATCAACGTTAACAAGAAAGCTATGAATAAAAAATTAGAAGAAGAAAACATAATGATGAATCAACAGATCCGAGAAATTGACGGAAAATGCAACCAAACCGAAAAGGAAGTACAAGAATTCAAGGAAGTGGTGAACATCAAGTTTACGAATATCGAAGAGCATAGTCGCAGGAAAGTGGAAGAACAACGGAAGGAGACTCAGGAAGAATTCGGGAGAGTACTGAGCCAGGTCGCGGAACGGTGTGATGGGATGGAAGAGGCTATGACCAATATCACGGGTCAGGTACGGCAAAGCCAAGAGGAGATGGAAGCTTTGAGGAATAGACCCACTAATTTCACTGGATTACCCATCAACGAAAACCGAGAATGGCTGATCTTCCGGCAATGTAAGAGGAAACCAATGGAATTCCTGGCGAGGATAGAAGAGTACTTCGCCAAATATAGAGGGAGTCAATGGAGCAATAACCGGGAGATACTAGACGAGTCATTCAGGGAGATGACAGATAACTGGTGGATGGCGAACCGTAGCGAGATTGCAGACTACCAGCAGTTCAGGAAAATGTTTAAATCCAAATACTGGTCCGAAACAACACAGAACCTGATCAGAGACAATATTTGCAACGGACGATACAGGGCCCAAATAGGCAATACCATGACAGCCTATTTCCTAGGGAAGGTGTGCCTGGCAAAACACCTTGAGTCGGCTATACCCGAAGAGTGTCTGGTGAATAAACTGTCGTATCATTATGACGAGGATATTGTTAGGGCAAGGAGAGGTAGCCAGATCAAGACGGTGCAGGCCATGACGGAGTTGTTAGAAACTTACGAGAATGAAGAGTACTACCGCCAGAGCAGGAGGAGGAATAAGCGACCGGAGGCGAGGACGAACCAGTACCCTAGTAACGGCAATAACCATCCCGGAAACCGAAACCAACAAAATAATTACGACGGCAATAATAACTCGCCGCGTAATAACAACAACTTTAACGGCAACACGAACGGTAATAGGAACAATAACACATATCCTAATAACCGTAACAATTATTATCAGCCCCCTAACAGCCCGTATAGTCAGAGAAATCCCTACCCCGGTAATAATGAAAGATATTATCAGCCCAATAGAAATTACCATAATAATTATAATAATAGAGTTTCCCGCCCGAGGGTTAATTTTATAAGAGCGGAAGATCGAGATCCGAGAAGGTACTACCAACAACGGAGGAATAGTTTCCACGGTGGAGATCGACGACGAAGAAGTGAAGAACGGGACGGTCCACGCCATGAACATGGAAGAAGGAGTACCAGGCTGGAGGATCCTGGCCGACAACAAAACAGGGAAATAACCTTCGAACAGGATACAGCGCGGCCGGAACCGACACAGAGTTTCCAGAACGATGCCTCGGTCAATCCGAGACCTAACGATGACCACAATAATTTAAACGGGAGGAGGCAGTAATAAACTATTACGACCCGTTGCTGCTCCAACTTCCTGGGTTTTATAAAGATGAGTTGCAAGAAGCAACCAAATTAAAGAACATCACAATAATAAGTAACAATTATTTAAAAAATATAAGAACAGAACTTCTAAAGGAAAACGAAAAGAGCCTCGATAATAATAACAATGAGATATTGTATATAACAGCGGAGGTAGAAGGAATTCCCGCGAAAATCATGATTGACACCGGTGCAAATATTTCTATCATAAGTACAAATGAACTGGAAAGAATCCAGAGAGAATGTGGGAAAACTTTGCCTATGCTACCAGTGAATAACATTGTTTTGATAGGTGCAACTGGCCGCCAGAACAAAACTATTAGGAAGCAAGTTTCCTTAAGTGTCGTTAGCCGTGATATAGCTTTAGACATGGAATTTTTGATCGCCACCGGATTACCATTCGATATACTGGTAGGTTGCGATATTATAAGAAGGTATTCCGCCATTATCGAGCTTAACCAAGAGAAAGTATCACTTTTTCCAGATGGAATAACGTGGATCGCAGATTTGGTAGGAGGCGCGAATATACTGCCCAGCCCAATACACCAACAACTTCGTAAAATAAATTTCGTAAAGAACAGCCCCCTTCATAAATCAATTATATGCAACAATGGAGGAGAGGATTTATGATCAGTAAAGATACAAGAGATACGGGACTTCCAGTGCGGAACCAACAACGAAAAAATACCAGTACACTTAGCTGATCGTTCAATCAGTGTATACGAGAAATACAAATCGGTGTTTTCAGACGAGCCAGGTAAGGTTAAAAACTATCAGTGCAAACTTGAGTTCAAAGAAAACGTGGAGTTTAACCGGAGGTCATACCCAATCGCGCATTCGCTTAAAGAGGCCGTGAGAACAGAAATTAATAAAATGATCGATAATGACATAATTGAGATTAGTCAATCTCCTTACACTAGTCCAATTATTGCTGTTCCCAAGAAAGACGGACAAGTCCGGCTCTGTTTGGATGCGCGCGAGCTAAATAAAACCATTGTGAATGACCGAACATCACCCGGTGAAATAGAGGAGATACTAAAACGATTTCACGGCACTAAGTTTATCAGTACCTGGGACACTGTATGTGGTTATTGGCAAGTGGAGTTGCATCCACAAAGCCGTCAGTACGTGGCGTTCATTTTCGAAGGGCGCAATTACCAGTTCAAGAGACTGCCCTTCGGACTTGTAAATTCTGTAGCCATCTTTGTGGCTTGTATGGACCAAATACTTGGACAAGAAGCACTCCAATTTACCACAGTCTATGTAGACGATTTGCTCATTACGTCAGAAACCTGGGAGGAACACTGTAATCGAGTAGAACATGTACTCAAAAAGTTAGCGCAAAATAACATAACTTTGAAATTGGAGAAATCCAAGTTCATTGCGCGCGAAGTACAATTCTTAGGTTTCAACCTAGACGATAGAGGTATTACCCCGTCAGCAGAGAAAGTGGGGGCAATTCAGAAGTTCCCGCAACCAAAAAACAGGAAACAGTTACAATCTTTCCTCGGACTCTGTAACTATTACAGAAAGTTTCAGCACAAATATTCCGAGTTGACAGCCAAGTTTCAACCACAATTGTTTGCGAAAAACAAATGGACCTGGGGTGAAGAACAAGATATTACGTTCCGACTGATAAAAGAAAAGTTCTCGGAGAGCGTTATACTTCGTCACCCGGATTTTAAGAAACCATTCTTTTTGAATTGCGATGCTAGCGACATCAGCTTAGGAACAACATTATACCAGGAAGATGAGGAGGGTCACCATCTGGTAATAAGTTTCGCTAGTTGTACACTGAAACAATGCGAAAAGAATTATAATGTGACTGAAAAAGAATTGCTTAGCGTGGTATTCGCATGCAGCAAGTTCCGAACATACATTCTCGGGTATCCAGTCACTGTTCGCACTGATCATAAATCCATCTCATTTCTACGTAGGTGCAAATTGAGTCACGGCCGATTGGCTAAATGGGTACTCGCCCTACAAGAATACAATTTAAAATGGGAGTATATTCCGGGAAAAAAGAATGTGGTAGCCGATGTGTTGTCACGGATCAATTTGGAAGACCAGACCTTCGAGGGAGAGAAGGAGAGCTTAGTTAAAATTTACAACTTATTCAAAACCAGATCCGATCTACAAGCTCTATTGATAAACATCCGTATCCACCAACAGTCTGACCCTAAACTGAAAAACATAATTAGTCGATTGGAAGCCGACGATGACACCGTTTCCAAATACTACCATCTCAATAAAGGAATACTATTCGTAAAAACGGCATTGGATGAAGAGACATGGAAGGTGATAATTCCACACCAAATCGAAAAGGAAGTTATAATCGATTATCATATAAGGTATGGCCATATGGAAGCGCTAAAATTGATACAGGCTTTAGCTGAAAATTGCAAAATAAAGAACATTAACCGAAAGGTAAGAAATTACCTGAAGTCTTGTAATATTTGCCAGTGTGTTAAGATTAACAATGAGAAGAAAGAGGGTATAATGATACCGATAACATCAAACGTAAAACTAGAAAAAGTGTTCTTAGATATCTGCGGTCCATTTCCCCGTAGCGGCGGTCGACACAGGTACAAGTACCTAATAATAATCATGGACCATTATACTAAATACATAAAGCTGTATCCGTTTAATCGGGCAACCACAGCGAAAGTTCTTGCGGTAATAACAGAATTGTATGTGCCAGAGATGGGTAGACCATCTTCAATCATTACCGACCATGGTACTCAATTTAAAGGGAGAAGATGGCGAGACACATTATTATCACTTGGGATCAAAACCTATAAGACGTCAGTCTACCACCCAAGTAGTAATCCGGCTGAGAGGGTACTGAGAGAAGTGGGTAGAATCTTGCGAACGTACTGTCACAACCAACAGAAAAAGTGGCAAGAGTACTTAGCAGCAACAGAGAAATTCCTAAATTTCGCCCACCATCCAGCTATAGGAATTACCCCTTACTCCGCCATGTATGAGAAACCAACGCCCCGAGAAATTGAAGAAATAATAGAGTTCCCAACAAACATTGGTCGTAAGTTTGACCAGGTGAAATTCTATAACAAGGTGGCCGAAGACCAAGAGAAACGGCAAGCCAAATATCAAAAGGCAATAGGACGTATCATAACTTACAAAGAGGGTGAGAAAGTTCTATTAAAAAATCGAGAACTGCCCAGCACTCTAGAAGGGATAACAAAAAAGTTATTATTACTATATACAGGACCATATGTTGTTGTAAAAATAATCATAATAATACGTATGAACTGAGAGAAATAGTTTCCGGAAGAGTTAAAGGTGTGTACAATCAAGCATCCATAAAAAAGTACTATGAAGAATGAATTTGAATTTATAATTAAACCACTAAATCCAAAAATAAGTAAGATCAACTTACTACAAACAATTTTGAAAGAAAACATTTGAGATTTAAAATAAAATAGAAGAATTTGAATTTGAAAAAACCACTAAATCCAAAAATAAGTAAGATCAACTTACTACAAATAATTTTGAAAGAAAACATTTGAGATTTAAAATAAAAAGAAGAATTTGAATTTGAAAAAACCACTAAATCCAAAAATAATTGTAAGACCAACTTACTACAAACAATTTTGAAAGAAACATTTGAAGATAATTAAAAGAAAGAATTTTGAACCAAAGAATAAAAATAAAAAGAAGAATTTGAATTTTGCATAAAACTAACAAAGTTCTAAAAATAAATATGTTCCAGTTATGAACAAATTTAGAAGAAAATAATATGATTAATTCAGAAAAAAGAATTAAATATAATCCAGAATAAATGTGAATATCTAGCATTTGAAGGAGTAGAGAAGAAAAACAAAAAAGAGTGTGATATGCAAGAGAAGGCAATAATTTGGAAACAAAGAAAAGAATCTGTTATTACAAAAAAAAAATATATATATATATATAATGAGAACAACCTATGACTAACAACTTATGAAACAATAATGGAAACAGTTAATCAAGGAAAATGATTATGATATTACTCAGTTCTGAAGAAGCAAAGAGGAACAACTCATACCAAACATATGGAGAAGATGATTTTGAACAAATAATAATAATAAGACCTATATGAAACGCAAAGTGAAGAAGTACCACATGAAAAATAATATAAATAAATTAATTTTAAAAAATGCGAAGGCGGATTAATAACTTTCTAAGCGAAAGAAAAATATAATTAAATAAAATGATCACAATAACAACCTGCATATCAATTACAAAGAAATTTTTGAAACAATTAAATACAATAAAATAAGACCATTCAAATAATGAATAAGAACCAAAGAGAAAATATATAAAAACAACGCTAACAATGTAATTAACCAGAAGGAAGTATAATGAGAATTCAGATGTAGAAGAAAAAAGGAAAAAAGTTACACTATAACTAGTAACAAGAATTATTAACAAAAGTTTCCAACCATAATTAAAATAAATATATCAGACGAGCTAAGAGTTTAGAAAAATATATATAATGAGTATGATAAGTATTAAGAAGAATTAGTAAGATAGAAAATGGGAGATAATCTGAGAAACTACGAAGTGAAGAATTCAAATATATTTTTATTAGTCGACAAAGAGACTACATTTATTTAATTTATTAGATGACTGACTGTAGATAATTCTAGCAGCATTATGTTTTTTGAGCAGAGATGAATTTGCCTCTGGACTCAAATTGTAGAAGTGGTGTATGGCCAGCAGAGTTGTGAAGCCTACAGAGCCCCTCTGAACTGCCCCAGCCAGCATGATAGGGAACGTTAGGGAATTAATATCCCAAGGATACAACACGAAGTTTAAAAGAAAGAAAATGTATAATAATAATAATAATAATATATCTCAGAACACACTAACTATCCAAAAAGGATCAAAAGTCAGATAAGTGACTATATATATAAAATTTAATAAGCTCAACTATAAAAAAGTCGATATAGAAATGGAGAGGAAAATGAAGTATAAAAAATAATAAAATTGTCATAAGAAATTATCTCATCCATAATCAAGTCTATAATAATTAATTCTGGAGGAGAGCAATCTGTAGCATGACAGATAAGCCCATAAAATGAATGGCGAATTGATCATTAAAATAAAGTAATAACATGTTTAAATCCGAAGAAAGCAATATAATAAAGAATTAATTCAGAGCAACCGTGCAGTACAATCATTGATATAAAGATATAAGTTCATATAAGATAAATGTTACAAGTGATGAATCATCAAAACCAAAAATAATAACTAAAAAGGTGAAAAAATGGAAGGTAAGGAGTAGATAAGGAAGAAACCCAGAACATAACTAAACCCACAACGAAGGTAAGGAGTAGATAAGGAAGAAACCCAGAACATAACTAAACTCACAACGAAGGTTAGGAGTAGACAAGGAAGATACCCAGAAAATAACTAAACACAAAAAAGAAAAGGAAAAATGTTGTATGAAACAAGATGAGTGGGTGAAGAAGAAACCCGAAAACCCGATGACATCCACAAGAAGATGAAGAAGATACAATTATAAGAAACCAGAAGAAAAGAAGACAGCAATGAAGAAACATGAAGAAGACAGCATCCACAAGAAGAAGGAATGCTCTTGTAAAAAACACCCATACCCCAAAATAAATAAAATAATAATAATAAAAAAGTATAACATAGTATCAATGCAAAAACCCACATGTACAATAGATATAAGCCAAAAAAGTGTATAGAGTAAGAGCTGAAAGTGGACCAAGGTGAAATAGTAATATAATACCAAAGAACAAATCTTCATTGTAATCTACAAATAGATCTCTTGATTTTAGTAAGACTATATAACCATTTAGAAATACAATCAAGGAATGTAAAGAGAACCAGTGCAAGTTTTAGTATTATAAAAAATGAACCTTATGTTTCATTATTGGTATTCACAAACTATGTAAATAATGAAGTAATACAACTTTGAAGTGACTTAATTTATGTACAGAGGTAATATAATACATGTGTTGTAGTGAAGGACTGCCAATCTGTTTAAATGACATTCATTAGAATGATCAATAAAACAAGAGCAGGCACAGAATAAAAAAGTGAAGTGACAGGGTACAATTACCCAAAACCCAATTAAAAACAAATAAAAACTGTTAATAAAACTTAGTATAAGGAATATAGCATATAAGATTATAGTAAATGAGGTTTTGTTTAGGTAGCATAAGATATTTAAAATGTATTAGGAATAAGAAAACTTAAACAGGTCAGGACGACTAACATTCTTTAGTGATAAAATATATTATAGGTATTATTGTTAATAATTAATTAAGATATTAGAATGGGACAACATTCTTTATATATAATATTTGTTATGTATCCTTATTAATATTTGAGTATAAAAAATGTCTGATTTGTTAAAGACAACTATTATTTGGAATTATTTGTTATATGTTAATAGTATGAAACAAATACTAATTGTTATTTTGTTTACTAGAGAAGAAAATGTTTAATTTATGTTACAATGTCAATGAAAGTCAGAGAGGGTATAACTCAATATGTATTATTTATGAAAAATTGTATGTAAAAACTGTTAGGAATCTAGGCCAAAAGTTAAAAACTAAACATCATCAAAACTAAGAAACTAAGTACATAAATACATTTAAACTGAAGGGATTTAGATAATGTAAATCAGAAACAAAGCCATGTAATAAGAAATATAACTAAGAAAGATTTGGTAAATTTACAGCCAGAATTATTGATAAAAATGGAAATGACAGAACTCAAAAATTTGGAGAGGGGAGTCATATATTCCAACATAATATTTTAAAACTTAACCAATTCATCTAATTGCAAGAAATTAAGGGAATATAAACCTTTTATTACAATATGAGATTTAATAATTATTAATATAATTTGATAATGGCAGAATTTGGAAAATAACAGGAAGTTAGACCTTAAAATTTAGAATTTACAAAATGAAGGAAAAATTATCAATTTTAGATCAAAAACTTAATAAAACGGCATTATTTGGTATCAAATTACGCCAAATGAACTGAAGGTAAAATTAAGTAACAACTAGCTAATAAATTTGAAGAATAACTAAAGTATAATCAGTTATATAATGTAACTTTATTAAATGCACAGGATGCAAAATAAAATTCGAACAATGGAAGGAATAATATTGCTTTGGCTAAGGTTTTAGTCGGAGATGAAGGAAGTAAGTTAGTTAATTATTGAACATTATACGGGACACTTGACACGAGCAATTTAACGGAATTAACCTAGTTACGAAGACCGTAATGGCGAATAATTTTATGAGTCGAAAATGAAAATCGCGAGTTTTGGTAAAAAACATTTTTAAAGTCATACACAGTGAAATCAACATATACAAACACTGAACTAACATTATACAGCACAGAACACCAGTGGAAATAACATTTAAACCAAATAAAACAGTAATAAAACTTAACCAAAAAGTGCCTAACCGACAAAAGTGAACCTGACTTATAACTACACCAATTTTCCGAATACAACACCGAAACTGAACCAGAGACACTACACCAACACCAGAAGGAAGATTAGAAGACACCAGGACGTAAATTCACAAGGAAAACATCTTTATTTGAACACCAAAACTGCGAGGTGACGAGTTTCAATCGTGACGGCGGCCATTGCTGATTTCCAACAACTCGAATCAACACAGCCTGCTGGACGGTTCGCAACCTTATTTAATTATTTCTATACTTTAAATCGAATACATGTACTGTTATAATTAAGAATTTACCTTGTAATGTTATACTTTTCAATCTTTGCCCTGTTTCTCTGACTTTCCCTAACATAGCTGTTCAAAGAACCTTTATATACAAAATTTGTAATAATTCAATTTACCCTGAGAATCGATTTACATATCGACAAGAGTCAAAATACCTAATTGTTAATAAAATTATTAATATATTTCATATTTAAACAGTTTTTCATTTCTAAATATAGACAATTAACACAATACTTCAATTTAATAAGAACTTACTACAAGAATCTCACCACCAGAAGGAAGATAACCTCCAAACAGAAAATAAACAAGTATCGATTGCTATTGGAGACAATCCTATAAGGGGCTAGAGTCTTTAACAAATACCCAAAAGCCTATAAAACATTTAAAATAAGTGATAAACGTTTCGGAACACCAAGAAACTTAATTAATTAATTGTTCTTAATTAATTAATTAAT
Source organism: Magicicada septendecula (assembly GCA_034769895.1). NCBI lineage: Eukaryota > Metazoa > Arthropoda > Insecta > Hemiptera > Cicadidae > Magicicada > Magicicada septendecula. Next base: position 403,452,170 of record CM068369.1, on the reverse strand, counting down.
AAAAGAAAAAATTAATTAAAAAAAATTTTTTTAAGGAACAATTTTTGTTTCTACACTAACACATAATATATAATTAGTAAACACACACACACTTACATACGTTTAATTACAAATTGGCTAGCCCAACAGTGGGGCTGAAGATTAATACTGAGGGAGAAAATTTATAAATAAATAAATAAATAATTTACAGAGCCGAAGATTATATATATAATTTGAAATCAACGTTGAACGTTTAGTTACAATATTTACCTTTAGTCTCCATTTCTGATATTCCTGTATCAATTTTCAAGTCATGTACTCTATGTCATCAAAATCTTGAGCCAAAATTAATTAGTTATCAGTAAACTGTAATGAATAAACTGTATCATCATTAAGTGGAAGTCACATGTTCCTGCACATTTTTGTCCAAGTCATTATTTTTTCTCGTATAAACTTTGAAAAGCGTGGGTGATAGACAACATCCCTGGCGTAAACCTTTGTTGGTCTTGAAACCCTGGTGACAAATTCTTACCTATTTGCATTTTTCAAAAAGATTTCTTAATAATTCATATAATTTATTTGTACCATTTTTCAATAGCTCTGCGGAAACATCTCCAATTCTAGCTGCTCTTCCATTCTCTAGAGATTTTACAGCTTCTTTTACAATATTTATATCTAAGCGAATATAATCATCTGATATTTCTCCTAAATTCCCTTCAATGACTTCCAAATTATCTTTTCTACTCTCTACTAATAGCTGTTTGAAATAATTTTTTCCAAGACTGTAGTGAGATGTATCTAAATCCATGAATTTCCCTGGAAATTGTTCTTAAATTGTTTAATATTCTCCAGAATTCTGTATTTCCTTTTCCTCAAATAAACTTTTCTACCTTTTGGCATGATTGTTCCCGGCATTTATTTTTTACTTCTGTCACCTTCTTCCTAACTTTAGCCTGTTGTCTTCTAAGTTCAATTTTGTCTTGAATTTCTTTTGTATTCAACCATTTAAGGTATGCATCTTTATTCCTTTGAACATTCTTTTCTATTTCCTCATTCCAATAATAAAATAGTTTTGTTTATGAAATGTACCTTCCTCTCCTAACGCTTCTTTAGCTGCCTCATGTACCTTGTTCAAAAGATATTGATATTGGTTTTCTATACCATTGAAATCAGCTTCAGTTAGTTTCCCATCCAGTCTCTTTCTATATAAATATACGGTACTTTCATTTCCCAAACTGTTGAGATTATACTTCAGGGTATTTATTTTAATTTGGGGAATATCCTCTTCATAAATTTATTTTACTCTAGTATCTGCTGCTCTAAAAGAAAATTACATAAATTATATAATTAAAATTTTATTTAATTATAGTGAGGTAGACGGCTAGGTGATGTTCAAACCAAAGCGGCAGTGATAACAACCTGACAACAACTTTACTCATTAACTTATTTTCTAATTACAAGTTAACCGAAATATAAGTATTCAATTTGCTTGTTACTGCAATCTCAAGTTCTTAGAGTTTCTGTTCAAAGAGCATATGCTTTGTACTAGAAAATAAAAGTACTTGTTTATGACTGTAATATTTCGTGAGGGAATGCTACATAATATGATAAAAATTTGCATACTCGTTTTTCCAATGAAAATGAATCTAAGATTTTTATAAAATAGGCAATGTAGACTCTCAAAATTAAACATTTTAAAATCACACTATGGAGTACACAAATACATGGTTAACCCCATATTTGGTTGAAATTGGCAATCAAATCAGTTTACCGGTAGAGAGAGGCTAAACAGTGCGGCTTTCCAAACACCGTTTCAGTCTTAGTTTTACGAATGCTCAGAATAAGCATGAACGGACAACGACCAACGTTCATGATTATCAAACCTGCGGAAGTCCGGGGGTATGCAGAAGTACTACAGCAACTGCACCAGAAAATGAAGCCAGGAGAAGTAAAGGTGGACTTACGATCAATTAAATATACAAAGAAAGGAGATATCCGCTTGGACATAGGGAAAGTCACTGAATGTTCAGAGGAACTTCGAGGAGCAACAAAAGAGGCAATCGGAAAGAACACTAGCATAAGTACCGACTGTGCTAATTGAGATTCGAGACTTGGGCTCAATGCACACAATGCCTTAAAAGTTGCTTTTCCTTAAAGTAAAGAAAATAGCAAAGATTTTTCTACCAATGGTAACGGTAATGCAATAGTTACTCTCAGCAAAAGGGGAGCGAGCAGTACTCTAAACACAGAGAAATAAAAATTTGGTGGATAAACTGTAGAGTTTCAAAGAGTATTGAAGTAGGTCGTTGCTTTAAGTGTCTTGAATTTGGACATTTTGAGGGCGTATGCAAAGAAAAAACTGAAAGGCGGTTGCTTCAAGTGCGGCACAAGCGGACACAAGAAAAAAGATGCCATACCAACCCGCAGTGTATGTGACAGATAGACCGTGGCCTTACGTAGAAAAATAAAGCATATCCGTGACTCTGGAAAATGTTCCTTTTCTCAGCGTGAATACACAGATAATCTACAAACAACAGGTATTTTTGTGTCATACGGGCATATTCTCATAGACAACCATAACAAACAGGGGATATGTATGGTCACGAGTAGAAGTACTACTTACGTCAGTTGCAATCTTATTCCAAACAAATCCATAATATCCTTTCATGAACAGATGACCGATCTTGAAAATACTACTTGTACAGTGGAGGGAAACCTCATCGTTACTGGAGATTTTAATGTTAAAGCAGTGGAATATTGACAGGCCAGATTCAACAGGGAAACGGGTGGTAGAAATGCATCGACCTAGTTGGCCTAGTATTCCTGATACAGAAACAAAAAGGCCTACCACATTTTGCCAACCGAGGTACACTTACATATCTCATTTTACTCAGAAGGCATATCTCTATGGATACAAAATTGGTATGTGATGGGAGGCTTCACGGGCAGTTATCATCAATAAATTACATTCAGTATAATAACGAAAATGATGTACCCCGAAAAAGCCACAAAAAAGGATTATATACCTAAGAAGGACTCAAGAAAACTCGCAACAGTTATTCAATGTTCGCGAGAGTCTAAGGAAGTCTTCAAAGCACTACCATATCGAGATACAGCGGAATGTCAGTCAGTGGGGGTAATTAAATATACAAAGATGACGCCCTTACTTTAAAAGATCCAGAGACAACAGAAAACCAGCCTAATTGTGGAATACTGAAATTGCTCAACTCAGGAAGAACTGTTTACGCACCGTGTGATTGGCACAACGGACAAGAAAGAGAGGGACCGAAACCGCGGAATTAATCGTGGCTCGGAAAATAGTGAAAAAGGGAAAAAAACCAAAAAACAGAAAGAAAAATGTTATTGTGGTGCTGAGGAGGACATTTGAACAGTTGAACCGTTGACCAAAGGAAAATGGAGCACAATTAAAACGGAGAAATGGGAGAATTAAGTGTAGGCCTATATGGAACATGAGTTGCAAACAGAAGCTTATATTAAAAGAATTAGACGGGTGAGACAGATGGTCTAAACGAGAGATAGGTGGCTGATAGCCGATATTGTGAGTGTAGTGTCTGGGGTGGAACCAGGGGGTAGAACATTTCCAGGAAGGCTTATAATAACACTGAAGAACTCTATATCGGGAGACCATCTTTAACCGCTTTACACAAGGTATTTGACAAACTTTTGAAATTATATTCGCCTACCTCATTGGACATCAATACCTTCAATTTACCTTATACTATACGGCTTAATTTTTCTATACTTTGCTCTTCTTTTGTCTACGTTTTCAAAGAGATTAAAAATGCCAAATGTAAAAAGTTTTAGTAATCTGAAACAGTTCTTGTAATATGGAAGAGTTGTGTTCCGTTATGACTTTCTGAGTACCTACGCGTCTGTGAACCAACAATAAATGTAGAGATTCCAAGTCTCTTCAAGGCTTCAAGCTCTTTCTAGTCTTCAGATGACTGAATACTGTGAATATCAAAGTTTTAATGGTTTTAATATAACTGGGTATTACTTTCCTTTTGTACATTTTTATTTTTAACACTGTTTATGTGCCAAACGTTAAATATAGTGTCAAAACATCATACATTTTGAAAAAGCAGATATGTAAACATACAAAACAATCTTCGGTTTACTACATATATAGTTTCCATTAAATGTGTTAAAATTATGTAACAATGTTAATCCTAAGCTCTTAATAACGGCGGCGATATGTGAGGAGTAATCAAAGCCCTAACAAAACTTAGGTTCTGAAATTTATTTTATTATATATCTTTAGTTGTGATACGATTTTTCGTAGTAAGGTTTTAACTCGTCAAATAGTTTTTTGGGGGGGGGGACTTAGTTTAATTTTGAATACATATTACAAGTCCCTTCATACGTTCCTTCGTTGGTTATACTCACATTCGTTCGGTATCATTACGCAGAAAATATGTTTTGCGTCCTCGTTCCTTTATATTATTATTCTCGTAATAATTGGTTTCGATTATTTTACATACAAATCTTTTAAAATTGTTCATGAAATTAAATTTGATTTTAAATCATGTCATGGCTAAAACTTTGTTCAACTTCATTTATTACATTAAAGTTTGCTATGCATGCATCCGAAAATACTACATTTTATCTATATTAAAATATATCATAGGTTACTAATTTTAAAAACTGAGGAAACTCTCTCTCTCTCTCTCTCTCTCTCTCACCCTCTCTCTCTCTCTCTCTCTCTCTCTCTCTCTCTCTCTCTCTCTCTCTCTCTCTCTCTCTCTCTCTCTCTCTCTCCCTCTCTCCCTCTCTCTATTTATGCACCTAAGCATTCAAAGAATTTCGACGAAACCGAAACATCGAAGCATGATAATGTTTTTAGGCTTTTGAAACGTATAATGTAGATTACGTTTGGTGGATTACGTAAATCATTTCCAAACCACAGACGATCACAAACAGAGCATGTAAAACCAAATTTATTCTCACTAAAACGTTTGCTAAACTCAATGTCAGCAGCAATTAATTCTGTCTTGATGCGTTTACATATCAAATTTCTAGACTGTGGGGAATCGAAAGTGTGGAAGCGTTATGTTTTTCGTGACGTTTTTGTGGAATGACCCCAAGCCTTACAAGATAGCCATAAACAACATAGGAGGACTGGCTCAGAACAAATCAACTGAAGTCCATGAAGATCAAAAGTAGACAAGTTGTTTCCAGATCAACCAAACAGAAAGAAAAGAAGAAACGAGGTTTTAGCATTCAAAATTATCTTTCCAGCACAGGAGAGCTCTGTGAGGCTGTGAGGACACTTAAAATAGAAAAAACTTTGGGCACGGATGGACTGTCAGCACAAGGATTTAAGGTGGTTGCAGAGACAAAACAGTTCTTAATATGTACTAGGCCTACGTTTGTGTTTGAACGTATCTTTTGTGCTCATTGGTGAAAGCACGGTTGGATCTGATCGACAGGGGAAAGAAACATGAGCGATATTGTCCTCTTTGTATGCTTGATGCAGCTAGAAAACTAATTGAAAAGATCTTAAAGCTGAGACTACAGACTGCAGGTTACTTCCCTTAGACAGACCGTATGGATTTCGGAAGGGATGATCAATCGTAGATGCTATAAAGACCGCAGTGTAAGCTGCAAATGTGATGAAACAGAGGAATCATTATTCATGTCATATTTGCATATTTGTCTTCTAGCAGCTCTAGATGTGAGAAACGCTTTCGATTCGGCCAATGGACAGACATACTAGAAGCTTAGAAAAATACTTTTAATATTCCCGAATCTCAGACCTGTTCTCTGACCTCAATCACCGGTAATAATATGACACAAGGACCCATAACGAAAGATTACGGCCTGGGGTACAATAAGGTTCGATGTTGGGCCCGGATTTTTACAGTGTAGTATGCGATTGTATAGTAAAACTGGACATGCCAAAGGATTACTTTGTTAACGACTATGCCGATGACGTCGAGACAGTTATATTATAACTTGACCAAGAAATCTCAGTGTTTGGAGAACCACGGGTTACAGTTGGCAGGAGAAAAAACTGAAGCTATCCTTACCACAAGAGGGCAGATACCTGTTAATCCATAGATAACAAGCAATAATTAATCTGGGTGAAGCAGGCTGTCAGATACCAAGGAGTGATAATTAACAATAAACTCGAGTGCTCGACACATATCAAAAAGGCAACGAATGTCGCCACCGTATTAACCAGAGTCTGATGGCCATTATTGTAGGACCAAAATCTAGTTAACAATATATCCTGAGGGCTGTCACACAATCAGTCATGCTGTATGGAGCAAAGATCTAGAATGGTTAATTCAAAACCAGAATACAAAAACCGCGTGATTTCAGTGCAAAGAAGAGGTGTATTACGTTTCGCATGCACTTGCTGATCAGTTTTAGACGCTGAAATATAGGAAATTGCAGGCATTATCCCCGCTGACCTGTTGGTAGAAGAAAGGAAATATACAGGGTACACTAAGAATAGCACAGTCAAGGACAGTATAAAAAGAACAGAAAGAATGATTGCAATGCAGAAATCACTTAAGAGACGTGAAGCCTAAATAAATAGCAACGCTGAAGCATTGTGGAATTTAGTACCGTGATTATAGGTAGGACACACAACAGGTAGTGTTTTAGTGGATGCAAACTTGGTTCGTAGACATTTGCCCCCTCCTATGGTAAAAGTAGTAGTAGTAGTAGTATAAGATGATTGGAATTAATCAGTTTAATAATCTCTTTCAATACATAAGCTTGTTTTACTTCCATGGTTACAGATAAGTACAAATGAAATTTTTCTGACAGATACACTATGTTCCATATAACCACGGAAAAAAATGTAAACTATAAATTCGACCAATTCAATTTTACTTCCATATTCCTTAAGGAAATGGAAGTGTGGTGATGGCAAAAAAAATCGTGTTCGAGATTATTGCAGATTCGGATTGTACTACACTCAAAACATGAAAAAAAGTCGTTTTTCGAAAAGTGTCTGTGTGTGTGTCTATCTGTTTGTGTGTAGATTTTTTTTTATGGCAAACGATAACAGCCGCAAATTCAAACAGAATCAAATAATTTTTTGTATACAACCCTGATTTGTAGAGTACTCACGACCTATTGTTTTTGGTGAAGATCGGTTGAGGGAAAGGGGTAGTTTACCAGCAACGATTTTTTTTATCAAGGGTAATTTTATTTTTGGCAAACGATAACAGCCGCAAATTCAAACAGAATCAAATAATGTTTCGCATACAGCCCTGAATTATGGAGTTCTCAAGACCTATTGTTTTTGGTGAAGATCGGTTAAGGGAAAGGGGTAGTTTACCAGCAACATTTTATGTTTTAACAAGGGTATTTTCTATGGCAAACGATAACAGCCGCAAATTCAAACAGAATCAAAAGATTATTTGCATACAGCCCTAAATTGCAGAGTTCTCAAGACCTATTGTTTTTTGTGAAGATCGGTTAAGGGAAAGGGGTAGTTTACCTGCAGCGTTTTTTATCAAGGGTATTTTCTATGGCAAACGATAACAGCCGCAAATTCAAACAGATTCAAATAATTTTTGCATACAGCCGTGATTTGTAGAGTACTCAAGACCTATTGTTTCTGGTGAAGATCGGTTAAGGGGAAGGGGTAGTTTACCTGCAACGTTTTTTATCAAGGGTAATTTTCTATGACGAACGATAACTGCCGCATATTCAAACAGAATCAAATAATTTTTTGCATACATCACTGAATTGTAGAGGACGCAAGGCCTTTTGATTTTGGTGAAGATCGGTTAAGGGGAAAGGGTAGTTTACCTGCAACCTTTTACGTTTTATCAAGAGTAAAGTACTTGAAAATTCATTTAAACTTTTTCAGACAATGGTAATTGTTAAAAATAAAATAATTTTGTTGCCAGCCAATAAAATTATAATTTTTTCATTTTAATGTAAATCATGTATAAGAGAAAATATATCGTGCGTGACAGGCAAGCATATCTCAGTTATGTACTGTTTACGTTTCCATTTTATTATTATGACTACCGCAATAAAAAGGCAGGGAAGACACACACACACACACACACACACACACACACACACACACACACAATTCGCGTTATTTCTGGCCTCATTCATGTTTATTTTCTTACATTTGCACGGTTTTTAAATGGAAAGTGCCGAACCCATACCAACATAACGCATGCAAGCCGAAAAAGTGTCCAGCGTGGATAGCGATTTGCTTCCTGTGGATCGCTGGGCAGTGTAACTGCACGTGTTTACAGAGGAACGATTCATAGACAGACTTTTCGTCTTTAGGGAATGAACCCTCTGCAAGATGCTGAGGGTCCATGAGTGACTTCGGAGCGCTCCTTCTTTTCCGCGTGTTTGTTCTGTGAAACGTACACTGTAGATTCGCAGCTTTATTCTAAGCAACGCTCAATAGGAAATGTTGAAAATTTTTGTCCACGGTGTACCCTCATACACACTAAACCTGCTCTGATGTTTTAATTACGGACATCAGAATATTAAAACTTTGGAAACTTGAGCACTACTTAATGGAGATCAATCATTAACTTATACAAGCCATTAATTTTATGCATATTTTTTATATATATGTGTACAACGTTATCGGCAACAAAGAAGTAGTTTTTGTTATAATTCCTTTCCCGGGATATTTGGCCGTAGTCCAATGTTTTCTACAAAACCAGACGTTTCGGCAATGCCATCGACTTCCATCATCAGTGAAAATCGAGTGCGATAACGTGAGGTGGTATACGTTAGTGACCACAGTACTGTGGTTAAGGCTGAAGCAGTAAGTAGAAAGAAGTAGTTTCTATGGTAATATTTCATTTCGAAAATGATTTTAAATATAAATCTTAGAATATGGAAGTCATGTATAGTTCTCCATACCGATGTTTTTCTATCATTTGCTAATTGAGTGTCACTGGTGTATTGTTTAATAGTTCACTTGGTGTGAATTGTTGTGGTTATGTCTCACTTTGTCTATATGTGTCGGGTTTAACCTTGATTGTTCGTCTGTAAATTTTATTGTATTGGTGTTATTTTAATTAATTAGGCGTGTGTGGTTCTGTTTATTGGTGATGCACTGTTCATAGTTTAATTTCACCGGTTCACAACTAAAAAATAACTCAAAATAAAAATTTATAAAAATTTTCACCGAACTCGGTTTACTTATAGTTCGCCATTATAGGTTATTTCAAGCAAAAAATCTCGTTAAGTACACTCTTCAATGGATAATAATGAACTGTTCTCATTTCCTTCGTCTCCTGAAAATCTTAGCCAATTTAATATATATTATACATTGTTTCAAATTATCTTAGCTTCCGATACATTTTATTTGAATACATTATACTCGGAAAATAATTTCGTTATTAATTAACTGTATGAAATACTAAATACATATTCGGTTTCTTTATTCTATTCTGCTTATTTTGATACTAATTAATATAGTTTTACAAAGTTTTCATTAAAAGAAAATTATATTTCTTACATTTTTTAAAGTAGGCTTAATTTTGTATTTCCTGTTCTCTAAGCAGATAATAGCCATTTTCTCTGATATAATTATTATTCTATTAAATCTGAAATTGATATAATTGTCTATTCTTACTTAATTTCTTGCAATTTAGTTTATTAATGATTGTTTTTAAATATAATTCATTTATCTATGACTCCTCCCCTGACAATGTCAGTTAGTACATTCCATTTTTATTTATAATTTTACTTATCTGCTGACCATATCTTTATAAAGTATTATTTACATGGTATTACTATATGTTGGGTTTATCTTACATAAATATTATCAGTTTAACTGGTTTATAGTACTAGATTTGTCAATTATTCTGTAGTCTAAATTTATTATATGGCCTAGATTTGATCTGTTGCTATTTGCAAAGTTTTTACTAATATAGTTAGTTTGTACCCTTCTCTGACCTTCTATTCTTATATAATTTATTAACAATTTGTTCCTTGACTATTATAACATTGAACATTGATTTTACAATTAAAATATAACACTTATTTACTATTAAACCTGGTACTTTGAATCATACCTTTTTTTGTGTACTGATTACACACAGTAAACATAATAAAAACATTTTATAATATAGGAATGGTATCTACATTTAGACATTGCATTCCTAATTTAAACTAATAACAAAATAATATTTTATAAATATAATACTGCTTAATACTAAATCTTATTTATCTAGTTAATATATGGAAATAGGAACATAACATATTGGTTCCATTAAATGGTTAACACTTTCTTAAAAACTATTTATTTACAGTCTGATCTGTACTTCCCAATTTTAAGGATGTATTCCCCGTTACTTTATGCTAAACACAAGCTATCTGTTTATTATTATTCATTCTATGGAATGTTCTAATAAACAGTGGCATTTCATTAGAAATATTATTCCTTAATCTTTCACCATATTACTTAAGTAACTATTATTATGATACTGTTCAAAAACACTTAAAGTTATTTACTTGCACGGTAACTCATGTACCTTTTCAAAGTTTATTGATTATAATTTAATAACTTGCACTTGTCCCTGGTTATTTATTGATATTATCACTAGTCCTTTTCTAGTTTTACAACATGAAATATTTAACCATGGGGGGACTGTTAAGATTTGTCTATATAAACTACACAATAACTTTTTTGGGTGCACTGTTACTTAATACTCTAAACACTTTTGGTTTTTATCAGTTTTACATTAGTATATGGTTTTTTGGGGTGTTATACTTTCTTTTGGGACATTCATTTATTTTTGGGGTTTTTTGGTTTTCTCCCTACGGGGTTTCTATTTGGTATTGGTCGTTTCACTTCCTTTTTTCTAGTTGATCTTCACTGGTTTCTTATTCTTCAGTATATTGGTTCATTCTATATTTCTTCTTTCTTCGTTCTTGGTTCTTTAGTACCATTTCGCTTTATATTCTTTTGTTTACTCTGGTCTGTTTTCTTTGTCTGGGTATCTTTATTGCCTGCTTCTATCCTACCTGGGTATCCTTGTTATTCAAATTTTCGTTTTCTGGGTTTTTAATTTGTATTATAATTATATTATTTGCAGATTTTTTCTTTATGTTTACTTTTCTTGTTATTATAATAATTTATAGTGCTTTTTAATTGACTCTCATTTGGATATTCCATATATTTGAGTTTTATTAATGATCATTTAGTAATTGATTTATGTGGATTATCTGTCATGCTACAGATTGCTCTCTTCCAGAAGTGATTAGTTCAGATCATACTTAGTTTGTCTGAAATAATTGCTTATGATATTTAATTCTAAATTATATTTCTTTACTTGCTTCATATTTCTAACATTTTTCTTCTTTATTTTTGAGCTTATCTGTATTTCATTCTTAACTGGATTTTTCTTGATAGTAATATTCATCTGAGGTTCGTTATTTTTTAATTTTCCATTTTTTCCTTAACTTGGTTCTTTATCCTTGGTATATTTATTCCCTAATATTCCCTAACACGTTAGCTGGGGCAGTTCAGAGGGGCACTGTAGGCTACACTACTCTGCTGGCCATACTACGTCATTTATTGATTACAGAGGCAAATCATCTCTGATCAATACATAATAATACTGCTGGACTTATCTACAGACAGTTATTAATAAAAATTACATAAAATAGTCCACCTTATGACTCTAAAAAAAAAATTAAATATCTTTGGATACTTCACTTCGTATTTGAACAGATCTATTAATATTTCTATCTTAGTTAATTTCTATCTCAGTTACTTTTCTCAATGGTTAGCTCTGCTGGCATTTTATTTCTCCTTATGGTTGGAAGCTGGTTTAATATAATTATCACTTGTTATTCAGTGTAAAGTTTTTATTTATTTTAGTTCTCTGTCATACCTTGACTGTTATTACAATCTCCTTCTGGTCATTGGTAACATGTATTTTGTATTATATTTTTGTTTTTTTCTTAATTCTTATGAATCGTTCCACTAGTTTATGTTCTTGCAATTACTCCTTTAATTGTCCTTCGTATAATTGACATTTATTTTATGATCATATTTTTCTTATGGATTTATTTATACATAGTTTTTTCCTTCTTTTTCAAAATTTTATTCTGTTCTTGCTTTTTATCCAAATGCACTCTTTAATTATTAATTCCATGTGGTTATTATCTCTGCTTATTTTGCTTAAAAGTCTTATTAATTTCCTTTCACAATAAGTTTATTCATTTTAATTGTATCAGTGGTTTTTATTGCCATTTCTTGATTCTCGAAATTTTTTCAGAATTGGTTCCATATATAATTGTTTGTAATGTGAACTTACTCTTCCTTTTGAATGTTGTGGTTATTCTTCAAAATTCTTTTTCTTTTTTTTATATTCCATGATTTGAGTTTCATAGATGTTTGGTAGTAAGTTGTACTTATTTGGTTTTTTGAATTTGTTTGTATTTTACTAAATTCTTTATCTTTTAGTTTTTTCACAAATAGTTTCATTAATATTTGGTAGTAAGTAGTGCTTACCTCGTTATGGAATTTTGACAATTTATAAATTCCTCTTCCTTTTATCTTTATTTAATTCCAAAATTCGTTTCAAATATTAGGTAGTAAGTTGTGCTTACTTGGTTTTTGAATTTTTTTTACATTTTTTCCAAATTCTTTTTCTTCTTGTTTTTTCATAAATAGTTCATAAATCATAGGTAGTAAGTTGTGCTTACATGGTTTTTGAATTTAGACATATTAAATTCTTCTTCTTTTTGTTTTTCCATAAATAGTTCATAAATCATAGGTAGTAAGTTATGCTTACATGGTTTTTGAATTTAGACATTTTCTCTTCTTTTAATTTCATTCATAAATCGTTTCCTAAATATTCGGTAGTAAGTTGTGCTTACTTTGTTTTTGAATTTTGACAATTTATGCCAAATTCTTTTTCTTTTCTATTAATTCAATAGTTGTTTCAAATATTTGGTAGTAAGTTGTTTACTTTGTTTTGGAATTTTGACAATTTATGCCAAATTCTTTTTCTTTTTTATTAACTCAAAAGTCGTTTCAAAAATTATGTAGTAAGTGGTGCTTACTTGGTTTTGGAATTTTGACAATTTTATAAATTCCTCTTCTTTTTATCTTTATTTAATTCCAAAATTCGTTTCAAATATTAGGTAGTAAGTTGTGCTTACCTCGTTTTGGAATTTTTTATATTTATTTATGCACACAAAATTCAATCTTCTATACATTCAATTACTCATAATATTTTTTCATGGAAGCCTGGTTATATACACCCTTTATCCTTTCTGAATCTATTTCTTTTATTTCATAAGTATTATTATTTTTTACATTGGATATTACATATGGTCAGGTGTATAACAGCAATAACTTCTTCGTTATTCCTTCCAGGGTGCTGGGTAGTTCACGATTTTTTAATAAGATTTTTTCTCCCTTTTCATAAATTATTAATTTACCACTAGCCTTTTGATACTTATTTTGCCGTTTTACCTGGTCTTCTGCCACCTTGTTGTAGAATTTAGCCTTGTCAAATTTGTACATATTGTTGCTGGGGAACTCGAGGATATCTGCGATCTCTCGTGGGGGTGGTTTTTCGTACATAGCGGAGTATGGGGTTATCCCTATAGCTGGATGGTATGCCAAGTTGAGGAATTCCTCCGTGGCTTCTAGATAGTCTTGCCACCTTTTTTGTTGATGGTGACAATAAGTTCTTAGGATCCTCCCCACTTCTCGTAACACCCGATCTGCCGGATTACTGCTCGGATATTAGACCGAGGTCTTGTATGTACGAATGCCCATTGACAATAAGGTATCCCGCCATTTTCTACCCTTAAACTGGGTTCCATGATCAGTGATGATCGAAGATGGTTTCCCCAGGTGTGGGATATACTGTTCCGTTAATATCCCTAGAATTTTCCGGGTAGTCGCTCGATTAGTAGGGTATAGCTTAACACACTTTGTGAAGTGGTCAATTATGATTGTTAGGTATCGATATTGGTGTCGACCTCCACTACGGGGAAATGGTCCACAAATGTCTAGGAATACATTCTCCAATTTTGCTTGGGAGGTGATAGGAATCATAACACCTTCCTTCTTCTCATTATTTGTTTTTACAAGCTGACAGATTTTACAGCCTTTAATGTACATTCGGACCTTTCTATTTATGTTTTTTATCTGGCAGCTCTCCTCCAGAGCTTTTATTACCTTTAGGGCGCCCATATGCCCGTAACGTATGTGGTAGTTTACGATTAATTCCCTTTCTATCTGCGTTGGAACAACCACCTTCCAGCTTCCAGGTCTCCTCCTTCAGAGATGTTTTAACGAACAATATCTGTTTATTTAGTTGGTAATATTGAGCAACGGTTTCGTCTCCCTCTTCTAATCGAGTTTGAAGGTTTCTCAATTTCGGGTCCGCTTGTTGGTGGGTGCTCATATTTGTTAAGATTGTGGTTAAATCGGCTCTGGTGCTAAGAAGATGGTATATTTTTAGCACGCTTTCCTTCTCCCCTTCGAAAGTTTGTTCTTCCACATTGACCCGGGATAACACATCAGCTACGACATTCTTTTTACCTGGGATGTATTCCCATTTTAGATGGTATTCTTGAAGGGCAAGTATCCACCTCGTTAGCCTGCCATGGTTCAATTTGCAGCTTTTCAAAAACGAAATAGATTTATGGTCTGTTCGGACTGTAACAGGGTATCCCAAAATGTAAGTGCGGAACTTACCGCAAGCAAATACTACGCTCAGTAATTCTTTTTCAGTCACCGTGTAATTCTTCTCGCACTGGTTCAAAGATCTGCTCACGAAGCTAATTACTTGATGTTGACCCTTCTCGTCTTCTTGATACAGTGTCGTTCCCAGACTGATGTTGCTGGCATCGCAATTCATGAAAAATGGTAATTTAAAGTTTGGGTGGCGAAGTATTATTGTTGCCAGAAATTTGTCTTTAATTTGTTGGAAAATCATATCCTGTTCTCTACACGATACCCATTTATTCTTTGACGATAATTGAGGTTGAAACCTTGCGGTTAATTCCGAATATTGTTCCTGGAACTTTCTATAGTAATTACAGAGTCCCAGGAACGACTGTAATTGCTTCCTGTTTTTGGGTGCCGTGAATTTCTGGATTGCTTCCACCTTTTCTGCCGACGGTGAGATTCCTTGATCGTCCAAGTTAAACCCTAAAAATTGCACTTCTCTGGCAATAAACTTGGATTTTTCTAACTTCAGCGTGACGTTACTGACAGATAATTTCTCAAGCACGTGTTCCACACGGTAGCAGTGTTCCTCCCACGTTTCGGATGTTATTAGTAGATCATCTACATACACTGTGGTAAACTGAAGTGCTTCTTGTCCCAATATCTGGTCCATGCATGTCACAAAGATGGCAACTGAGTTTACCAATCCGAAGGGCAATCTTTTGAATTGGTAATTGCGTCCCTCGAATATGAAAGCCAGATATTGGCGACTCCGTGGGTGTAACTCTACCTGCCAGTAACCGCACACCGTATCCCAGGTACTGAAGTACTTGGTACCGTGGAAACGTTTCAGGATTTCTTCAATCTCACCGGGCGATGTTCTATCATTAATGATTTTTTTGTTTATTTCCCGTGCATCCAAGCAAAGCCGGACTTGGCCGTTTTTCTTGGGAATAGCGACAATAGGGCTGGTGTATGGGGATTGGCTATGTTCTATAATATCGCTTTTAATCATTCGGTTTATTTCCGCTCTCACAGCCTCCTTTCGTGAATGCGCAATAGGGTAGGATTTTCTATTAAATTCTACTGTATCTCTGAACTTAAGGGTACATTGATAATTTCTTACCTTGCCTGGCTCATCTGAAAATACTGAGCGGTACTTCTCATAAATCCTTATCAACTGATTTGCTTGAGTAATGGGCAATTTCTCTCTAGTAATTCCGCTCCGGAAATCCCTTATCTCTTGTATTTTTTGGGACCATAAATCTTCGTCCGTGTTGTCGTATACTATTGGGTTAGAAATGGTGTTATTATTCGTATAATTAATGTTACGAATTTGCTGGTGGATACTGCTGGGAAGTGTTATCTCGCTACAGACTAAATCGGCCGTCCAGGTCATATCTCCGGTAAACAGCGATACTTTCTCCGATCGTAAATCAATGATGGCAGAGTTTTTCCTCAGCACATCGCATCCCACTAATATATTGAAAGGTAATCCTGCCGCAATTAGGAAGACCATGTTTATTGCTATACCCTTACTAATCACATTCAACGACACTTGCTTTCTTATTGTTTTGTTTTGGCGACCAGTGGCACCGATTAATACTATGTTATTTATAGGTAAGGTCGGCAATAATTTACCACATTTCTCATGGATTCTCTCCAATTCTGTTGAGTTAATTATAGATACATTCGCACCTGTATCGATCATTAGCTGTGCGAATGTTCCTTCTATTTCTGCATTATTATAAATTATCTCGTTATTTATACTATGGAGGCGAGTGTCGTCCTCCTCCAGTAGTTCATTTCGAATGTTTTTTAAATAGTTACACCGAATGATAGTAATTTTGTTGTTATTATTTGCTCTTGGCAATTCTCTTATATACCCAGGCGACAGAAGCAGCAAAAGGTCCTTATCATTTATTACTGCCTCCTCCCGTTTAAATTCTCATTATCCTGGTTATTATTTGGACCAACAGAGGTGTCAGTTGGGAAACCTTGAGTAGGTTCCGGCCGTTCCGTTCGCTGTTCGTATATTTGTTCCCTATTTGTATGCCGCTCTGGGTCATCTAGGCTGGTACTTCGCCTTGGCGGATTATATCTGGAATTATCCCGTTCTCGGCTTCGGCGTCGATCTTCGTACTCGTGGAAACTGTTCCGCCGTTGATGGTTATACCTGCGTTGGCTGTTTCCTTCTGCGCGTATAAAATTTACCCGGGGTCGGGAGAACCTGTTGTTGTTATTATTGTTACTATTTGGGTAACCCCTATTGTTATTATAAAACCGCTCGGTATTATTGGTATGGTTGAGGTTTCTCTGGCTATTTACATTATTATTTGGGTAATAATTATTTCTATTACCGGGGAATCCGTTATTATTTCGGTTAATGTTTGGATTTACATTACCGTGGTTATTGTTGTTACCGTTGGTAGGGTGCTGATTATGGTAATTTGGATTATACCGGTTCCCCTGGTACCCATTGTTGATCTGTTGTTGATTACTATTGTTCGAGGACGGATTATTTCGAAATTCTGGCCGCTCATTTCTTCTTCTACTTTGCCTGTAATATTCTTCGTTCTCATAATTTTCTAATAGCTCCGTCATCGCCTGGATGGTCTTTATCTGGCTACCTCTTCGTGCTCTTATGACCTCTTCGTCATAATGGTAGGAAAGCTTATTCACCAGGCATTCCTCGGGTATGGCCGGTTCCAGGTGCTTGGCCAGGCACACCTTCCCAAGGAAGTACGCAGTCATGGTATTGCCAAACTGGGTCTTTCTTGTATCGACCATGGCAGATGTTGTCCCTTATTAAATTCTGGGTGGTCTCCGACCAATACTTGGCCTTGAACAAATTTTTAAACTGCTGGTAATCATCTATTTCGCTCCTGTTCGCCATCCACCAATTGTCCGTCATTTCACGGAATGATTCGTCCAATAGTTCTCGATTATTTGACCATCTATTACTTCTATGTTTGGTCATATATTCCTCGACACGGGCCAAGAATTCCATCGGCTTCCTTTTATACTGGCGGAAGTTAAACCATTCCCTGTTTTCGTTGATGGGGATATTTGTGAAGCTGGTTGGTCGGTTCCGAATTGCTTCCATTTCCTCCTGGCTCTGCCGCACTTGACCAGTGATGTTAGTCATCACTACCTCCATTCCGTCACATCTTTCAGTAATTTGTGTTCGTACTTTACTGAGTTCTTCCTGGCTTTCCTTTCGGTTTTCTTCTGCCTTCTTGCGACTAGATTCTTCAAGATTTGTGACCTTGGTGTTTACCACTTCCTTGAACTCTTGTACCTCCCCTTCAGTAAGCCGACATCTTTCATCAACTTCTCTTATCTGTTGATTTATAGTTATTGTTTCTCCGTCCAGCCTTTCATTCACAGATTTCTTATTATCTTTGAGTTCTTTGTTCATTTCCTTTCTTAATAGTTCCACTCGTTCGTCTAACTTGTCTAGATTCTCCTGGTTAACTTCCCGTAATTCTTCCCGTAATTCTTCCCGTAATAGTTGGTTATCCTCTCTTAACTCTTCCAACCTTTCCCCCATCGTCTCTTCCATTTTCTTGTTATTTTCTCTTAATTCTTCCCTTAATTGTTGGTGGTCACTTTCTATTTTCTTACTGGTTTCTTCCATCTTTACTTCCATTTTCTTTTTCACCTTTTTACTGGTTTCCTCAATTCTCTTATTGGTCCTTTCGCTCTTACGGCCCAACTCTTCCTTTGTGGATTGGTTGTCCTCCTTCAATTCTTCTAACTTTTTCCCCATTTCTTCTTCCATCTTCTTACTGTTATCTTCAAAGTCCCTTCTTAATTCTTCCTTCAATCGTTTGTTGTCGTTTTCTATCTTCTCTCTAGTTTCATCAATTTTTTGATGGGTGTTTTCAATTTTATTACTTAATTCTTCTTTTATTTCATTCAAATCTTCCTTGGTGGTCTGATTATTGTCATCCATTTTCTTGTTCAAATTTTCCTCCATCTTCTTGTTACTTTCTTCCGTGGTTGACCGGTTGTTTTCCTTCAAATTTTCTATGTCCTTACTCAACTTCTTATTATTTTCTTCCATGTCCTTTTTCAAATCTTGACTCAACTTCTTCCTATTTGATTCGTTATCCTCTCTCATTTGCATGAACATTTCCATCATTTTCTCTAGAATTGGACCTTCTGTTGTTTTGGATTTCTCACGTTTATCCTTCTTCTGGAGATTGTCCTCTTCCGTTTGCGTTGGCATTTCCAGTTGTTCCTCCGGTGGTGCAGGTTGTTTATGTCCCACCGGGGTTAATATCGTTTCTACGTCCTCCACTGGGGTCGCCTCCTTATCCTCCATATTAAGTTTTTTTTCGGCCTCCGCCGCTCTTTTCTTTGATGTGGCACGATGTTGCATCATTCCTGGTTCTCTGGCTGGATAACCGCTGCCAAGCTGAATTAGAAATTGGGCGAGTTATTACAGCCTTTCAGTCCCTAATTACAGCCCTTTAGTTGGACGCCAATTTTGTAATAAAACAAAAAATATAATCTGTTGGAATGTTGATAATGTTCCTTGTGTCTTCGTTAAGCCCCCACTGTTGGGCTAGCCAATTTTGTAATAAAACAAAATAAACTGTGTATTATTGTTGTTACAATTTGAAATAAAAAATTTAAATTTATTTCAAAAAAAAATTTTGTTGTTTAAAAAAAAAATATTTTCTGTGTAATTTATGTTCCTAATATTTAAAAAATAATCGTGGTTATTGTTTGTGTTTAGAAATTGAATGGTATTATGTTTATTAGTGTAATAGTGTCACTTTCTGTAAATTTACTTAATGACAATCTGGTTAACTCCAGTCCTAGTCGAAAGACAGCTCTCATCTTCTTCTTCGAAGCGTTCGTTATTTCGTATTTACCGCCCTTCAGTTAGTCTGAGTCTTCGATTAATTTATTTGTTAAGTATTTTAAAGAAAAATTAAATTCAAATTGCATAAACAGAAAGTTTATTAACAAATTATTAAGTTTATCAATAAGACTCGATATTACACAGCAGTATCGACTCACTCAGGGCCGGTCGATAAAAAAGTTTACATTGGTTATATATAATAATATAGTGTTCTTTGAACGGATATTTAAGAATAGCCAGAGAAGGGTAGGGACAGGAAAGTATAACACTTACAATGATAAATGCCTTAATACTAACAAATACAATGTTATAATTAATAAATAAAAGTTTATATATAATATTTATTTCAAGCCCAAAGCAGCAGAAATTCGTTTCTTCACAGCTGGAACGGTATGATGACGAGTCAAAATGGCCGACTGGCGCATGCGTAGTGGAACATCTAACCTTGACGAAATATTTGTTTAAATAAAGATGTCTTTTCTCCGTTTAAATGGTCTCAGCAATTGTGTATAATGGTTCTGGAGTTAATTGAGTGTCACTGGTGTATTGTTTAATAGTTCACTTGGTGTGAATTGTTGTGGTTATGTCTATCTCACTTTGTCTATATGTGTCGGGTTTAACCTTGATTGTTCGTCTGTAAATTTTATTGTATTGGTGTTATTTTAATTAATTAGGCGTGTGTGGTTCTGTTTATTGGTGATGCACTGTTCATAGTTTAATTTCACCGGTTCACAACTAAAAAATAACTCAAAATAAAAATTTATAAAAATTTTCACCGAACTCGGTTTACTTATAGTTCGCCATTATAGGTTATTTCAAGCAAAAAATCTCGTTAAGTACACTCTTCAATGGATAATAATGAACTGTTCTCATTTCCTTCGTCTCCTGAAAATCTTAGCCAATTTAATATATATTATACATTGTTTCAAATTATCTTAGCTTCCGATACATTTTATTTGAATACATTATACTCGGAAAATAATTTCGTCATTAATTAACTGTATGAAATACTAAATACATATTCGGTTTCTTTATTCTATTCTGCTTATTTTGATACTAATTAATATAGTTTTACAAAGTTTTCATTAAAAGAAAATTATATTTCTTACATTTTTTAAAGTAGGCTTAATTTTGTATTTCCTGTTCTCTAAGCAGATAATAGCCATTTTCTCTGATATAATTATTATTCTATTAAATCTGAAATTGATATAATTGTCTATTCTTACTTAATTTCTTGCAATTTAGTTTATTAATGATTGTTTTTAAATATAATTCATTTATCTATGACTCCTCCCCTGACAATGTCAGTTAGTACATTCCATTTTTATTTATAATTTTACTTATCTGCTGACCATATCTTTATAAAGTATTATTTACATGGTATTACTATATGTTGGGTTTATCTTACATAAATATTATCAGTTTAACTGGTTTATAGTACTAGATTTGTCAATTATTCTGTAGTCTAAATTTATTATATGGCCTAGATTTGATCTGTTGCTATTTGCAAAGTTTTTACTAATATAGTTAGTTTGTACCCTTCTCTGACCTTCTATTCTTATATAATTTATTAACAATTTGTTCCTTGACTATTATAACATTGAACATTGATTTTACAATTAAAATATAACACTTATTTACTATTAAACCTGGTACTTTGAATCATACCTTTTTTTGTGTACTGATTACACACAGTAAACATAATAAAAACATTTTATAATATAGGAATGGTATCTACATTTAGACATTGCATTCCTAATTTAAACTAATAACAAAATAATATTTTATAAATATAATACTGCTTAATACTAAATCTTATTTATCTAGTTAATATATGGAAATAGGAACATAACATATTGGTTCCATTAAATGGTTAACACTTTCTTAAAAACTATTTATTTACAGTCTGATCTGTACTTCCCAATTTTAAGGATGTATTCCCCGTTACTTTATGCTAAACACAAGCTATCTGTTTATTATTATTCATTCTATGGAATGTTCTAATAAACAGTGGCATTTCATTAGAAATATTATTCCTTAATCTTTCACCATATTACTTAAGTAACTATTATTATGATACTGTTCAAAAACACTTAAAGTTATTTACTTGCACGGTAACTCATGTACCTTTTCAAAGTTTATTGATTATAATTTAATAACTTGCACTTGTCCCTGGTTATTTATTGATATTATCACTAGTCCTTTTCTAGTTTTACAACATGAAATATTTAACCATGGGGGGACTGTTAAGATTTGTCTATATAAACTACACAATAACTTTTTTGGGTGCACTGTTACTTAATACTCTAAACACTTTTGGTTTTTATCAGTTTTACATTAGTATATGGTTTTTTGGGGTGTTATACTTTCTTTTGGGACATTCATTTATTTTTGGGGTTTTTTGGTTTTCTCCCTACGGGGTTTCTATTTGGTATTGGTCGTTTCACTTCCTTTTTTCTAGTTGATCTTCACTGGTTTCTTATTCTTCAGTATATTGGTTCATTCTATATTTCTTCTTTCTTCGTTCTTGGTTCTTTAGTACCATTTCGCTTTATATTCTTTTGTTTACTCTGGTCTGTTTTCTTTGTCTGGGTATCTTTATTGCCTGCTTCTATCCTACCTGGGTATCCTTGTTATTCAAATTTTCGTTTTCTGGGTTTTTAATTTGTATTATAATTATATTATTTGCAGATTTTTTCTTTATGTTTACTTTTCTTGTTATTATAATAATTTATAGTGCTTTTTAATTGACTCTCATTTGGATATTCCATATATTTGAGTTTTATTAATGATCATTTAGTAATTGATTTATGTGGATTATCTGTCATGCTACAAGAGATACATAAATATACTTGGCAAGCAAAAGGATCTCGTTCAGTAATTGATTATCTTTTAGTTAATGGGAAATTAGGAAATTTAGTGGAGGATACTATGGTTTTTAGATGATGTGACTTTGAGTCTGACCATTTCCTGCTCATATCAAAAATTAGTATTCCAGGTAGGTGGAGAAAGGCTGCACCTACTAAGCGCCAGTGTTCCAAGCAAGTTTTTAAAGTACGCATGCTCCACGATGAAAGTATAAGATACCTATACCAAATCCGGTTGAATCAGTTTGTACAACAAAAACCATCAGTATCAATATAAATCAAGAAACGGTTAATATCAGAGACGTTATATGACAAGCACAATTCGAAGCATTAGGGACGTGACCTAAAAGGTATGGAAACCGAGGCCTACAGGTATGGGATGACAATATTAGACAAATAATAGATGCTAAAAAGCAGGCATACCTGAAACATCTAACCTTATACACTGATCAGACAAGGTGTGTATACAAGCGCTCCTGTGCCATTGCCAGAAGAGAAGTCAGGAAAATCAAGCGAAGTACAGTATATGAGATAAATATGTAAGTGATACAGAACACTATGTACATAGCAGGCAGGACAAGGCTTACACAATATTAAGGCATTCAAATCAAACGGAAAGGAATAACCTGAAGATCAGTAATATCTCAGAACAACAATGACTTGAATACTATGATGACCCTGGACCCAGGGTCAGCTGGAAGAAACATCATTTACCGCCTTCTCTAATAGTTGTTTTATGTTAGCCAGCTTATATGTTGTGTTGTGACGGGCAACATATCCTTTCAAATGGCTCCATATTAATTCAGTAGAATTCAGAATACAGTGATAAGGACGAAGTGTTAAAACGAGTGCCCATATTAAATGGTAAAATATCTATCTCATGAATATACTCGTAATACATTACTGTGTGAACAGTACCCTGACCAATAGCGTTTCAAATTTTCCACGTGTGTTTGTTTACATCAGGATTGAACTAAGAACAGAAATGGTATACAGTAATCGTAGCAACTACTGGCCTCAAGACTGAGGTAATTGTAAAGAGAAAACATAACTCATATTTGTGGACCTAACGATAGACAGAAACAGTACTAGCTATGTACATAAGTGACAAAGAGATTTCGTCGTGACATGTTTAATGAAAACAGTATAGAGCAACTGTTTCAGCAGGATCTGGAAACCTCGCTTTAGACGTATTGTCTACAGCTTGAGCTACATTTACCAGAACACATGACTACAACACGAATTGACAGTTGCACTGCAATAACTGTACTGTGACTAAAGCCAATCCGTTTATAAAGTTGATATTGAATAACCTGAGGAACTCTAAAAAATGTAACTTTGATTGTACTTTTCTTAATTATATGTAAATGCTTGTGTAATTCCTAGCTTACATCACCGTACTGACATTGAGAATACTGGAATATAAATCACATGGTTTCAAAATCTTAACAGAATAGATATATGGTATAAATAATTATGAATTTTACTCACTATAAATAGAATAAATAAAGTAGAATACAAGTTAAGTGTTGTCGTTGTATGTGTGTTTAGTGGTTTTAATGTAGCTTTTGATTTCAACTCTGGAAGTAACTTTATCATTAAATAACATTACGCCTATGTTACATTTTTAGCATCATTTCTATCTCAATAGGAGTTGATTTCTTTTATCTACTAGATTTGTTAATCAAATGATTGTTTTAGTTTTGAACAGATGAATTCTGGTTTGCCATCAGAGATAATGCTCTCTATCAATAGAATTATTTTTTATAGTAATTGGCATTATTTCATTACATGCCAGCAAGAGAACGAGGCTTGCTTAGTGAGATTGATTTATTTCCACCATTTATATTGTCTTTACTGTGCACTGAAAAATGGGAAATTTATCAAAGCAAACTCTGGCTTTGACAAACGTTCGTACGGAAGAAAGAAGCCAGATCTGTTATGTTATAATCAAACCTATAAGGTCTGTTAACAAGTAGGATTCATAAAACTATATGAAAAATGATGAAAAATTCAAATTAATGATATTTTAAAAGTACGATAACTATTTTTGCTATGACTGATTTTAGGAAATAGTGCACTCAGAGTCATATATAGGCCTACATATGCTGTGGTCACACTTGCGTATTTTTGTGTATTCGTATGCGTAGACAAGCTTGCATTGGGGAACAGCTATTAAAATTCTAAGCCCAAAAAATAAAATATAAGCATAAATTTTATATTTCTGCATGACACACGTTTCTGTGCTTTTAATTGGAAAAGAAAATAAATAAATTTTTGTGTTTATTCTTGTTTTCTCCTCCACGTATACTTGAAGTCAAGAATGCAATAACTATCGATTAATGCATTTCTAACCTTTCTATAAAGAAGTGATTCTCAGCTGGGGGCCCGTAGCACCTTTGTATGTGTCTCCTAATCTTGGAAACAGATTTAACAATTACTTTATTTCCTTTAATAAGTAAACAAAAAATAAAATATTTTGCTGAACGTAAACAATGTTTCACTGATTCACTAATAAACGTAGAGTAGATTCCAGATTATTTATTTCATGGTATGTTTATTTGCTGTAGTCGTCTTGTTTTCATCAACTTGGCCCAGTCTAACTCCTTCCATACTTCGGCTAGACAAAACAGACTGGCTGTCCTATATGTGGTCCTTGATTTGTAATCGGTCGTATCTGTTATTCAAAGTTACGTAATGGGTAGGGACGTCCTTATCTTACGCATGTTAAATTAGCCTTTTTTAGGTGCACATTACTTTATAAATATAAGGCTTACAGATTTTAAATAAAACCTAAATTAAAGAATGTGCATTTGGGTACATGGTAGACTAACTAATATTGTTTGTAAATTATATTAATGTTTTAATTAGAAAAATTAATAATACAAAGTTCTTTTCTGATGGTTTTAGTATATTTTTAGCTCACATAATAATTAATTTAATATTTAAACACATTATAAGTAGTCTACCATGTAGAACAATATTAGTTTTAATAGTGGTAAAAATGTCATGGCTCCGGGATTACAAGTAAGACATTTCTCTCAACTAGAGAAATGTAAAAGAAGAAATGCGTTTTTTGGTAAATTGCAGTTAAGGATAAAAATGATGGAAACTTACTTTTAAAAGAGTCTTGATCCATAATCTGGGCCTTTTTTGTCTTCTCCTTGCGTTTCTTCATCTTATTTTTTTTCTTTTTAGTTGTCTCATTTTCATCCTTGCCTCTGTTGTTGTCTCACGTACAGCCTTTTCAGCCTTGTAAATTCTAGTACGATCACGTTTTTTCAAAACCTTGGGTAGTATTGTTACTGATTGTGCGTCCTAAGTTCTTCAAAACTGCACTTTTGGCTACATTTCCATAATCAAAAGTCAGCACAGCATCTTCAACTCCTTATTCCAATGTATTTCTCCCCACAAACTCTGTTTTTGATAATCGTTTCTAAATTACACGAATACTCGTTCGGATTCTGAAGTTAGCCATAGAGACGTTTTTTCAGTAGCTCTAAGTTTGAAAGATCCCTGAAAATATGTTTTATAGCCAATAAAACAGCTTCTGGTAGGGAACGTTTGTGGGTTTATGTTGTGCTCACGGCTTTGTTGTATTGACACCAACTTTCTTCACCCTTTGGGCAGAGTCCATGTTGGGGGCTCTCGTCAATTGATAGTTTGTGGAAATATGTAGCCCAAATACCGTTCTCTGTAAATTATTTGACTCCCTCCTCATTATTATTATAGTAGTTCTTAAGTTTTCCTATAGTTGCATCGATCAACCTACTTTTCCCTCTGATCGTTTTATTGTCAGAAAGTTTTTTGCCTTCTATGTCCCTACAAAGTCTCGCCAACCCCTCACTCGCTTCTTAATGTGGCCTACAAATTATAGTTTTTTAAATCTCATATTCTTCATATGGTTGATCTTCAGTTACACTGTAAAAACGTCTTTGAGTCTGCGTCTCCGAAATACTTTGTATACTTACACCTCTGGTTTTCACTGATCTTCAAAAAAATATTTATCGCGCAAGTTGATTCCATTCCCCCAACTTGACCTTACATAGTTGGCTTGGCATTCGTGAGGAACTTTATTTTCTCAATTACAAACATGGCAATACTGAGTGAGACATTCATAGTCTTTACCAGTATCAAAACTAGTTAGCGAAGTATACAAATGTTTGTTGTTTCGTCAGTCGCAGCTGACATTTCGGTAGGCGTATCGCTTTCATATTGATCCTCTGCTTCCTTGGCTGCATTTTTCATAGATTCCTCAGCTACAGTCTTAATAATAGTTGGGGAAATTAATTTTGAAACTGTCATGAATGATGGAACTAACGTCATGAAACTGTAGGTGACGATGCAATGTGCTACAAGGAACACAACATATTTCCTCCGGTTAAATCTTTACCGACTGATCGTAAAGCGTATACTAACCTAACATTAATTTAATAGGCCTTTGAAGGCAACTGTTTTGAATAACAAAATGTTGTTTTTATCTCACAACTATCGCATTGTCAACTGTAACTCAAAGCAAGAATTAGTATTGGGTGCAATGATGATAATAATGAATTATCTTTGAAGCGCACTTTGCACACTTTCCACGAGATGAACTAAAAAATACACCTTGTAATAGATCTAAATTGATAATTGTGTGATCTTTCACACTGTTATTATTTTTGTCTTGATGTCTAGTTTAGTTACATATACACTATATTCTTTTTTGAGGCACTCACAGATTTTCCCTTCTCTTGTTCATCCCCATTGGTCCTAGGCTTACTCTGAGATGGTGTAACTTATCGTTTCGGGGTTTCTATGAAAACGTCTTGAATCAAACCTCTGTATTCTATGCGTAATAACCACTAAACAAACTATATGTAATACAGAAAATATAATAACTCCAAACTCAACACAGCTCAAAGTAGTTTTCCAGTAAACATAAACAAACAATAAAAATGCAGTACAACAGACAATCGTGTTGTTTGACAGATCAGGTTAGCCAACCTTGTAGTCAATTCAAAGTAAAATTATCAAGGAAGTGTTTGTAGTAGGCTATATTATGTAAAATTAGTAGAGTAGTATATAAACGTATATCAAAGTATTACAATCAAAGCGTGCCATCATGTGAGCTGAGGAAACAAAAAGCAAAGGGAGTGAGACTCGTATTATTTATGGTTATAAAACATGAATTTTTTAGGCATATACTGCATATGTACGTGTACGTGCATATTTACAATTTATGTAAGTGTACAATTTTCAATATTTTTCTCATATCTTAATCATTATACTGATGTAATAAAGACTGTACTGTTAAGTGTATGTCGTTAGATTTGTTAAACGTGTAAATTACATCTCTTTTCCTACTTACTAGTTTTACCTATTTACCATTATCTGTCTTGTTTAGTTTTACATTATTTGTCGAAAACTGATCGCTTATGTTGTGGCCCGCCGGTAGATTCCTGGTTTAATTATGGCTCTCAGGCGTTTTTAAGTTAGAAACCACTGCTCTAAAGCGACCAAATTTCATTCATAACGATTCACGAACGTTTTTTTCCTCTCCATTATATCCAAAACATTAAAGAGGGTAGGTCATTCCGTCCAGACGTCTGTTTTCTTTAGTTGCTGATTGCAAACGAGGGGAGTTTTTATACCTAATAGGAACGAACGAGGAAGACTAACACACGACACCCATTCAAAGCGGCTGTCAAGATAATCATAACTTGTTTTCTGAGTCTTCGTACTGTAAACTGAACTTGCAGGTGTAGTAGTCTGCTTCACCGCATAATTTGCACAACAAACCGCGGTGTATACAAACAGGAAAACTGTTTTCTGAATTCTCTATACAATAACTCCAATTTCGTTATTTCTATCACACTCTATCCTTCTTCCGCTATGTTGCAATCGTTAACACCACGAACTGATAATATTTTTCCTAAAAGACATTTACCACATTTACCTCCGTAGTAAATCATAGCCTACATAGCGCTACATAACAGATTCAAGGATCTGTTGCTTGTGCTTAGGAACTACGCTTCTTCACACACACATCAAACGTAATGCCGACAGAATGGTGCTGGTCCGATGTAACTTATATACAACGTGCAGTGTTACAATCTTAACTATTCGTTAATAAAAGAAACTCGGAACGCGGACAAGTAACCTTTTACTTGAAACAATTCGGTCCATTTATTATTTTATAACCATTAGGTACAAAGCAATAATGAGTCTTAGGTTCTTATGAAAGGAAAAATGTGTTTTCAATATTTCGAAGATGTGTGGAAAAGAACAGCGACTGATGGAAAATTGTCATTGACGGGTGAATTTTGCTAAAAAAAGTACAAACTTAATTTGTTGGTTAGTAGAGGAAGTAAGCAGCATAAGAAGCGCATTTCTGCACCAAATTCAATTTAAATTACTAGTGAATGTTCCAGCGAGTAAGTTATTCACGCTTTACATTAAACAAAAAATTATCATTTTTTAGTGTAATAAGAATCACGAATAATTTGGTGATTCAGCCATTGGGTTGTAAACAATAATGGCTGCACCCAAGAGAAATGTAGAGAAATTCAAGAAAAAATGTGATACGTAACCGAGATCAGATAATATTTTATTTCTGTCCTACGCAGGGCAATATTTTACAAATTCGATATATTTCGACAATCAGAAATTTATACTAAAGAAGTTTTATGGTACCACCTGTTAAAGGAATTTTTACGTTTTATTAAAAAATGATGTCTTACGATTCCTTCTCTTGTAAAGAACCCAGTTAAACACTACAGCTTGTTTAGAAAAAACCCCCCTTTACATTCTAAAGTACAAGAAGATACAAATGATGAAAGTTAACCAACTTCTCAAAGTAGATCGTTTCACCGCTTTCTGTTGTAACGAAACAGTACTAAGTAATATTGAAAAAACGACCGTTTTGAATGAAAATATTATTATTAGTACTAGTAAAACATTTATCTGTTTAAAATCAATTAGTTAACAAAAGTCAACGGCTATTTAACAAGTAATAAAATACAATTTAGTAATAAAGTTATTTCCATGCTTTTAAATATAGTACTAAATCCAGAAGAAAAAGAAAGAAACAAAAGAAAATTTAAAAACGAAAAGTAGAGAGAAGATTTAATAAAGCCTTAATTTCGTCTTAAACTATTTGTGTATTAATTACAGAAACATTTAATTTTTGAAGAAAACAAAATATATATGTAAGGAGAGGAGTGGGGGGAGGAAAGTAAAAGTGTACAGGTCATGCTACTTCTATGAGTGACCCCAGTAACATTGCCGTCAATTGAAACTTTACTGTCAGCGGTTCAGTTAATCGGTTTCCATACGAACACGTTCCAAAACGTCCTGTAATACACAAGTACCCATGACATTATTACCAGAAGCACACAGTCTATGTACATTATTGGAGATCTTTACACTATTGCAAGAGAAAAATAATAATCTACTGATATAAAGTGAATCAAAAATTAGTCACGTAAGGTTTTCACGGACACGTCCTCCTTTTCGTGTGAGAAGAACATTCCGGGGGGGGGGGGGGGGGGACAAGAAGAAATTTTTGTCGAAGTCGAAATTTTATTTTATTTATCTAAACTAGGTTAGGTATCAATTACACACAGTTGATAAGAAATTATCCTGTTTATTAGGATTAGGTGTAATTTTTGCTTTTAAGTTAAAGCATTGTCAATTTAAATCAGAAATCAAGAAGAATATTAAAAGTGAAGTATACAAAAAAACCTAAATAATCACTAACAACAAGAAAAGATACAATCAAGCAATCAATACTTTCATTTTTTCCGATTAATAGGCTTACCTGACTTTTTTTATTTACACCTGTTACCTATTTATTAAAATATCGTTTCCGTTAAGACAATAATATTGGTTTGTATTAAATAATAATAAAGTATTGTGAAACGTGTATTTTTATTATTAATAAATTTAAATGTATTTTATAAACTAACAATAGTTTTTTAATCAAAACTTACTCTAAAAGACAATGTTGTTTTTTCAAGAACGTATAAATTTGTTTAGTATGGCATCCTAATAACAGTTGCGTGACATGCTATTACCAAATGTAGACTTCTACTTGTTATTTTAGACATGCAGATCTTATGAGTTCATTTTAGGAGAAGACAAGCTCATCAGTAAATCTAATATCAAAAAGTTTCTCTTTATGTTTCCATGAATTTTCATATTTATAGTTAATTGTATTTTACACTGCTGATTCGGTCTCCCCTGAATAGGAGCTCACAGTACAAGTAAAAAGAAAAATTATTTGACATGATTAGTGCATTACTATAACGTTATTACATTTGCTGGCATTTCACAAATTCTTGCTCTACCTGACAGCTAGTAAGAGAACGGAGCATTACAAGGTAGCAGAGCTTTGAGAAGGATGTTATGGAATCTAATCTAACATATGGAATTTTCACATAAAAATGTCTTAACTTACAATTATATATGTAAACATAAAAAAAATAATTACTAAAGTAATTAATTTTTACTCTAATTAATATTGACTTGTACAAAAATATGGAATATATCAATTGGACAGACAAATTTATTTTACAGACGTACAAGATGATGTAGATTTTAAAGGACCATAATTAGAGCAGTCTAAATGGACTAAGTGGCACTTTGCCACTAATACAAGAGAATTCTTTGAAGAGTTTATTTTTCATTCTGTAGTCTGGTAACTTGCGAAAAACATGCTGGTCAGAAGGAAATTACCTAGACGTCAGAGGTATCCAAGATATAGCCTATAAGAGTTTATCACTTAGATAACCAAAACTTACATAATCTCAAAATTCCAAAAACTCTCCTCACAAAAACCTACAGCAGAGAAGTTAGGTTGCACTGACTATCCTCCTGTCGTAAAGATGATGTAAAGTACCAGAAGTTGATTGATTTATTTTTTTAATGATACTAAAGACATTTTTGTGGGAGGCTTACAAATGATTTGACATAAGCATCATGGGTCGTTTCAATAATAGCCAAATATTAATTTCTTTGAAAACACGTTTCTTAGATCTTACACACGCGCCTAATTTTCCAGGGAGAAACTGTGTACCTGGAATCTTTGCTGATGGTATCTTTTTTTGAACTTACTTTGTAAGTCTCTTCTTCTCTCCATATAATAAAATATGTAATAAGGGATTTTTTAAATTGAGAAAGGTCCCTACGGACTCCACGATTTTGTAAACAATTTATACAAACTTCTGGTATCTGAATAGGAGCTCACAGTACAAGTAAAAAGAAAAATTATTTGACATGATTAGTGCATTACTATAACGTTATTACATTTGCTGGCATTTCACAAATTCTTGCTCTACCTGACAGCTAGTAAGAGAACGGAGCATTACAAGGTAGCAGAGCTTTGAGAAGGATGTTATGGAATCTAATCTAACATATGGAATTTTCACATAAAAATGTCTTAACTTACAATTATATATGTAAACATAAAAAAAATAATTACTAAAGTAATTAATTTTTACTCTAATTAATATTGACTTGTACAAAAATATGGAATATATCAATTGGACAGACAAATTTATTTTACAGACGTACAAGATGATGTAGATTTTAAAGGACCATAATTAGAGCAGTCTAAATGGACTAAGTGGCACTTTGCCACTAATACAAGAGAATTCTTTGAAGAGTTTATTTTTCATTCTGTAGTCTGGTAACTTGCGAAAAACATGCTGGTCAGAAGGAAATTACCTAGACGTCAGAGGTATCCAAGATATAGCCTATAAGAGTTTATCACTTAGATAACCAAAACTTACATAATCTCAAAATTCCAAAAACTCTCCTCACAAAAACCTACAGCAGAGAAGTTAGGTTGCACTGACTATCCTCCTGTCGTAAAGATGATGTAAAGTACCAGAAGTTGATTGATTTATTTTTTTAATGATACTAAAGACATTTTTGTGGGAGGCTTACAAATGATTTGACATAAGCATCATGGGTCGTTTCAATAATAGCCAAATATTAATTTCTTTGAAAACACGTTTCTTAGATCTTACACACGCGCCTAATTTTCCAGGGAGAAACTGTGTACCTGGAATCTTTGCTGATGGTATCTTTTTTTGAACTTACTTTGTAAGTCTCTTCTTCTCTCCATATAATAAAATATGTAATAAGGGATTTTTTAAATTGAGAAAGGTCCCTACGGACTCCACGATTTTGTAAACAATTTATACAAACTTCTGGTATCTGATTTATCTTAAAAAGTGATTAGATGTTACAGCTTAGAGAGATGGTACAAGTTCTTAGCCTGAATAGTAATTTTCTACTAAGTTTTTCCTTATCTCATTAAAAGGATTTAATACCTTTATGCTTAGTACAGAAATATTTAACAAAAACAAAACATATCTTTACAAGGTAAAGTTTATTTTAACGTTATACAACTCTACTTGTCATACCATAACATGCCTTATGCCTCTAATACTAATATAGGATTAGTATAGCTTACACATAATATACAATTTATGCCCTAAATTATTATTAAAACTGTTATTAAAAATTTAATATTAAATTAATAAATTACATTTATTAACATTAAATTGTTATTTAAGAGTATTAAAGTCGCGTAAAACCTGAATGTTAACTTAAATGGTTTAGTTGGACTAAATTAAAAATTATGATTTAATCTGCGTTTCATTTCTTAAATGCAAAGCTTACGTCATTTGCAAAACCATAATGTAGGTGTTCAGTTTTCGTTCGTGCACTGTGCGATATTAAATTCTGCCATGAATACTACGTCTACTTAATATGTAAGAAGAGGCTATAGAATGTCGTTTAATAAGGCATACCGCCATCGATTTACGGCAAAGAAGCTAATCATATTTCAGGTTAGTGGTATTAAAAAGACACGTGTAGTAACGATAAAGCATACATTGTTAAATTAATATAACGTATACGGCACACGTTAAATGCGTCCTTAAAATGTTTTTTGACATTTTATAATAGACTTAAGTAATACTTTATTTAAATAACGTACTCAGCATTAAAATAAGTGTACTTCATGTGTTCTACTTCAAGGAACTCGAAAAGGGGAAGCAAAATGATTTGTATCTACGTTGTCCTTTTGCTGTTAGTAGTCAAATAACATTAAAAAATGACTAAAGTTTTGCAGGGATACTGACGATATATTGAAAAATGTTGAGCCTTAACTAAAATATACATATGACTTAAACTTTCGAGGATGTGAGTGTGATAGTCTAGGGGCCCTGTCATTTATGAATTGCAGAAGTTGGTGGAAGGAGAATAACAAATAAGTGACAGACTGTAAGAGAAATAAATGAATAACGAATAGCAAATAAATAAGTGTTTTCAAAGTATGGTCGCAATGCTCTTACAAGCGGTTTTATTAGGCACCTTCGGTTACACTACTGAATTAATGCATAACGTTTTTGTTTGTGTTTTTGTATGTTTATATGTGAGAGAAAATATGTGTGTGTTTGATGTGTGCGTTAGTACCTGGGTGGGTCCTTTGGAAAGTAAAAATATGTGTGTGTTTGATGTGTGTGTTGGTACCTGGGTGTGTCCTTTGGAAAGTAAAAACGTGTGTGTTTGATGTGTGCGTTGGTACCTGGGTGGGTCCTTTGGAAAGTAAAAAAAATACTGCTTCTTTACTAGACTACTTAACATTTCTTAGGAAAGTTATTTTCTTGTTGTATGGCAAGGTCAAAGAAGAAAAGACAGAAAATGAAATACTATTTTAAAAGTGTTCTTGATTGTA
Organism: Magicicada septendecula; assembly: GCA_034769895.1. NCBI lineage: Eukaryota > Metazoa > Arthropoda > Insecta > Hemiptera > Cicadidae > Magicicada > Magicicada septendecula. The sequence goes on along the minus strand of CM068369.1, from coordinate 403,418,049 downwards.
ATTCCATCTATTTTCCACTTATCAATTATATTTTCTTTACAAAGGTCTTAGCAGCATTTTTGCTGTCAACGATTGCCTCTCTTACAGAATTTGAGTGTCAGAAAGTAAAAACTAAGGAGTAGATTACATCTTGAAACATTTAAGAGCTTATTAAAAAATATCGAATTTTTCCTTTTACATAAAAAAATTATGAATAAAAATTTCTACTAATAATAAGAAATTTGTCTCTTAATCCATCAATATTGTATTTATATTAAAATAGAGAAGCTTACGCTTTAATACAGGAGGCTTATGTATTTCGAGGTGTAGTTGTTGGATAGGACCATCACCTTGTAAAAAGTGTGGTGTGTATTCCTGGTGGTTGGGTAAAAATTACAAAGACTAGAAAACAGGAGTGAAGACGTTGTAAGATGAGGAAATATGATTTTTTACAAAACTAAGATATTGGTAAACAAAACTGTCACCCATGATTGAATGGACAAAAAGTATCATCCATAAGACAGTAATCGAATCACGAGGGAAAAGAAGGAAGAATTATAGGGAAAAGGGATTAATAGTTTGAAATGAAGAGACTCGATTTGTTGCATTTTCCAGAGGAGAAGCAGCAGGTGTATAATAGCTACCCAAAGAATCACCAGAGAGTAAAAAATTCTGTATACCGAAGATGAATAAAAATTATGGAAGATAAATATAATAAATTAAATATTAAAGTAACTGGTAGCTATGACCTATGAGGTGAGTAATGAATGTTGTGAACAGAACCTCTTACAGCGTAAGGGGACGTATTAAATTTACGAACGTTTGCTTACGTAGTAAACAAAGTTGCAATGCTTAGGGGTTAATATTTACGCTGTTATCTGATTGGTGCAAAGTAATGTTAGCCTAAGCAAACCTTAGATCGGTAAGATCCTTAAAAATAAAGCCCTCTTTTACAGTCAAAGGGATAAGCGATTTTTAATAGAATCTTTTTTTTTTGACTAAGGGTGTAAACGTATGCGATGCATAAGCAAACTGTAAACCAAATTTAATTCGTTTCAAACACTTTTATACTAGAAGACTAATTTTACATCTTTCTTTGCTGATTGACTTCTTGGTAATCTTATCTTTAAGGAAACACGTAACACAAGTTTAGTTTTAAGAAAACAGAAGTTTCTTATCATAATCTTGTGGAACCGATTTCATTGTTCAATAGCTGTTAAATATTGTTGAATTTTTTAATACTTGTTAAATATTTTGTTGTTAAATATAACAGATTTAAGGAGTCTTAGTCATATATCTTTTATTCGATGCTATCATAAATCTGTTTTTACATTTTCAATTATAAATATAAAAATACTCGTAAATTACTCAGGTTGTATGCTATAGAATTATATTTTCGAGCATTGTAATCACAGGTCTGGGAACATCAGACCACGATTTTAAGACTTATTTCAATTTGGCGTTTTTCAACATATCATATCATCAAACATATCGCCATATTTAACAAATGTTACCAGTCTTTTTAAATTGAACTGAATGTATCTTTAAGACTGTAAAGTTTTATTTTGCGACGTTTAAAGCTTCTTAAAACATGAACTCTATTCTTTTGCAAAGTTTGCTATGAAGAACATATTTAAAACGAAAAATCTCATTGACATAATGGTGCACTCATCATCTTGTCATTTTACAGTTAAATTCAAGAAACACGAAATTTTGTTATTTTTGTACTAGTTTAGTGAAGGACTTCCTTAATGCATACAAATAGCAGCATGAGACAAAGACTTTCCTACCGTCTTTAAACCACTAAGTCCTGATGTGCAAACGAAAAAACAACAAAATGAAAAAATTATCAAGTTGATAAATATTCTATTGAAGACTATGCGCTAACAAAGAACAAAAAACAACAACATTTTTCTGAATAATAATTTAAAGTTTGAACACTTTGGAAATTTTGAAAAATATCTCAAAACATCTGAAGTGAATTGCAGACGAAAGAATTTTATTTCTGTTGAAATGGTGTAGAAAGACATTATTGAGTAGACTCGAAATAAGGAAATCACAGAAACGATGTATACCATTTAGACTTTTGTAGATGAGCTGGTGTGGGTCATGAATGTAAGGACGAGTCAGCACTCCTAACAGGACGTAAGTAAAGTCCTACGCGTAGTTGGAGGACGTACAGGAATGGATTCGGGGATGCAATGTTGGTTAAAGCGTTGTCAGTAGAGGATTATGTAGACAAAAGGTGGCAGCTAGGAAAGAAGAGGCACAGTGAGCAGTAGAAATCAGATTTTCTTTTGCTTTGCATTCAAAATAAGATAAAATAAGAAATATAGAACATATGATTGAATCCTGACTTTATTTAGTTTCTGTGATTTTATTGAATGACATATAATTTTAGTGTGTAAAAAAAATATCCAGATTGCTGGACGATGTTTAGGTTTTTTTAAGTATAGTAAAAAAAATGACAGACGTTACTTATTTTGGTATTTGTGGAACTAATTTCCTACTTGTGTTACACAAAAGATTGAGTGTAACAAAAAGTATCAAAAAAACACAAATAGCTGCAATAATAATATATTAGAAATGAATATTGCCTTTGCCTACGGCAAAAGACCTGAGAATTAACCACATCTAAGGGAAGCCAGAAGCTTCGTCTATGTTCCACTCAGGTAATTCTCAGCGGGCGCGTCCACGGTACGGGGGTGGACCCAACAGCTACGTCGGTGGCAAGATCCGCTGAGGACCCAGCATTGCGGGGTACATCACTTTATCCTTGTCCAGGGTTACCCGACGAAGACCACAACGGTGATGAAGAGGAGAAGAGGTACTACAGGACTATGGATCCGGTGGATGTGGCATCTTCAACTTCCAGGGATGGTATGGAGGCCCATGCCCGTTGTAACAGGGGCAAAGACTTTAACGGTCAGAGATGGAGCAACGCCGCATGTGGGGATAATACGAATGACGGCTAGACTTAAGCCATAAACAGCAGCTCTGTCACGTCATCCTCTGCGAAGTACTGGTAACTCTTCGAGAGTAATAAATTACTAGAATTCTTCACAGTCAAAGGCCGGATGGATTTAATGGACAAAGACCTAGGCAAGCTAAGGATAAAAGATGAATATATAAATTAACGTCTTCACATCATCTTGTCATATCATATCGTCTAAAAAAATACTGCCAGTAAATAGATTGATATTTTTTTGTTAACTTCACATTTTGTGTTGGCTCGACAGTCTTCAGTAGATTCTAAAGAAACTAACCCGTAGCCAACTGAAGATAGAAATTCCACAACATATTGACGTAAGGGCTTATATAAGTGTGCGTAAAAGGCATGTAGCGCCACAACGTTAGACAATGTCTTCTACGGTTAATGAATTTTATTGCTCAATACGAATGATCGATGAACGAATAATTGATCTGTCGTTCCTGTAACGGGTTTTTTAATACTTTCACATGCAATTGTTAAGAATCCTAAGAAGACTGGTATTGATAAACATTAAGGAATAATTTAAAACTTATTACAAGCTTCCTTCGGTTAAGTTACTGGAAGAAGATAGTGTTCTAGATTTTTCCAATGTAGAATCTATTTTTTATTTTATACACTTGAAATACCAAGTATTTATTAGTGTTACAACATTTTCCATTAGCGGGAGACCGTGAAGCAATAGTGTCAGCTGAAGAATAAACTGATTTAAATTAAACCGAGTAAACCAGTACGGTGTCTCTTGCTTTTATCCGCTGTCAACAGAAAATATTCGTTAAAGCCTTAGCGTGTTCTAGACTCGTTGCAGTGACCACACAAAGAATTTCATTATGAGACATTTACACAAAAGACAGTTAAACAAATGTTAGTCTTGGCCATTTCTTGAATTGCCTTTTTACAACTGTTTTTATTAGCTTCCCTCTCTCACAGAACAATTAGCTTTAAACCATTGAAACCATTGTGATTTTTCTACTACGAAACTCTTCGTTACCTGATAATCCGTGTGTGCTTTTCGCTATTCGTGTTGTTTCCTTCACTTTGTTCATTTTACAAAACATATTAAAAACTTCCTTTCTTCTATCATTCGGTTCTTGTTTCGAGTGAACACACACACACGCACACACTTCTATGCAAAGATATTCTACACGAATAGATATTGTTACCTCAAGCCCCAGTGATATATAGTAAACTTATTCTCAATATTCTCAGGTCGTTACCAACTGCGTATTTTACTTTCGTTTAGAGACCTGACAGTGTGACAGTTCGATAAATATTGCGTTGTGTACAATGCTATTTCTTTGTAACCCTACACTATATTCGATTCGGGATCAACAAGAACGTATGATGTTATGTCATGAATAAGAACAACATCTCATGATTAGACATTTTTTTTATGTCTATTTTTTTTTAATGATCCCTAAAATTGAGCAAGAACAACTGTCAACTTTTTCTTTATTTCCGTATATAAATTTTTCCGTTTCTTGCATAACGATAAAAAGAAGATAAATTCTAAATTAAAAGGTTTTGATCAGTTTTGATTGATTATGAAGTCTTAAATAATTTGATTATTTTATTATTAATAGTATGTTGAATATATATATATATAAATATATACTTAAACAACATTTTTTTGATGATTTATAAAAATAAAAAATATATTTACACAAATATTTTTATTTTACTTATGTTGAGACTTCTGTATAATGTATCCCATATTCACTGGTGATAATGTTACATCATCAAATCCACTGTCATTTTCAATGACTTCTACTGTAACCTACTGTTTCACTGAAATATTTACAGACAATTTAGATTTCACTGGCACTGACTACGAATATGCGAAAGCGTGTCCGGTGAAAATATACTTAGTTAATATATATGTTATTGTAATGCAATGTTGTGTTATGTTATTGTAATGTTCTTATTTGCAGTTGAATTGAAACTGTACTCGATAATAGTCTAATAATGATCTAGTATTTCCGTTTATGCTTTAGTATTTCCGTAACTCTTACTATATAGAAGTTATATAGTACACTTTCAAGACAGTTGGATAACAATGCCATTTGGGTTTCTCTGCTAACGGATATTTTAACGAATTGTCATTAAAATATTAATTTAAATCTCGCTTTGTTAAAACTTGTACCTACTGTTTCACTGAAACATTTACAGACAATTTAGATTTCACTGGCACTGACTACGAATATGCGAAAGCGTGTCGGGTGAAAATATACTTAGTATCCAAAGGATACATAACACATATTGCTTGCATGCTTCAAGATCTGTAGCTGACTTCCTATAGCTAAAGTGAAGCCTATACTAGATGATAACTTAAATCGGGCCTGCCAGTACAAGCTATAAATCCTGAAGGAAGGCAATGAAAGTACGTGTAAATTCACAAGCGCGCGCACACACATATACATATATAGACCTACATAAGCAGATGGTATAATTTAATAGCTCGAAGGTCAGGGTATGTCTAATGTGTATAGTGAAGTCACTTAAAATCTGTTATTATATTTCATCCAGACGTCTGTAACGGGTAATTCTGTGTTCATTCAGATCAGTTTCTTCACAAGAGATGTATTTTTGCCATTTTAGTAAATCTTATTCCTACCTGTGTTTGCACTACATCCCATTGTTTTTGTTTTTCGTTAGCATTGTTTTCCCCATTAAATACTATTTTAATTGCTTCATATTCATCTTCGTGTTAGCGCAATAAGCAAATTTATTGCAAACCTACACACAGAAGTATAAGCGCGCACAGAAATACGAGAGTGGTGAATTAACCACTGCATGTGGATACAATTTACATGTCTTTTCATGAGTATTAGTTTTAGAAGTGTAAGAATCCTGAGCGTTCTGTGAGAGAAAGTAAATAAATTACATAATTGATAATGACTATTAACATACTGTCGAGTTTCGGTTTGTTTATTTAGGTTTCCAGTGGCCAAAGAATTACAGTTTTAGCAATTCAGTGCGCAAAGTATTATATTGTCTGGTTCTGATCATGACGTTTGATCACTTCTCGATCTCTGGCTTAGACACGCTGTCACATTAGGGTTCAATATTATTACAGACAATCAACACAAACTCCGTCTATTTTCTGCTTATGTAATGACCAGATCAGACAAATAACTCAGACTTCGTTGCACAAATAACTTTAAATGTTACCTTGAATTGAAATCAAGTGATGTTTTGAAAGTAGGTTAGTTGTCAGTTACACATTTACCTTATTTATACGTTTATGAGGGTAACGGTAACATTCACCTTGGATGGAAATATGAAATATACTTTTGCGAAGACGACAGGGACCATTAGGTTATTTTTCAAGATTAAATTTACTTCTTGATTAGAAATAATAACTTGTTTAGCATTATCTCAATCGACAATGTGCAATGAGCATACTCCTATTTGTTAACCCAAGTGCTATACCATACGAAGTCGTGTAGCCTATTGTGTGTGTGTGTGTGTGCGCGCGCGCGCGCGTGCGTGCGTGCGTTGTAGGAAACTGCTGGTTTGAACACTGTACACTGTAACATGTTTACTATCGTGTACGATGCTGATGTTTCACAGTTCACATGGGCCTTGGATTGTTTTTTACATGTTTCTTCCGAGCTTTTTAACTGTTGCTACTACTAAGCGGTAATTACAAGTGAATTTAGAGCTAAAGTGTTTACACCATATACTGTGGCAAGCTCTGGAAAATGGCTTTGATATTGTTCTACGGTCGATTGTTCAGAATATTATAAACCCATTTTTTAACAGAATACTAATTTATATAAATTGTTTCCTTACATACAGGTTAGACCTAAACGTATCACTTTAATTTTTTATAAAAGGAAAATTTAGTAATAAATATAACAGACAACATTTTTCAAGTACTTGTATACTCACGTGAGTAAAATTGTTCAGAATTTTTGAGGATACTGTTTGATAATGTTTACCATCATTATAACTATCAATTACTACAGTAACATATAATTACAGGTACTATCAGATACTTAATTTGTAGGAGAGAGAACAGTTTTTTATCTCCAACCAAAATTCGTCACAGAAGACCGATGCGTATGCGTAAACACACCAGGAAAAAATCTGCAAAAAAAGATAGATATTCGGAAAGTGTTTAGACAACAGATTAAGTCTGAATAAAATCATTCACCAAATTCAGATCTGTGTGTGAGTTTAACTTACAAGTATCATCAGGAACTCCTTTATTAACTGAATCACTGACCTAAGTCTTCATTCACCTGGCATTGAAACATGCCAGCCACAGAAACATTTATTTAACACGTGTTCATTACTTTTCTTGTTACTCGTAGAAACGCAGTTCTCTCGCTATTGATATGATCTTCATGTTTGTTAATATAAAGACAGTTAATATTGTGCACTTTCTACCTGTCAATACAGATTGTATCTCGGACTCGATAGATAAACACATTTCTTACTCGGATGACGCTTAGCAAGACAGGCAGCTCTATATCGCATATAAGTTATTTTAACGGCAGAATACTACGTGGACTTACGAAAGTCTTAAAATTGTCTGCTGAACATTTTGGTGGTAATCATGTCTGTTGTTTCCAGTTCAGCATACAAGGAGGAAAATGTTGTTTAGGCAAACTTTTGTCGTAATGCAAAAATTGAATTGTAATTACTTGAGTTAGAGCTTACAATGTTAATTACAATTATTTTTCTTCCCAAACTACGCTGACGTTTTATTGTGCGTCCTCAGTATTCGATATGGCTTCCAATATGTCGTGAGTAACTTCTTCCTTGCATTGGTTAAAACAAAATACCCAAAACGCGTACACATACTGTTCAAAGTATCTTATAATCACAAAAACGATAATCATTTTTATACTGCACAAGAAATAATTAATAATAGTCATCTTAATAAAATTATATTTACATATTCTAACACCTTTTTTGTATATTGTTTCATTCTTTTCAGAGGCTGTGCTAAGAAATGCAAATTGTTCTAACTTAATTGTTGAAAGTAACAAGAGCGTAGCCATAAAAAAATATCGGTATGGAGAACCATAAATGACTTCCATGTTCTAAGATTTATATTTAAAATCATTTTCGAAATGAAATGTTTCCATAGAAACTACTTCTTTTTTCAGCCTTAACCACAGTACTGTGGTCACTAACGTATACCACCTCACGTTAGCACACTTGACTTTCACGGATGATGGCAGTCGATAACACTGCCGAAACGTCTGGTTTTGTAGAAAACATTGGTCCACAGCCAAACAGCCCGGGAAGGAATTTTAACAACTACTTCTTTCTTGTCGATAACGTAGTACACATGGCATATAAACAAAAATTATCCCCTCCCCCTTCAAATATCATTTTCATTTATAGAAAATTACCCTCACTTCCTTTAACTAGCCTCTTCATTTATAGATATTTAATCTACGTTTCTACATTGGATTATTATGACCATCTTTTCAGGATACTTTATTTATCAAAATTAAGTACTTCACTCTTGTTAAAACATACAATGTTGCAGGTAAACTACCCCTTCTCCTTAATCGATCTTTACCAAAATCAATAAGCCTTGAGCCCTCTAGAACACAGGCACATATGCAAAATATTATTTGATTCTGTTGGAATTTACGGTAGTTACAGTTCGTCGTAGAAAAAAATTACTCTTGTTAAAACATAAAATTTTGCTGGTAAACTACACCTTTCCCTTACCCGATCTTCATTGAAATCAACAAGCCTTGAGTCCTCTACAATTCAGGGATGTAGAAAAAAAATTATTTGATTCTGTTTGAATGTGCAGCAGTTATCGTTCGTCATATAAAAAATTACACTTTTTAAAACATAAAACGTTGCAGGTAAACTACCTTTTTTCCTTAACCGATCTTCACCAAAATCAATAGGCCTTGAGTCTTCTACATCTCAGGTATATATGCAAAACATTATTTAATTCTGTTTGAATTTACGGCAGTTAACGTTCGTCATTACACAATTACACTTGTTACAACATAAAATGTTACAGTAAACTACCCCTTCCCCTTACCCGATCTTCATCAAAATCAATAGGCCTTGAGTCCTCTACAATTTGTGGATGTAAGCAAAAAATTATTTAATTCTGTGTTAATTTGTGGCAATTATTGTTCGTCATAGAAAAAATTACCCTTGTTAAAACATAAAACGTTGCTGGTAAAATACCCCTTCTCCTTAACCGATCTTCACCAAATTCAATAGACTTTGAATGTTCAACAATTCAGAGATGGGTACAAAATATTATTTGATTCTGTTTGCATTTGCGGCTGCTATCGTTTGCCATAGAAATCATTCTACACATAGACACAGATACTTTTCGAAAAATGACTTTTCTTCATGTTTTGAGGGTAGTACAATCAGAATCAGCCCTTATCTCGAACACAATTTTTTCCCTATCACCATACTTCCATTTCCTTATGGAACATGGAAGTAAAACGGGTTTTTAAATTCATGTACGCGTTACATTAAAAGCAGACAGTACATCTTTAGTCCGACTATTTGGATTGCAAGGAAGTTCCGCCTACATTGCTCATTGTACTTACCGCTCATACAGATACTGTATATTGCGTACGTAGATTGTCTCACGTATTGTTTCTCAGTATCGTCTTTTGCTACCCTGCCATAATTTGGTTTACGCTTAAGGACTGTTTCAAGAGCATACAAACGTATGCACTACCTTTATTTTGCTCCATAGTTTCCACGATCTATTATTTCTGCCTCTTTTACATTCGTTCACTCATGAAGTCACGTATATGTAAAATGTCAAGTCAAGTCACAAAGTCACTCAATGTAAACACTGACACGCTTGGTTTACTTCTGTGGTCTCAGTCCTAATTGAAGTCTTATGTTTACGTTATAAATAAATAGTGACTATCTTTCCATTTCACGCAGCACGCAAATTTATACTGAAAATAAATTCAAAAATTCTAAGTTGTGTGTTCAACAACGTATTGCATCATATTCCAAAATTACGTTCATATAAATCTGAATTTGCTAAATGACCTTTTAATCTGTTGTTTAAACATTTTATGAACACATATTTTTTTGCAGAATTCGTTGGTTCGTTATTTGTATTGTATGTATAACATAGTTTAACAACTTACAGCTCCACAGGGTATTAACGATTCAGAAATATTGATTAATTTATTAGTTTGAGTATTTTTATTGATTTTATTACTTTGAACTAATTAGCGATGAGCTAATAAAATAACAATTTTACGTTCTTATTAAAATGTATATAATAAACCGTATTGAGTAAATACTACATGTACTACTCATTTTAGCTTACTATTCTGAAAAATTACTAATAACATTACTCTTTTCATGCAGCATTTAAAAATGTATTTTCCGGCATTATCATTTGCGTTATTTAACAAAGGCGATCTGCTTTCTTTCTGAACTGTATACATTACCACGTATCTGAGGAACTTATCAGCAAATAAACACTTTTGAAATTTAAGTTGGTCGCGGTAAGGTGTTTTGGCGGTGCTTTTACGTTCCATTGTGAAATTTAGTATCGTCTTTGAGACGATAAACGTATGTAATGGTTTTCATGATTTGTATAGAATTTTTGTATCAAATACTACCATTAGATAGCCACATTCACAATTACGCAGATACAATTAGGTTCTTACATTACAGTCAGTAAGGTTTAAGCATTACTGATCAAAAGTTTTCTTTTAGTATAAGTGTGATTTCTTAGTGAGTCTTAATAAAAAGAAGTACTTTCACGTTTGCGGTAAGCGCAGTATACTTGCGTTTAAAATATTGTTGAAAATATACTAAAATTAAAAAGACACTTTAACAGAAAGCAAATACTTAATGCTATTTAAAAATATCCCACATAAAATGAGCCTTAGAATTCCTTAGAAGAAACTGTCAAAGTGTTCTTTAAATTTTTAAATAATTCAAGTATTTTATTAAAGAACAAACTTAAATTATTATATATTATTTATAATAATAATACAACTATCTTTAGAAAATCAAGTTTGGTGACGGACTTGGAAGCATATAAAAATAAATAAATACAAATAAAATTGTAGATTTTACTGTAGAAGTCGGTGTACAAACACTAAGTGATGGTATGTAAGTAAGTTAGTGATAAATGTGGAGTAAGTAGTGGTTCTTCCTTTTTGGCACTACATTGTGAGTTTTTGGCTCAATTGAGATATTTTGCCTTTGGCAAGGTTGCAAACTTTGTTATCCAATGCTTATACTTCTGTATTGACAAAACAAAAACTTGTAGGCTTTAATAATAGTAAATTTTCTATTCATTTGTTAAAGAGTAGGACTAATATAAAGTATTTAATTTATGTGAGTAGGGTACATCAACTTACCTTTGGCTTCATTAATCCATTACCCTCGACTTTCTTTTTTTGTTTGTTTGCTGGAGTGGTGTACCCGTGATAACCTGCCTGTTCGTTTCGCTGCATGAGGAAGGTAATTTCTGCCCCACTAATTTCAGTCTCATCATTTTTATAAATAGATTGATAGATTTTATGCTGAATTTTGGTTTTATAGAATTATATATATGAAAACAGTTCTAAAATTAAAAATGAACAATTTTCAAGAAATAAATTTCGATTTAACTTTTAAGTTGTCATTATAAACACACACACACACACACACACACACACACGCGCGCGCGCGCGCGCGCGCGTTAACTTTAAGCGTATTCAAAACACTCTCAGTAACCTAAAAAGGCTAAGTAATTATTATGTGGGGTGAACAAATTTTTCGAAGAGAGGACTTCCTACTCTCCTCTGCAGATAAAGATCACTTGAGACACACGTAACCTGTTTTCTATCTTTTGATGCTAAAGCCATGACAGATTAATCCCAAAGTAAATTGTACTCATAAAATTCAACATTAAATTAGAAATTATGGTTATGAAATATTATATTCTACTCTTCGAATATGCGTAAGTTCATTACCCCTTACCTGTATGATCTGTATCTTAGTCCAAAGAGGTAAATGCGTTTGCATACTTTTCATCAGTTACAATGGTAAGGAAATGAACAGACCTTAGCAGACTCACTTAACAGATTTAATTTGAATCGCTCTTCGTTTTATTAATGAGTCTATAGTTTGTTCTTGAATAGCTTTTGAATAATGAGGTCACAGGAACTAAATACCTCACAATAAACTGTTGTCTAGTGTACACCATTGATTTATTTACATTTATATATTGCGTTTGGTTTCTTTGAAGTTTCTCCTTCCTCGCTTATTTGAATTGACATACACCTTTGTAACTCTACTGTCTATCATAATTCATTATCTGTTATTGTCTGACTTTGAATGATCCAAAAAGTAATCAGTCGGTGTGTCAATAAGTATTTTGTTTTTTTATATTATTCTGCAATTAAAGTCATTGCTGAAGAAAGACAGTAAAAAAGAAAAGGAAAACCTCCATTGCTTCATCTACTTGTATATACCTTTTACACCTTTTAGGTTTGTGAACATTAGCCAAAAGTAAGATGCTTAAAGGTTTAATTTTAGCAGGTAAAGACACGTGCGTCAAACGTAAAAACGAACTAAGCAACGTGAGTTTAACATTTGACATACGGTGTCTCATATCGGGCCAGTATAATCTCTACGCTTAAATTAACTCTACTGCACGCTTCAGCGAGTCATACGGTTTGTTAAATCCAGTTGATGTTACAAACGTTGATAAACCGAGGAGAAGGAACGTTTCACTGTCTTCTCAGTAAATGCTACTGACAGTGATTGCAATATTATTATTATTATTTATTTAAATGAGTGCACCTTCCTGTATTAAAACAGACATTACCGTCTTTTCATTTTTTTATGTGACATCGATTTATTTCATGAAGTCTTGGATGACGCATTGCTGAAGGAACGCTTGGAATCAGTCTAGAGACGAGCTCAAAAAACCTTATCATAGGCCAAACTACTTGGATTGTCAGCTGACGTTAACAACAGAATAGTCGAGTGCAGAAACACACGAACAAACAAGGCAATATCACAATTTTTATTATAGTTACTGATAGTGCTATGACAAGATATGTCAATGAGCGGTACGTCGGGAAGTAATACTCTGTCCATATTGGAATTAGTATGCCGTGTTAGTACTATGATTTACGATGTAGATTAGCATTGAACACACTAATCGCAGTCGCTGATATGGGTGGTACGTGCATGCCTCTATGCTTACGTATGTTAAACCGCTCATACGCTATTCTGATAACTGTATTTGACCTTAACATACAAATAACAATTTGTATATGATTTAATTTTAAATTTTAATTTAAACTGAATTATGTAGCAGAAACTTCAGGACTTTTAATTATTAAAGTTGTGTTAGTGGTTATAATCACAAACAGAAATAACACACTGTTGCACATCACTATAGAAAAATTATTCCGATTAGCGCTTTCAAGCTTCACAGCTCATCATCAGATCGGAGATCCAATCTTCCGATGATTTCCGATCTGATGATGAGCTGTGAAGCTTGAAAGCGATAATCGGAATAATTTTTCTATAATGGTGTGTAACAGTTTTAGTTCTGTTTTAGAAACTTCAGGAAACAAAACTAATTTAATATAAAATCAAAACAAATCTAACACAAAAATAAAGCGATGCAAGGATAGATTAATATCGGACAAAAGAAGATGAAAATTTAGAACTTCTTAGAAAAAAATAGAATTAATTAGTACAAGAGACGACAAAAATTATGGTTTAGAATTAACAAATTAATAGTACTAAAAATGAAAACGTTTCAACGATTAGGCCTGCACTCCGTCACATAAGTTTTGGAGAATGTTAAGTTCGATTACGTAAGACATTGACAGAAATAAACTCACGGACATTGTAAACTAGAAGTCCTGTTAAGACAACGAACAATTAAAGTTTGCTCAGAAAATTTAATCTAAAAACCATTAGAATTGTAGAAAATTAGAAACTTATTTTTATAAATTGACTTAATTTATATATAGCATATTATATAAATAAAAATATTTGTTTTGATCGGTGAGATATTTTGTGAAGTGTGTATACACTAACAGGAGAATGGAAAATATCTTTTTATACCAGTTGCATTCCCTTATTGATTTAATGGTATCTTCATAACGGAAACTCTTTTATTCTATCAGCATAATACCAAAAATTTAACATGAAACTTTAGAATCACTCAAAAACTGCACCTAACACATTCGAAAACATATATTTTAGAATTGACAAGCGACACATTTTAATGTATGTATGTTAACAAAACCAAGTAAAAAAGAACTGCTCCAATGAAGATAATTGTGGTTAATTCTGTGATTTCTTCAAGATTGTTATTTTAAATTTTGTGTTATTTTATTTTTATTTTCGTAACAAAAACAGAATAGAAATGGAAATAAAAAGAACATACAGCTAAAATTCATAGGAGCTCGTCGTCAAAAAACGTGTCATACAACCTTCCATACAAAAATTAAAAACATCAGGCGTAAGATTGATTATATTATGAATCTTTAATATTTCTTGATGTTTTTATGGTTACATCATTAGAAACGGGACGTGAGCTATATAAGCTAAAGAAAAGGATCCTAAGAGTACAATATTTACATAAATGTCAAAGTGTCGAAATTTTGAGGGGCACAGAAGACACGTAGCAGATTTAGAATAGTTTTATAAACAAGGAGTTTCAGCTTCTGCCATATTTCTATTCAGAATAATGAAAAAATAAACAGGTCTGGAACTGCATTGTTTTCAACTATTCATTTTAACAAATCAATAGCTCCTTGGTGTAGCCGGTATAATGAATCTGGATTGGGATGCATTGGCTACTTTCTGACGATAATGTATAAAAAGAGATGCAACATTATCAGTTGCACCTCAAGAAATGTGATTTTGTTTTTATAGGTTTATTTCACTATGTGCATCTAACATCGTATTTAAGTTATTTGGCCAACAGCCAAAATGAGCACTCCTTCTAATTTGAAGATATAAAACTGAAAATTATCTGGCATTATAGAAATATTTTCAACAACATTCAGTAAAAAGCGGAAAACATTAAAAATAATTTATACTGTCAAATTGAAATTTAATAAAGAAATCACATTAAGTTCAACAACAAAACCAATAACAATAATAATAATTATTATTTGTTGTCCAGGGCTCACACGTACGGAGACAGAAGAGACACCCAGTAGAGGAAGAAGAGAATAAATTTCATAGAGCGGTTGATCTCCAACCCTGGTATACTATACTTGTTAGAAATCTTAGCTCTCAGCGATATTAGAAAATTATTGAAGAGACTGTGGAAGGAAATTGGGATATGAAGTTTGATTTACATAGTTAATCTACGCTGACTTACATTATACAAATTTTAATAAATACAATTAATAATAAAAAGCATTAATGATTAATTAATAAAAAGCAGTTAAAGACCTCTATAATCAGTCAATAACAAAGGTCAAAATAGGAAAGCGAATAACAGCAGGATGTGTTTTGTGAAGATATGGTTTGTAAAACCAGTGTGTTGTATATTACCAGCTCTTCCTATAATATTCATCGAAGACATTTTTAAAAAACCATAAGTATACACGAAAAATCATAACCAATATCGAGATATCCCTAATTCATACTATTGTGTTTTGCAAATGATCAAGTGACTTTATGATGATGTACGAGTGATTTATGCAAAAAATTATGATAATTTTATACAGAACATGACGACTTACAGAACAAGAAAATACGTCGAAGAATGTATAAAGTGTGGTGAGAGGTATATGTAGCGAAAACTGTGCATATAAATGTTGGAGGAGAGCAGAAGCCTTAATACTGGAAAGTGTAAGAAAGACAAAATAGTGCATAAAATACAAGTACTTAGAAGTGAAATTCTAACTGGAGAAAACATTAGATGTTACAGACAAGGAAACAAAAAGTCTGAGGAAGAAAGCTCAAATGTATGTTACGCGGAAGTAGCACTACAGAGGAAAATAAAAGGCAGTTTTTAATGTTAGCGTAGAAAGTATAATAACCTACAGTTCGGCGATATGGCCATTGGAAAAGCCTTAAGAGCAAGTGAAAAATGTTTGAAGGCATGCAGGCGGTAGATCTGTAAGAGGAAATATAACACAGGAAGTTCAATCGTAGGTGAATATCATAAATAATAATTGATTTGGCGTAGATGCGTTTGTCCGGAAACCTAATGCACTCTATCCTACTTCGACCGATTCTGACCAGGCAGACCGATAAAAAATAGCTGACGTGAAGACATGGATGACGATATGAGAGAAATGGGCCTTTACAAAGTCTTTTGGGGAAATGGACAAGAGAGATGTCGGAAAATGTTTTACTTGCCTTCAGGCATTTTAATGTGGCAAGTGTGGTTGATAAAAAGATATCACAATGCGCCTCCTCACTGTGCAAATATATTAACAATAAACGAATGGTTTTTATGTTCTAAGTAATATATATATGACGTACCGGATACGTAAATACTGTACTTTATTAACCAGAACGTTTTTCACTGCTTTGTATGGTAACGTGATAAAAACACGTCTTTTGAGCCTACGTCAAAAACTATTTACAAACTAAAGACACAGTTGTGAGAGAATGTATACTGTTCCCGTGACTACAAATATTAGGATAAGTTATTGTTTACAGGCTGGCTACAAGTAAAGGGGGACAGAGAGAAAGAGAGAGAGAGAGAGAGAGAGAGAGAGAGAGAGAGAGAGAGAGAGAGAGAGAGAGAGAGAGAGAGAGAGAAAACCGCCAACCTCATTGTTTTCGGCGTGTAACTTCTCGTGAATAATATATTGTATGTAGGAAGTTTCGAGCAAAGTTGTTTATCAAAAAACAGTAGACTATTTAGCCTATAAGCATTTACAGAAGACGTCAGAGTAAAGTTGTACTGCAAACTAGGTACGAGCGTAATGTTTCACACTTTCTTGATTCTATGTGACTTTTCGAGTTTGTATTCTAAAGTGTTTTTCAGCTCCGTTTACTTTGAGTTAGATACGCTAATACTTTGTGTTAGATACGCTAATCAAGTGTAGGCATGTACTCAGTTTTCCTCCCTCTCTCTCTCTCTCTCTCTCTCTCTCTCTCTCTCTCTCGTATATATGGGATCTACAGTTTAAATTTGCCACGGAAGATTAACTAAAGATTTTTTAACTAACTTTAAACGAATCTTGTTTAGGCAGGAATAACGATCGCTGGGCTATCGTAGCACTGTGGGAGGTGAACAACTGTTTTATAACCAGAGTAAATGTCTGCTCCAGAGAGAATCAAATCGAAGCCGCCGCTAATATATTTTCTGATATTAATAACAATTAGTAGGTATATTAAATACAGTAATATTCAATAACTCATATATTTAATATTTTTACTGTTTTATATTATTAACGATTCTTAATATATTCGATATTGATAGTAATAATATTAATAATAGCTTATTATTATGAATTATGGATTATTGCTACAAAAATTCTAACATTTTTAAACGTATTTAATTCAAGTATTTGTGCTAATCTTTGGAAAATTTTTTTAAAAACTGGAGGAGCAGCTATCGGCAGTTGCTATTTATTTGTTTTATTAAACAAAAGTATAAGCTGCAGTGTGTACTAGACTTCTTAGCAGAACTCTACAGATCTTACAGGTTTTAACTTAATATTAACTTATTTCTACCTGACCCAACAATCTAAATTCCTAAAACTAAAAATTTGTTCGATGTTTTATCTGGTTTTTGAGATTTGGCCCACTGTGGGACGTACACATAACCGTGATTCATTCCTTTACGACTGGCTGCAAAAAACTACAAACGTTTATTGACACGGTATACCATATAATATACAAAATATACACCGAACTACATTGGCCACGGTATCTACCAATAATAAAACGCTCCAGCACAGAATCGAATAACGTGCAAATATTTATGTGCATTTTGTGCAGTGCGCTATTTAAAAAATAATAAACACATCTACTGCTATAGTTAACCTGCAACTGTTGCGAATTGTGTGCGACAAATTGCGATACAGTTTTTGCAAACTGCAATTTTAATTGAAAAATAATTTATATTGATAGCTTGCTGCTTTCAACATTGTTTTTCTCAAAAAATAGGCTACAGTAAATTTATCACAGACAAATATATACGTACATTATTGATTATTTCTCTCTTTTCTTAAAATGATTGTCATATTTCTGCATAATTAACATTAATAGTACATTCCAAGTTAACAAAATATTGCTACTATAGTTAATTCCAACCCGTTCTCAGTAACTCAATCAGTAACTGTATTTAATGTGGTATCTCGTATTAGCTACAATCAATTTCATCTTTCTCATAATTACGGCCAAAGAAAGAAAGGAACGCAGGTTTTGAATTGACACAAAGATCCTTTACACTTAATCTTGGCTATGCATTGAATGCCTCTTATAAAATTCACTTTACACTTCAGAGGCTAAACCGTCTCTAGAAATCTACTGACTTCTTAAGTGAACAACTACCATTAGTTTTAGAAGCAATTTGGAGCAGCTTCATTCTATTCTTACAATTTATGTTTAAAGCTGTTTTTGAAGTAACCCATTTATTAATATCACGTAGTAATTTTCCACTGCCACTAGTATACAGAGAAATCAAATAAGTAACTGGTCTCAAAGAAAAAAAACACTTCAAACAGTTTGATGAGTACGATTTCCGCTTGCAGCCCCACAATCTAGATCAGACAGTTTTACTTTTTAGTTTTAGAAATTTTACGTCCTTCTGTCATATCCGGGAGGTAATATGTCATTCGTTATCCTCCAGGTGGTATCCTTACCTCACAGTGATCTCAGCGTCATAAAGGGATCACCAAGTCCGGACGGATTAAAAATAAAAAAATACAATTAACAAAACTGAAATGTAAAAAGACGAGAACAAAATACATCCACAGTACACAAAATTTTCAGTAATGCCTGACCTATGCCTTTTACTATAGATCACAGATATACTTGTGTACGCTAACATCACAAAAGCCATAATGTACAAAATCACAAAGGCACAAAGGGCAGTGGAACGAGACACTTGCTACTCGTAAGACTAATACGCAGAGAAATAAACGAATAGATTACATACATGCACAAATGCGTAGAATAACGCGTTGCTAGGCTGAATTGGATCTTTGCGAGCCACAACAGCTGACACAAAATAACAGGTGCAATTCCATGGTGGAATACACGCAGAGAAGTATCCCAAGTGAGATAGATGGTACCAACACATATTGGATACACAAAGGATACGTAGATTACCTTGTTACATAATAGAGGATAATGTAAAAGGCAAAGACAATCTACATTTTGTTTGTGTGTTTCCCAAACGTACTCATATACTTTCTGGTAATTTGTAGACAACATTTACGAGGATCCCATGACTAGTGATTTGACAACAATTGAATAAATATTGGTACAGCCAAATAGCGTGTAAGTTTAAATTAACAGGGTTTGTGTATAAGAAGATGCTAAATATTCTTATACCTCATCTATCAATAGATATTTTAGGATTAGAGCTCTAGGGCTAATGAAAACAAAAAACAATGGATAGATGAAAAGTTATCACTTTATGGAGTAGAGATAAACACACACACACAGAGCTTGTGGATAATGTTGGAGCATATATGAAGACGTGCAAATTACAAGTACAAACTAAATACTATAATTTTAGTTAAAATTATGTACAATTTTCTGAAAAAAGTGCAGCGACTTTATTCTTATTAAAATGAAAATGTGTTCACTTATTATTATATTATATTATATTCTAAAATTAATATTAAACTAATGCTAACCTAATTATAACCACCATCAGTTCGAGAAATAATAAATTGCAGAGGTATAATTCATGTACTTCTGATGCCCCCTTTCTATCAAATTGATGACAGAAATCAGTGTTTGAAGAGTCATTAGTGATACTCAGACACACCATGGGCAACAAAGCCCAAGACGTGAAAATTAGTTAAATTTAATTAGCCTAACTGCAAACAAGCAAAAAACTTGTCACAAAAAATTTATTATTAAATGTTGTCAGAGTAGTATCAAAATTATTATAAACAACGTAATGTTATCATATGTATACACTTGAATGTTTACATAACAAATTGTAATAATCTTATAATAGGCTACATTATGTACAGCTATAATAGGTACCGATAAAATTTAAAAACTTTAAAAATATCTGTCTAGCATAGTAGGTCTTTACAAAAATGATGGTAATTGTACAATATGGATTTTGAAATATACATTTTGAAATAAACATAAAAATATTTTGAGAATATTTCGAAAATATTTTGAAATAAACATTTTTAATTAAGTTGAAAGACACTCACAAATTTTATAGTGCAGCCCTACCTATACGCAATTAATGGTGAATATAGTCTAATAATAATTATTATTATTATTAGATAATTATAATTATTACAATTATAATTATATTGTAATGATTTTTCATCCAAATATGGTATGTATAGCTCTGAATCGTTCACACGAAGCAGCCTTGAATAATAATAAATAAATTAATTAATATATAACTTTTTTATAAGAGTGGGGGAAATGCTTTATGCAAAGCGTCCGTAATTGGCAAATGGTAGAAATCGCAGTAATCGCGAACAAGTTTGCATCACGAGCCCTAAATTGCGCACACTAACTTCATGTATTCGTACCTCCTAAAACGTAAATCACAACCCGTCTGCACGTGTGGCGGAGCACTTACAGTGAAACATATAATTGAAGACTATAGTGCTCAAGCAGAGACACAGAGTAAAAGGTAACCTGAAAGAAGACCTCGGAAATGAACAGTTAGCGATAGGCAGAACTCAGTCCTTCCTAAAAGCAGCAAGATTACTATATAGGCTCTGAAAAGTTTGTTTTGAGTCTTGGTGTGTAGTTTCCACATTGGTTGATCAACTATAATCTAGAGGACAACAACAAATACAGCCGAGCAACACTCCTGGTCGACTTCGTTGGGTTACAGGGCTTAGTTGCCGAGCCCTCAAAACATAAGAAAAAATAATCAGCAGCTTCCGTAAATATGTCCACTTAGGAGTTTACTTTTGTGCATAGAAACATCAAAAGATACGTTACATACTAATAGTTAAAAAAATTAAGGTTCTGTTGAGGGTGGAAAAATAATTTTGTGTATTCAAGTTTCGAAAAATATTTTAAACTGTTGTAATGACACAAAACACATAACAGCTGTAATATACGTATTAAATAATTAACCTGAAGCTCAGTACTACATTTGATAATGATTAAAAAAATAATTATTTATTATATAATACGAATTATATTATCGCTGATTCTACAACTTAATAGCATCGTAAGAATCAAAACAACAAATTAAAAATACAACATTAGATATCTTCAAGTTTGACAGTCGGAAGATCATCCTTCGACTTCCAAATCACCGACCAGAGGGAAGAGAGTTTTAAGAGGCATTTGACACACAGTAATAGACACAGTAATACAAGAAAAAGCAGAGCATTTCATAAAAATAGGGAATGAGATATGATAATGTAGTTAAATGTGTTTATGATGCGTTTATGAGGATAATGAGAAAAATTGTTGTGGAAACTCAACAGAATAAATTACCGACTACATAAACTCCGACTGACTTCTTGAATACGACTATGTGAGTATGATATTAGAAGAAACAGTCGACAGGAGAAATAGTAGGAGAAAACCAGTACGGAGTTTTTGGGTCAAGTGGCTGCGTTTGAAATGAACAAAGAACGAACAGCACAATGCTGACGACTACAGAATATGATCAGACACCAGCCTCCAAGTTGAGGTTGCAAGAAGAAGTAGAAAAAGACGTTGTAATAAATAAATATTTAAAACTAGTCGTTTTTTTTTTTAGTTGATTTAGTATTCAAAACGGGTGGGTCTGCAGTACTGCTAGTTTGGTGGTCAGAAGTGTAGCAAACCAGGAATGTGTAACCTCGCATAGAATAATGCAGGGTAATAGCAGTGATAAGGATTTGTTTGTAGATCTTCAATACCGTTTTTAGATCTTATTTTTGCATTAAAATGAGGGTTAAGTGTACACTACTTTTTTATACAAAATTCTTGGATTTCGTTGTCCATGACGTGTCCGTTACTTAACTAAATATCACTATAATATTGACGACTCGGAACACAAAGTTTTTTATAAGCAAAAACGTAAAGTTTTACCTTACAGCCTAAACCGGCTTTCACCTATAGAAGGCTTCATCAGAGGCTGTCGTTAGTAGCGCTGCTCGTCTTGTTGTTGGCGACGAGAAAGTGTTTCGAAAGATTGAAGCTGTGTGTGTGTGGTGAGATGTGTTCGAATAATGCGTGCGATTTGAATTGTGTCTGTTCGTTTAGGATGTCGTTTTTATTTGTTTTTGTGTGTTTGTATATTTCTAATTGTTCTAGAGTGTCTAGTTTTCGGCCTTTTGTGTGTACGTGTAGTATGTTCATGTTATTGTCGATGTTTTTATATGTGTGGTTTGCTTCAATGAGGTGGTTTGCGAAGGTAGATTCTGTAGTGGTGTGGAGTGCTTTAGTGTGTTCAATGTATCTCTGTTTGAAGCTACGTCCTGTCTGGCCTATGTAGAATTTACTGCAATTTGAACAATTTAGTTTATATACACCGGGTAGATCGAATTTGTTTTGTGCTTTGGGCATGCGTTTTGATAGTGTGTGTTCTGTTTTTTTAGTAGTTTTGTAAGCGATTCTGTATCCTGCTTTTTTGAATTTGTGGGCAATTTTTTCTGTTTGTTTGTTGATGTATGTTAGTGTTATGAATTTGTTGTTTTCTGTCTTTGTCTGTTGTTTGTTTTGTGTTTTGTGTAGGAGTTTACTGACTATTGTTCTGTCATAACCATTAGATTCTGCTAGATATTTTATCGTGTTTAGTTCGTCTTTGTAGTCTATTTCATCTAAGGGGATGTTGTTAAGTCTATGTATCATGGTTCTAAAAGCAGCTAGTTTGTGTTGTATTGGGTGATTGGAGGTGTTGTGTATTAGTGTGTCAGTTGTAGTTGGTTTTCTGTATATACTGAATTTGTGCCTGTGTTCTAGTTTTGTGATGGAGAGGTCTAAGAAGTTTATGGTATTGTTGTGTTCGTATTCGGCAGTGAAGGTTATGTTTTTATGTATTTTGTTTATGTGCGTTAGTAACTGTTCACATTGTCTTTTGTTTCCCCTGTATAGTATTAGAATGTCATCAACGTATCTATGCCAATATAGTATTTTATGTGAGTGTCTGTCATTGTTTGTGAGTATTTTTGTTTTTTCTAAGTGTTGGAGGAAGACTTCTGCTAGAATGCTGGATATGGGGGAGCCCATGGGTAGGCCGTCGTTCTGTGTGTAGTATTTATTGTTGTAAGTAAAGTAGTTTTGTTTTGTGATAATGTTCAGAGTTTCTGTTATTTCATTGATAAGTTCGTCTGGTGTGTTGTTCTGTTTGAGTTTGTTTTGTAGGATGGTGATTGTTTCAGGTATGGGGATGTTTGTGTACAGGTTTTTAATGTCAAAGGAGGCTAATGTGGCTTTATGGGGGATGTGTATGTCTTTTATTTTTGTTACTAGGTCAGTGTTGTTTTTTACTGCAATGTTGTTGTCTATTTGTGTGTGTTGTCTAATAATTTTGTCTAGATATTTTGCCAGTTTGTGTGCATTACGGTAGTTGATAATGGGGCGGATCGGAATGTCTTCTTTATGGATTTTGGGAAGCTCTTGGAGTGTAGGTGCTGATGGTCGGATTTGTTTCATGTAGGGCTTTTGTTTATGTGTCATAATGTGTTTGGCTTTGTTGACTATTTGTTTTACTGAGTTTTGGTATCTGTCAGTGGGGTCGTGTTTTAGTTCTGTTTAGTTGCTCTGTTCTATGAAGTCTTGTACTTTTTTGTGTAGGTTGTCTGTGGGGATAATTACAGTCGTGTTGCCTTTGTCAGCTTTTACAAATGTGATGTTGTGTTTGTGTGCCTTTTCCCTCAGTTTGATGGCTGTGTGTATTTCTGAGTTGTGGTTGTTGTTGTCTGGTGTCTTATGTACTCCTATTGTGTTGTTTATATTATGTCTTAATGTGTCTTGATGTTCTGGTGCTGTGTTTTGTATATTTGTTTCTGTGTCAATTATGAGCTTTGTTAGTGTTATGGTTGTTATGCTTCACTGCCGAATACGAACACAACAATACCATAAACTTCTTAGACCTCTCCATCACAAAACTAGAACACAGGCACAAATTCAGTATATACAGAAAACCAACTACAACTGACACACTAATACACAACACCTCCAATCACCCAATACAACACAAACTAGCTGCTTTTAGAACCATGATACATAGACTTAACAACATCCCCTTAGATGAAATAGACTACAAAGACGAACTAAACACGATAAAATATCTAGCAGAATCTAATGGTTATGACAGAACAATAGTCAGTAAACTCCTACACAAAACACAAAACAAACAACAGACAAAGACAGAAAACAACAAATTCATAACACTAACATACATCAACAAACAAACAGAAAAAATTGCCCACAAATTCAAAAAAGCAGGATACAGAATCGCTTACAAAACTACTAAAAAAACAGAACACACACTATCAAAACGCATGCCCAAAGCACAAAACAAATTCGATCTACCCGGTGTATATAAACTAAATTGTTCAAATTGCAGTAAATTCTACATAGGCCAGACAGGACGTAGCTTCAAACAGAGATACATTGAACACACTAAAGCACTCCACACCACTACAGAATCTACTTTCGCAAACCACCTCATTGAAGCAAACCACACATATAAAAACATCGACAATAACATGAACATACTACACGTACACACAAAAGGCCGAAAACTAGACACTCTAGAACAATTAGAAATATACAAACACACAAAAACAAATAAAAACGACATCCTAAACGAACAGACACAATTCAAATCGCACGCATTATTCGAACACATCTCACCACACACACACAGCTTCAATCTTTCGAAACACTTTCTCGTCGCCAACAACAAGACGAGCAGCGCTACTAACGACAGCCTCTGATGAAGCCTTCTATAGGTGAAAGCCGGTTTAGGCTGTAAGGTAAAACTTTACGTTTTTGCTTATAAAAAACTTTGTGTTCCGAGTCGTCAATATTATAGTGATATATACAAAATTATATTATAGTGAATATGTCACTTCAAAGTGTACTAGAGTTAACAATAATTTTTATAGGCTAACTACTTTTGAAGATCTCGAGAGTCTCTGTAAAATTATGTTTTACCGATATCCTCGATAAATCGTTTCGATAGTACCGCACTATCAAATGACAACGATGACTTTGTTGGTTCTAAGAAACCAAGAAATAGTAAGAAACTATATTAAAAACTAAGCAATAAAATACAATGTGATAAGCAGAAGGAACAAGTCTACACAATTTTAATAAAAGCAATTGTCTTCGACTTGGAGTTTCTAAACTCAACAGTAAAGCTTTCCATTTTTATTTTTACTTCTATAAACATTTTACTCTTTATTTGCTACAAATGTGTGTGTGTGTGGTCTGTTTTTCCAAAAATAAAACACCGGTTCAGCAGTTGTTAAGTAACTGCTAGTTGAAAACTCTCTAAGTAACATTTACGAAAATTTATTACCGAAGTTTTATTTTATACTTTCTTATCTCTCAGTACCTTTTAACTGGTGAAACTTTCTTTAATTCTCTTATCATGTGTGCATGCAATTTTTAGTACTGACTTGTAATGTGTACATAAGTAATCCGCAGACAATATTTCTTGAATATTGACTCCAATTTTGATCTGTCGTGTTACAGTCAAACTGGCATCAAACTTCCAGTCAAAGTTTAAGTATCCACACGGACCCCAAATCAAATCCCTACAGGCTAAGGATAAAATCTCAGTTGTTGTTTAACTTATATTACCCTGCGGGGCTTTATCATGGTGCCGGCATTAATTGCTCCAACAGGCTCAGGTACAACCAGTAACTGACCAAGTCTGATGCAAGCAGTTATTCCGCCACCCAAGCAGAACGTAATGCATGCCCGTGAGCCGTTACACGGAATGGGGCTACACTTTCGTCTGTATAGAATCACCAGAAGCCACTCTAGAGTTCCACAATCCGGAATCCGGAGCCTTAAGACAGAGATTTGCAAAAATAACTACACATACTTCTTGTACGAAGTGTAGCAAATCTCTTCACTCCACGATATTGTACCTCTTAAACTTAAAAACATTTTTTTGAAACTATCGTAACTTAAATAGGTTAAGTTTTGTTGTAGTAAACAAATAATGTTATATCTGTCTGACACAATGCAAAACTATATTTTTCTGTCTATTAACTTAATGGAAACGAACGCATTCGAAGGCAAAAAAAGGTAGTCAAATTATGCAAACTGTTAAGTAATACGAACTAGTAGGCCTTATCTTGGATGTCTTGGATGTTGTTGGAGTTGTTGGATACCTTCGATTAGAGATATTTTAAATCGGATTAAAATATTCTTTAAATATGGCACCTATCGGAAACGTTGAAGTTTTATTTTAGAAGCTTCTTTAAGAGAAAATTTTAACAAAATAAAAGTTATATTGTTATTATAGCTTTTTTTATTATAGGTGACGGAGGTAAAAAAAACTAAAAAACGCCTGATAAACGATAAATCTATAATTAATAAAAATATAATACAGGTTTTGCTGAACACATTATTTGTGTAATAGATAATCACACATTAGGCATAGACAGTGTCGCATTATTACACCGAAGCAGCAAAAGTGAAGTTCTACATCTTTTAGAGATACCAAAAATTTTAAAAAGTTTAAAAACAAAAGAAAACCATCATTAATTATCATTAATGATAATTAATTATGGTCTGCAATATCCACGTTATTCAAACAATAATTTAATTTTGTTTTATTTTATTTTTACATTGTTTTATACAGAAGACAATCTCAGCAATACTTCAGTCAGTCATTTAAACTATGTTTATAAAACTGTTGTTTCATTTAAACTAGGTTAAATTATATATATTGTAAATATATCATACATTGTACTGGGAATTACATATTGTTTTACTTGTCAATTGGTTACTATAAATTAGACTCAAAAGCTTACTGAATGCTTTTATAATCCCCTAGTAATTGTACTATACATAAGCCTGTACTGTATATCCTGAACTTACTTAAAGTGACAAGTAAATTATCTTCACACAAACGCCCATTGTATATGCTTTATAATTAATTATCCAGTAACGGTACTTTATTTTGTTCCAAACAGTAGATCACTCACCTTTGTTCATCCGTTTTACTGAGTTTTTCCAATAGTCCGCTTTGTCATACACTACCTCCACACCTCCCCCGTTTTCCATATACTTCAAATCTCTCAGAGGTTGAAATCTGACCTCTCAAGCTGTCCTAACTGATAAAAAATTGTCAGGAAAATAAATATTATCTGTGAAAAACATGTTGACCCTCGCCTCCTGTGACGTTTCTTAGTCACATTTCTATGTCCTATATCAGGGGTCTCCAAACTTTTTCACTTGAGGGCCGAATTGAAAAATCTTGGAAGTCAGGCGGGCCACCCACGCACACGCGCGCCCACACACACATACACACATATATTGCAATAGATCAACTTTTATTGTACTAATAAGGACATACAGAGTGTATAAAAATCACAAACAAGTCTATTATGGAGGAGATGAAAAATTATTTATTGTACACACAAACCTAGTTTTTAAAGAGGTACATTGTATTATAAATTGTCATGTAATGTAATTTGCAATAATAGTTTATAATGTTCGATAATATATCGGTTTTACTTGATTGAGGCTACGACCTCAGTACGTGCAATCCTCCGCTTCCTACCGCCGCTCCCGTCCTGGCGTCCTCTTCTTCAGCGTCACTTCTTCTTGGTGTCCTCTACGTCCTGGCATCCTCTTCGTCCTGGCGTCCCCTTCGTCCGGCGTCCTCTTCGTCTTGTCGCCCTCTTCTCAAATACGTTAAACACACAATGCTTATTATTTTCCCTAGAATAGTTTATTTTTAATTGATATGTAAATTTTATCACTCTCAGGGTAAATATGGGTATCAATTTAACAAGGTGTATTAGTAGTACACCTTCCACGCAATCTTGAAGTGTCTTTATATTTCCTAAGCGGATATCTTAAACTTACACGAAAAGCACTATACTAACTTATATTATAATTCTATTTAAATACTCGGCTCTGTACGCAGAACTTCGTACAGAATAGCAAGAATTATGTTAAGTTATACTTTTCTATGTTCGCTCGAGAAAAACTCTCTCACTCACGAGCTCAACTTCACCTTGCAACTGCAACAGACAGACTGTGACGATCTTTACTCTACAGAGAATGAATGTTACTGAATTTAGTGTATTCCGATTGGCTAAACCCAAGTCACATGATTGATGCTTTCAACAGATATAAACTTTTCCAGAAAGAGTTTGTATAAATATGCACTAACTTGCATTGAATTATCTACAAATTTTTATGACCCTATTAATGATAACTATCTCAAATTGTGTTGTTCCTACTTAAAAAAACCATACTTCTAAAATAGTTATGAACCACAGAGTACACATAAATTGAAGCTATTTACATAAATAATTCATTGTCACAGTTTCACGTCGATCGGTTAATTACCGCGGAAGATATATCGATCATTTCATATGTACTGAATTTCATAGAACCTTATTTCTCGCAAATCTGAAACTGGAAATTAAACGTATGGCTTATAAGGAGTACGTAGATTTTTTTTTAATTTTTGACCAGGCACCTACTCACAGCGAGAAAGTTATAGACAAAATATAAAATTTATTCTTTTTGATAAGGAGTTCTTAATACGGATGCTTTTTAGCCCATAACAAGAGTTGGCAACGTTACAGTAATTCCCGCCACCGCTCTGTGACCAGATACTCACCTGACATAAGAGATTGATGATAATATTAATAACAAAGTACTGTTTAAACTGGTTTTATATAAAACTAAACCGTCGGTTCAAATCTTTGTTATAAATTAGGTCGTTTATATTGTTTTTAAATGACTTAATCACATTTCTGTTTAATCACTAATATTATCTAGGCCCTATATTTATCTTATTAGCTTATTATTTTAATTAACATTTAAATAGTTATTCCTTATAATTATTTAATTAACTTTATTATTTTGTTATTATTTAATTAATTACTGTATTTTATATACTTACTACTCAATAATTAAGGGTGTACTAATTAATAATAAGTACTGATAGTATAGGTACTTATTAATTAATTTTAAATTTATTATTGTATGTCATTAATTACAATTACTTTCGTTGTGTCTTGTGGTCGAGTAATTGTGTTTGAACGTTATCAGCTCAGAAATGGGACTTAACTAACCTATGTGTGTATACTATTATTGTGTCATATTTAATTATTTGACATGATAGGAGAAAGTTTCAATTTGTGGACATATTCACACGCATCTATGCAGTCCTCTCACGTATGTCCCTTAACATTAAAGACAGCTACAACCGCTTAATGTGTACTGGTAATAGTTAAAAGATGTTCCCTATGTTATTTACGTCTAAGAATCTTAATCTCATCTACAGTATAATTTTGAGTCTAAAGTAGCTGAGGCATAACATGGAATAATAAAAATCAGTAATGAGCGCAATAGTTATAGCGCAATATGAAGGCAGGTAATCTATAAGATAAACGCAGCGCAGTATCCGAAGATAAACGTTAACCACATCTAGGGCCGAAATAGACGGAATCATAACACGGGCTACGGATGTTAATAATATTCTGTGCATTGAAGAACATGGGAAATTAGGTCAAACGAAGAAGAAGTAAAATAAAATAAAAGAGTAAGAGTAACACGAAGAACAATCAGAACACCAGATGTTACCACCAAATTCGAATTCTATGCTTTGAGGGAGTCTTCAGTGCCTTGGGGAAACTTTTACCTGGAGTCTTTTACATAAAACATTAGTTAAGCAAAATTAGTGAACATGTAACAGATAGGTATACTACGATATTTATGCATCGTGTATTGCAAGGACATGAGTATTAACTAAAGTATGTGTTATCATACCTTTCCTAACTAAAAAGTAAAAAACTCAAAAGAAGCTACTAGCTGTAACTCTTCCAATAAAAAAAGAAACATACAAGGAACACACGTTTTACTAAGTTTACGGATTCGAGCATCAATAAACTTGTTTGGACATCGATACGTAGGGAGTAAGTTCGCCTTCACACGTACCAAAGCTTCTTTGTGATATACGGCGCAACTGTTTAACCAGAGTTTCAAAGTTCCAGACTCTCCCTTTAAGCTTACTTTAATAAAAGAGAGCAGGAAACTCTAGTCGTAGCCCGAAATTATGTTACAAGGGTTTACTAAAACTTTTGAATACGGTAGATATATCATTGACGGTAATTTCGGCTTAAATTATTTTGGATAAATAATAATATTTTAATTACAACAACAAAGAAAAGAATTTTCTTTCTGCATCTGATTTATGGAGAACGAACATTTTTCAAATTTTACGATTTCACTATTTCTACGTTTAATATAAGAAATGCAAACATATACAAACGCATTAACATTTATAACGAATTTTCCTAAATAAAGCATAATTTATAACTGAATAACGACAGTGTAAAATTTTACAAAAATAAATTACTAAAGCCTCCTGCTATCTACGAATGGTAAGTACGAATTGAATACAAATGTATTTACGGCTCATTTGATTATAATTGTATTTCCATTTAGAAAAAACACTCTTAAAAGCTTACAAAATTCCAAATTAAGGAGGTAGTAAAACAGATTTCTAAATTTCAAAATAAAAAATAAAAACAACTCGTAGTATGTTAATAGAAACAGCTTAAGAGTACTAGCACAACGCTGTCCATGTTTCGGTTGGAGTTATAAGCGTATCTCATCAATGTCATAAAGTACATGACATACACAAAACATGAAGTACATAACCATGTGTTTCGCAAAAGACTAAGAACTAGTTTCTCACAAAACAAAATTTACAAAAAACATAAAAAAACTTATGAATTAATGGTATATTATTACAACATACAACATAAACTTTGCAAACAATTTAAAATTAAAAAATTTTTTAAATCCAAACCAGATTTTTATTAAATATTTATTGTGTATTTTGCGTAACTAGATAGGCGTAGTTGAGTAATAGAGAGTAAACATTTTAACTTAATGTGGCTCCATAATCTAAAGCTTTCTGATTATTTTGTAGTAGTAATTCAACGGTACACTTTTATTAGGTTCGAAGCGAAATGTAGGCTACTACAGTACGAAACGGAATGACATACACTCTTATACTTTGTCAGCTACTATGGCAAAGAGACAGTGAAACTTTTATTTACATGCGTGAACAATCGTATATTCCCAATAAACACTACTAAATATTACATTTAGGTTACGAGATGAGAACACTGAAGATTTAGTTTGTCTGTGGTATTTACATAAATGCCACGGAAGATGACGTCCCGAACGTCGTCAAGGCTATACTGTACTTACTTAGAAGCTTTATATGGTTGTTTTGGGCAATGCCTGCAAATTCGTATTGAAATATATTGTTAAGACGGTATCACTGATTGTCGTATGGTACAGTGGAAACAAATTACAGACACAAATGAAATTACTATAACCAGCTTTAGTTAATCACAAATAACAATTAGTAATCAACTCGTACAATAATTCAAGTTAAATTTGTCCACACGCAATAATAATGTCAACTACAAAGAATTCTGCACTAATTATAACACAACAACCACTTGATGAATCGCCCAACATAAACTGACTTCTAAGCTGCAGTTGCCGCCTATATACAGCCTATAGGATTCCAGGTAATGTTCTAGAATGCGTACTTATACGCTGTCCAGGCAGTGAAGGCGGCTAGAGGGTTACGAGACCCTTGGCTCACGCACGCACACTGGCAGGCCGCCTAACAATAGACGGGGGACGGCACTTGACCTGTGCTTCTGTCTTTTTAAATACAGCTTACTATAATAAATTAAAATTTGTTATTCTGCTTAATCTTATAGTTTTGGTCGTTCCATTTAATTCAGACTGTGATTTCATTTAAAATAAGTCCAAACACGAAGTTTGTATGACGATTTTCAAATGTTTTACTCTTATTTGTTTATTTTGAAATATTGTGATGGCTAAACTTCTGAGAATTATTTACGCGACTGTTATTAAAAAATGTTATTATTAAAAACTAAGATTATGATCATTTAATTTACTTTTCAACTATTTTTCTGAGACACGTGACGATTTAAATTTAAAACAAAAACAAAATAATAATCTTACATTAAATCGCACTATTAAACCGAAGAACACCCCTGAACTAACTCATAATAGTAATGAGAATTAAAAAGGGAATTTAACTAAAATAATTATCTAAAACTGAGAAAGCAAGAGTTTAAATACTGTTAACCCTTTATTAAATTATCATGCTATGACCTGTGTATACCGGATCCAACTTGCATACCGACCCGGCATTAAATAAAAAATACCTGTAAACTATAATGTAAATAATAAATAATTCAAAGTCACTAGTAGTAGTTGTAATACATTCTGTAGACAAGCAAAGTCTTGATTGTTTATTATGTCGAACTGTAAGACTGTATTACTAATTAAAAGTTGGAACCATGTTATGGCGGAGTATTTACTCCGCGTCGTTGCAATTTTCCTGTTGTAACAATGTAGGACTTGAGATGCGACGTTCAATCTGTAAACAGCTCCAAGCGGAGCGCTGCACAAAATGTTTTTTTAAATTTTTTTATTAGCTTCAACTAACAGTGTGGAGATCTATGTAACTAAAATGTAGTGTGTTTTAACACAAAGATGTGAAAGAATAAAATAAGTGTGTAAGGTGACATCTCCTATTAAAAATATAGTTCAAGTTATTTTAGGGTTCCGTCATAATGTGTAACGAATATGTAAACTCAAATACTACTGTACTATTACAAATGTGATGTGAATAACTGTGAAAAGTGAAGACTAAGACCTCAACTGCATTTACACTACCACTGAGAAACAGGACGACTTCATTCTAGATGACACCGTAGCATCCACTTCATCATTAGTTGACTCCGAGGACCTCCACCGGAAAGACTACCACGATGACAACCCACTACTAAGAGAGTAGAGAAGAATCACGCGGCAGGACATGGACTGAAACGATTAACTAGAGGTGACGCGGAAGCTCGTCTTCCGTGAATAATGTATCTTTTAAATATAAGTAATTTTAAATAAAAAAGACTTTAAATGACAATCTCTAAGCGTTAAGAATAACAATGTTGTAACAAGAAATTTCAGAAATAATACTTTGTAACATAACTCTTGTGATGTAGCTTTGGAACATCGCACAACAAAATAAAACCATTCTTCAAATGGTATTTTAAGTAATAATGTAATTGACTAAAGAAGTAGAGTAAATTTGAAAATTCCTAACTAGTTTAAAGAGACTCGGATCCGAGGTGAATACACTAACTGTATTATCATTTTTAATATAGAAAACCCCCTTACGATTTCAGTGTAAGCTAAAACTTTTATTTGTAATGTATTATCAATCATACGTAAATAAAGAGATGTCATCTTTGTTACATACTAAATTGAGTGCATAAATCAGCAGACTTCCCTCCCCAGTTTCCTTTTATTAGAGTACTTATAATTATTGATAGTGATTTGATTAATTTTCAGTTTGTTACAACGAAGGCAGCCTGTATAATTGGTCAGAGTCAATTATTACGGGTTCCCTAGGTTATAACGTAGCCGACACGTTATAACACTCCCTTTGGATGCCAGAAGCCGGTTAAATGGCCCTATGGTTCATTGTTGGAACTGCTAGCGGCCGATCTCGCTGGCTTTTTGTATATTCATCGTAGCGGATGCATTACTTTTAGTATCTTTTTATACTACACGTCAAATTAATTCTAAATAGTTAGGCTACTTTACTTTTTTATACAAGGCTTTAAACTCGAGCTCAAAATTTAACTAAGTATATACTCGGAATTTTAAAATTAACTTCCTCTCTGCGTTCAAAGCTCTGATGCTTATTTTGCAGGCTTGAGACTGCCGATGGCCGAATTAAAAGTTATATACAAGTTTTTCCCTATTTACAAATTTACAACAATTAAAAATCAAAATTCTAATAAAATATTTACAAAATGTAGCAATTTTGTTGTTTTGCTAAATGTAGCTTGGGTTGAGTGCAACTTTATACTATGTGCACAACCAAAATCGTCTTCGTCAGTGGTGTCGTCATATTCATCCTCATCGGAGTCATCAGGTGCTAAGTTTATAATCAGTTCCTGAACACTTGCTTCATTTAACCCCTCGTTCCTCCAGTCTTCATCAATCAACTTCTCTACATGGTCGACGTATTTAGTCCACATGTCGGAAGTAAAGTTGACAACAGATTCTCTAAATAGGTTTTCAATATCTGCCAGTTTAAAGGTTGTATTCCTAACCTTTACGTAATTTTTTAGGTTCGCCCAAACCATTTCAATAGGGTTGTAATGACAGTGATAGGGCGGTAGACGAATTACTTTGAAACCCAACACTGATGCTTTTTTATCGATCACATAGGTAGGCGTTGGTGGCTTATTTAATCGAACTAACGCATATAGTTCCACCTTAAGAAGGTTATCTGGGAAAGGGACGCCTCGAGCTTTCAACCAGCTGATCATTTCCGCTTTTGTTGATGACGATGTCGGTGGTTTGTTTAGAATCCTGGAATGATACGGAACATTGTCCATAACAATAGTTGCTCCTTGAGGAATGGATGGCAGTAATGTATCGAAGAACCATGATTCAAAAACAGTCGCATTCGTGTCTTCATGGTAATCTCCTGTCTTCTTAGATTGGAACACAAAAGGGGGAGCGCTAATCCATCCGTTGGAGCCACCAGCATGCAGATGATCAATCGTTTGCCTTTACCCAAAGGGCCGCCGAGAGTTCCTTGGATAGTGCCATCAGTCCAACCAGTGTCCTTTCTCGTGTTTTTGATCCAGGTCTCTTCCAAAAATATAGTGTTTTTAATATTTACTTCAAGCATCTTTCTTAAGAAACGACACCTTAACTGGGCCACTGACGGCTTTCCATGAGGATTTTTCTGCTGTTAAATTTCTTGTACTGAAATCCCATGTCTGATAATAGCGAGCTCAGTGAAGATTTTCTTCCCATATACAGTCCAGCTTCTTGAAGTGACACACAAAGTTGTCTGAGGGTAGGCGCTTCTTTTCGAGCATAGTAGCTCAATATGTGACGTCGAACAGCTCCTTTGTCGAAGTCATCCATGTCTGTTAATGGCCGCTTTCTCTTCAAACTTTTCTTCCGAGGAGTATGAATAATAATATTTTCCCTTTTGGTGCTGTTTAAGGTGTTATCTTGTTGATCGTCCTCAGCTGTGATTAAATCAATATCTTCAACTACACAGGGATCTTCTTGATTTTCCAAATAATCTCTGCGTTGATACGTTGTATTGTTCTCAACGGAATGCCACAAGCATCTGCTGTTCTCTGCATTACTTTCTTAGTATCACGTAAAGGACCTCCGTTATTCTTCTCTTTCTCAAAATAGAACAGAACAGAAGCAATCATTATTCTGCATTGAGTATGTCAAACTTGGCGTTTTTTACAAGAACTCATAATCACAAATCAACTATACACTAACCACAAATGAACTGATTCACTCACAATATACGCGACAGATCGGCTCTCTGACAAGACTGGCTGGTCTCACTACCCCGTGCAAGCTATTTAACGACTAAAACAAGTCGCCGGGTAATCAGTGACTCACTCGGGGTATCCGGTACACGAGCAATGACCTCTACTGTTTGTTGGTTTGAGGGTGAATCACCCTCTCTACCTGGAAAAATGACTATAGCGACCAAGTGTAAACCAAGTAAGGAAGGGACGTCTCTCTTGCATGTTACTGAAATCTGTAATACCGGTAATTATTTTCCAAATTACGTGATACAATAATACACATTTAATTCCTGACGCGCTACCTCGTCCTCTCAAGTTATAGTTAGAGTTTAATAACATGGACAGTAAATTTTTAATATATTTACATAGATACAAATCACATTTCATTTTGTGTGTCTGTAAAACAATAATATATAATATTGGTGTTCTGAAGTTTAACAATAATTAACAATAGTTCAAAATAAACAAATAAATGTAAAACATTTGAATATCGCCATAAAAACCTTGGTGTTTGGAGTTATTTTAAATGAAATTACAGTCTGAATTCAATAGAACAATCAAAATTAAAAGTTTAAGCACGACAATAAAATTTAATTTATTGTAGCGGACTGTAACTAAAAAGACAGCAGCGCAGGTCAAAGGCCTGTCCCTGTCTATTGTTAGGCGGCCTGTCAGTGCGTGTGTGTGTGTGTGTGTGTGTGTGTGTGTGTGTGTGTGAGGGTCTCCTAATCCTCTAGCCGCCTTCACTGCCTGGACAGCGTATAACAAGCACTCGAAAACTCTAGAGCACACTTAAGCACTCTTGAGGACACACACATCTGCTCGGTTGGCCGGGAAACTCTAGAGGACACTTAAGCACTCTTGAGGACACACACATCTGGTCGGTTGGCCGGGAAACTCTAGAGGACACTTAAGCACTCTTGAGGACACACACATCTGGTCGGTTGGCCGGGAAGCTCTAGAGGACACTTAAGCACTCTTGAGGACACACACATCTGCTCGGTTGGCCGGGAAACTCTAGAGGACACTTAAGCACTCTTGAGGACACACACATCTGTTCTGTTGGCCGGGAAACTCTAGAGGACACTTAAGCACTCTTGAGGACACACACATCTGCTCGGTTGGCCGGGAAACTCTAGAAGACGCTTAAGCATTCTTGAGGACACACACATCTGCTCGGTTGGCCTCCATTGTTAAAAAATGTTCCGTCGTTTCAATATTTTTATAGGAATTTCTTATTGAAATTTGCACTTTTTGTATTCACTGCGTTATTTTATAGTTTTGAAGTCACGTATTTCAATATGTATTACTTCTCATTTTCTTTTTTATCTCTTCCACGAAAGCAGAGGGTATGATTTCTTTACGTCTAACATTCCTTACATAATAATTATATAATTACCTTTATATGATCCACTTGAGTGACACTAAGTTTCGTCTAGTTATGACGCGTTTCGGGCAAAAGGTCCCATCTTCAGATAACACTGATATTAATTTAAAACTAATTACTACATAAAATTGAAAACCGTGATTTTGGTTATGCCATTATAAATAAAACTTTAAATCGCATGTAAAAATTTTTAACGAAGAACGGCCGGAGCTCCCGCATGCGTGCACTCACTACCGCGATCGTCACACGACTGGTCAAAGATTATAATCTAATCTAATTGCAGTGTCGAACAAGTTGTTCGATGCAAAATTTACTTGATCATTCAAAATATTATTTTTGGTGGTGGTATTTTTTATGGCTTTATAAATTTCAAGTTCCTCCAGACTATCCATCAGTTTACCTTTTTTGATATATGTAACATTTTATTTTGTAAACACCGGATTTCTTTTTTAAAGGTAATTCGTTCTTGTTTTTGAAGTAATTTTCCAATTTATTAGTTGTTTTAAATGAAATGATATAATTTTTATCTTTGAGAACGGATCTTAAAATATTCGGCATAATACCTGTAAAATTGGCAGAAAGATATTTACGATTTTTATTGTTTACTTTTATAATGTTTGAATTTTTATTTTTTAAACGTTTTTTATGTTTATTTATTATTTTATCTACTATTGTAGGTTTATATCCGTTGTTTATGGCTATTTCGTTAATAGTGCTTACCTCATTTAAGTAATCTTCTCTTTCAAGGGGAACATTTAGAAGTCTGTTTACAAGACTGTTAAATACAGCCATTTTTTGTGTAACAGGATGATGTGATTCGTAATGTATTACTGTGTCGGTATAAGTGTGTTTCCTGAAAATTTTGTTTTTAAATTATTTCCGTTATGTGATACTGTTAAGTCTAGAAAATTAATATTTCTGTTGTTTTCAATCTCCATAGTAAATTTTAATTTATTATGAATTTTGTTTAAGTAATTCTTAAACAATTCTATTTGTCTGGTATTCCCGTTGAATATAATAAAGGTGTCATCTACATATCTAGAATAATGGATGATTTTATTGGCGAAATAATTATCTTTTAAAATTTTTGTGTTTTCTAAATGATTTAAGTATAGGTCGCCAGGATGCCAGAAAGCGGAGTTCCCATAGCAAGGCCTTCATTCTGTTTATAATATGAACCTTCAAATTAAAAATAGTTTTGATTAAGAATAATTTTTAATATCACCATCAGCTGGTCAACTTTCTGTATTTCCAATGAATCATTATTTATTAAATTACGTCTGAGTAATTATAATGTTTCTTCGATAGGCACATTAGTATATAAATCTACTATGTCGAACGATACTAGCTTGTAATTTGGTTGAATTGTAATATGATTTACTTTTTTGATAAAATCTTTACAGCTTTTAACACTGCGATTATTTTCTAGGTTGGTATGCTCTTTGATGATTTTTACTAAAGTTTTTGCTATTTTATAACAGGGGGCAGTTGTAAAATTAACCAAAGGTCTAATAGGAGTATTCTGTTTATGTACTTTCGGGAGACCTCTTAAACAAGGCGCACTAGCATTTATTGGTTTTAGTGAATATTGTGTGCGTTTATCAAATAATTGCGTGCATTTATTTATTGTTCTGTTCAATTCTAAAGTGTATTTTTTAGTAGGGTCAGACGTCAATTTTTTAATATTGTTGTTATTTATAAAGTTGTATACTTTTTGTGTGTATTCCTCAAACTTTAGCATGGCTATAGTATTTCCCTTATCTACCTTAGTTAAGTAAATATTATTATTAAAAAGTTTTTGTTTAGTTGTATGGCTATACGTTGTTCATGTTGTGCTTTAGTGTAATGAAATTTTGTATATGATTACGGTATTGTTTTTGTTTTTAATTATTTTATTAAACTTATTGTTTATTAATATTCTTATTTCATTTTGTTTATCTGGGTCAGGAATGTGTTTTATCACCGATTCGGGTTCTATTATTTCTTTAAATAGTTATGTTTATTTTTGAGGTTTGGGGGGAAAATTGTAATTTAGTCCTTTGCTGATAAGCTTTGTTTCTGCGTCAGTTAAAGTGACGTCTGTTGTATTTATTATTCTAGGGTAGAAATTGTGTGTGCTTTCGATGTTATCTTTACATTTACTGTTTATCAAATGGCTGATTTTAATTGCCTGTTTATGTTTGTGAAGTTTAATTTTATTTGTAATGTATTTGTTTATTTGTTCTATGATACTATCGATCAATGCGGGATGTACCTTGTTATATAGTTCCAATTGTGACTTATACAAAGCCGAATTCAATGATATTTTCTTGCTATATGGAAATTTAATTTCTTCTTTGATTCTAAATGTACTAGCATATTGTTCGGTTTTCCTGGCTAATCTGGAGGAATCTTTAATTTTAATTTTAGCATAAACTTCCCATTGCGTTAAGGTTTTTTAGTAGCTACATTTATTATAGAGCATTTTAGTAAATAATACTTCGGCTATTCGTAGCTGAGTCGTAACGTGATCATTATTTCAATTTGTTTGTATTGGAGGTTAAGTACGAGTAGCCAAGATCAGCTGTGAAATAAATTAAGACTGACGAAGGTTTTCCTGATGGTGTGAACACGTCGTTTGTATTTGAACATTTTGTCTACATTTCTGGTCACGTAAGATTTGAGTAATCAGAAACAAGTGAGACTCGCTGCGATTATTATTTAACCGTAGTTCGGTTCAGCTTCAAAAAACGCACTAAACCATGGATCTATAATTTTACAAAACAAAACACGTAAAACATGTACAGTGTTTAAGTACCTAATGATTACTTTTAGTACTTATGTTGCCCATTATAATTTTATGGTCGAGTAGACACAGTGAGCTACGCAGTCAGATGGGGAATCATTTACAGCACGTATCGCTTTGCACTTACATATGTTGTATTGCGCTACGCTGTAACAATAGTAACACTTGGTGCACATGTAACTATAGTATTTATTTATGGTCGAGTAGACACAGTGAGCTACGCAGTCAGATGGGGAATCGTTTACAGCACATGTAACTATAGTATTTATTTAACAGAATCATTACAAATTATTTTGAAACAATTTAACACATTGTATTTTGAATATGGGAAAAGTGTTAGTCAAATTAACAACGCGATTAGAAGTCCTTAATTCGTTGGGAGAATCAATAGAACTCTAAACTAATAAATCAGCTAATGAGAAAGAAAGATGGCTTCACAACGATATCGTAATGAATTAAATACCAGTCATTAAAATAGCAGAATTAAATGTGTTAAGGTTTCTATTAAAAAAATGTTCAAAATTTAAAACTATTTCAAGTACAAATTAAATTTAGAACAACTACAACTCTCTAACATTGACAACGAAATGCAATTGAATTAACTAGATTGTTAGCAAAGTAATTATTCATTTTTTAAGTGCTTTTTGTGTTGCTTAAAGCAATCTGTACAAAGGGTGTACATAAATTTTAAGTTACGATGATGCGCACATAAGCTGACATTTTTTTAAAATCAACGATATGACTTTATTCGGGGTTTTGTATAATACAGGATTCATTCTGTGTATGGTCACCAAGTTGCAATTGTTAATTTTAAAATAGGTTAGATACCTGATATTCCTTCATGCAACTTACTTGGTCGCTATGCACGACGCGTTTCAGGATCAAGGTCCCATCTTCAGGTGCTCACTCGGGTCGAGCTCGTCAGTTCATAAAAACACACACATCTCCCCTCTCGCGCAGTATGAGTGTTTGAAATCAGTGTTTTTTATGTTTTATGTGTGTGTTTTTATGAACTGACGAGCTCGACCCGAGTGAGCACCTGAAGATGGGACCTTGATCCTGAAACGCGTCGTGCATAGTGACCAAGTAAGTTGCATGAAGGAATATCAGGTACCTAACCTATTTTAAAAAATAATATAGGACTTTTATATATGAACATATGTGCTGAAACAGGAAACTCTGGTTCAAAAATGTTTAATAAAAGCTTGGTTAATAATAAAATACAGTAGTATTATTAGTCTTCATAATACTATTAGTAGTATTATTAAGTGTTTTGGTATTGTTCTTCCCATTCCATGATTAGCCTGCCTTAAGAATATTCTGAAGTGACTTACATTCACTTCGAAGAATATAAATAAAAAATGCACAGTTCACCATTTTTACGTAACGTAACAAAAATTCTTACTTCTGCGATTCTTATTTTTTCCATTTTAAACATGTTCTTCGTGCAGTGTGTAGATACATTTTTTATAGCGTCGACGTCGTAACACGTAATTCACACAGTAATGCTAAAGATGTTAAAGACATTAAAGGTAACTGCAAGATTCGACAAAATTGATACATTTTCTGATATAATTATGGAAGACGAAAAATTAAAACGATTTACTTCAAATCATCAGAAAAATCTCGAAAATCGTGACATCATGACTGCTATATTCGGAAATAAAATCTTATAAGCAATTAATGTTACAAATACCTATTACAATTGAAAAATTAATAAAGGTTTATGTCAGTATTTAACAAAAGATCTGCAAATAAGAATATAATTAAACTATAAAGTTTTACCTTAATCCGTCTATGTGATCGCTTAACTTTTCTTCTTTTCTTCTAACGCGTTTCGGATTGTTAATCCATCATCAGAGGTTAAAATAATTCGTCGGTTAAGACTTCGTTAAACATTAAAAGTTGCGTAAAAATGTTTAACGAAGTCTTAACCGACGAATTATTTTAACCTCTGATGATGGATTAACAATCCGAAACGCGTTAGAAGAAAAGAAGAAAAGTTAAGCGATCACATAGACGGATTAAGGTAAAACTTTATAGTTTAATTATAATAATTGTGACGCGGATACCAATACAATGACTTTAAAATAAGAATAACTAAAGATGTTAAATTTGATTAATGAAAACCTGTGTAATAACCAAAACTTTTGTTACAAAAATTAGTTTTATTTAAAATTCAACTTGTGTTAGAACTGTGGACCAAACGTACTTCACAGTCTGCAACTATTTCGTATTCAGCTTCACGTACTAGGTTTGGTAACTAATCCTCTACGGAGCTGAAACTTTGCTGTGTTGTTTGGTCCTTACTCTCCTCACCTGGCGAACATCCCTTATAAGCAGAGTAGATTATTTTTACCAGTTTAGTTTTATTAGTTCATCCGTAGTCCCAATTATTTAGCAAAACGTTTCTCTCTCAGTGTTATTCCTATATTCACTACTTCCCCTATTTTACTTATATTCACTTTTATTTTAATTTTATTTTCTATCACGATGAGAACGTAAACATTTTTCAAAATTTCAATCCTAAAATCGCAAAGGACTTTCATCTTTTGTGTGTATTTTTTTCGAAGTTCTGTTTGATTTCTTTGAACACTTGCACATTTGTTATTTGATTGACTGAATCTGATGAAAACTGAGTTCCTTCTTTCTTACAGAAATATGAAACGTGTAGTTGAATGGACTTATATTGAGGTGAAATATAGATATTAGTACCTAGATGCTATTTCCAAGAAGCCAGGAAGTGTGTCAAAGTGGTGAACAAAAAGCTT
This sequence comes from Magicicada septendecula, assembly GCA_034769895.1. Lineage (NCBI taxonomy): Eukaryota > Metazoa > Arthropoda > Insecta > Hemiptera > Cicadidae > Magicicada > Magicicada septendecula. The sequence goes on along the minus strand of CM068369.1, from coordinate 403,375,433 downwards.
ATAAAAGAAAAATAGTATACGAATGTTTAACGTGGGATAAACTATAAACAAAAAGATAAAAATCAGAGTCCTAAACGCAATTCGTAGATTTTTTGGGGGGAATAGATGATGATAATCTAACAATGGAAAGTCGGCGTCAGTCAGAAATTAGGTACGTATATTTGTGTGTGTGTGTGTGTGTGTGTGTGTGTGTGTGTGTGTGTGTGTGTGTGTGTGTGTGTGTGTCACAGAGAGAGAGAAAGTGCTGGCGCCCGCGTTTGTTTATATATTTTCCATTTACATCTTCTTTGGAAATCGTACAAGAAGCATACTGGAGAGAAGTTAGAAATAGTGATTTTCCAGTTTTGATGGATTTATTAAAAAAAATTAACTTAATGTAAACATACATTTTTAGAATTTCTTTAAATACCGTAGTGAGGTAAAAGGTTTTCTCAGTGAATGGACAGCAATTACTTTTTTTCTGAGAACTGTTCGCATTCCTAGAATTTATTTTTTAGCCTTGTCACAGTTAATAATGAGTGTGAGAAATAAGGACGAAAACGAATAAACAGCAAATAATATTATAAACATCAGAAATGAGACTAGAATATAGTTACTAGCCAAACTACACTTAGTTAAAACTCAGTATTTTATTAATAGTTTTAAGTAATTCTAGAGACTGAAAATAAAATGCATAGACTAGGCGTATTACAGAATTTTGATCGTAAACATAAAGAACGATTCTGTAAACATTAACTCATTGCAAACTGAACTAGAAAAAAGATTATTTAAAAACATTTATCGATTATTTCGCAGTCGTTATGCTTCGCGACACTTTTTCTTAAATGCTCAAACCCAAGCTGAAATGAATCTTTTCCAAAGTCTATGAAAAAGAAACTCAGTACTGCTTAGCTTCATAGTATCTTGTAGAGACCGCACCCTTTTGTGTTTAAAATACTCAATAGTTTTACTCGTTTACGTATTCTCTATAACGAATTGCATTCGTGAAATGCTTTTAATAATTCTAGTTAGATTACTAAATGCGAATATTTTTATGAATTCATAATGAACACGTATTTTCATGAATTTATGTATTTAGTATTTAATAAACAACACAGTCGCAGAATTTTGTATACGACGGATCTGTCTCAATTTTAATTGGATTTTTAAAACGATTCTCTCAGTTGCGTAAGCTACAACAGTGTATCTCGACTGTTGGTTCGTTTTATATTCTTACAGTAATTACAATTTCCTATATCATTAGCCAAATAATATTGACTTAGATTTAAACTACATCAAAATTTTGTGTTTATCGTTCTCAGACAGGCTGTCATAGTCTATCTGTGTTTGTAATTTCACCTGCAGATTTTCGAAAAAATCTGATTTAGTTAAATGTCGTATCGACATTATTTTTTCTGTGTTATCACAATACACCAATTTCACAAACGTCTTTAACAGTATACTTTTTTCTTTCTGTTAACGGACACAGCATCAGCATCATTCAGGACCACAAAAGTAAATTGGCTACTGATCGTTTTAAGATTCTCGCGTTAGGTCTATAGTTAAGCAGAAAAATTAAACTGGAAGAATATATATAGAATAGGCTATATTTACTATATTACTCTAGGAGGTTGCTTCTTATTAACAAATCTTAAATATCGTAGAAAAAATTTATTTTCAATGGTGTACTTTAGTACTTTTAGCCTGAAATTTTTTACTTCGAAAAAATACATCAAGGTCTTTCATGTTCTCAAAACACTTTGTACCATGTTTCGAACAGTACGTACTTTGCATGGTTAACCCTACTTCTGTCAATATGTCTTCCCTGTTTACATTCTTTCTTCTCCACTGTTTTGTCTGTATTCTTCCACCGTCAGACAGTTAGGTCTAAGCCAAGCCAATCTCTCTTCGTCAGGACACGCCTGATAACCCCTGTTACGTTTCCACGTTCCTTCGCTTTCTTCAATTTCTAAGCAGCATACCTAAAACTTATTTTTTCATTCGATTCTCATTTGATAATATACAAGCTCACGCACCCGAACACACGCACACGCACACGCGCTCACACACACACACACACACACACACACACACACACTTAAAGCAAAGAGACTTTACAATAAGTATTCACCTCAGACTCCACATATATAGAATAGTTATGTCTATTTTAGCCTCTTTTAAAGTTTTGACAATGTGACAAGTCGATCAATATTGTGTTATGTGTCGATTCCTTTATAATTCTGAACCGCATTCGATTCGTGATAAACAAGTATGTACAACGATGTAATACAAATAAGAATATCATCGCTTGATAATATTTACATGAATCAATCTTCAGCCCTTAACGAACACACGGACCGTTAATGATATTCTGTCCTATCAATTTACACACGGACGTCTGCCAACCTATTTTGTATGTTTATGAGCTCCTATTGATTATATAAAACGATGTGTTTTATGTACACATTTTTACACGTCAAAATATAGTTTATAAGAAAGAAAATAGCTGCTTTGGAAAACAGATGTTGTTTAGATTTTTTAAGTTTCTTAAAAATAATTTCACTTCATTGCTTTACGTACGTATACGCAGTGTATTTATGTTGGTAGCTAGAACTGTGTATGTAGATATGTTGCTGTGTTCTAGTAATTTTGTGTTGACATTTTATCCTCTAGACTGTAACTTTTAATATTTCAGTGGTTATCGAAGTAATAGTTTTACATCCAATCTCATCTTCGATGACGGAGTTTAGAGTAGCATGTCAGATTCATGTATTTTGTTTGCATTAATCTATGATTTAGCCGAAACCATTCCTGAAAATGATGCCCTAGGATCATCTGTTAGGATACTTCACATTATTTGGAAAACATTATTCGCTTAAAAAATGTATTATAAGGATACGTATATTTATTTATTTTTAATTATCTCATCTAAAAATAATTTTAAGGCATAAAAGTTAGTTTTTCAGTTTTTAAAAATTGGTTTCATTTCGTCAGCAACTTCTGTTTGTATTTTGACAATACATTTTCCCATTGCTTTTAAGAAAGTATTGTATGACACCTTGTGATATGCAGTAAAGGCTACATTTGATTATTTAAAGCGGAAACTAATTTTATTTAGGTTGTTATAGATGTGCTTTATATGTGTTCTCTACTCATGAACATATTACACAGAATTTCGGTAAATTTCATGCATTTTTCTTGTTGTTACCGACGGTAAAATTATAAAATATGAAAAAAAATTGTCGGTAAGCGGAATGTTTGAAAAACGATATTTTATCTATATTAAAATGAATATTCCATTTAATTATTATGAATTACGATGAAGATTGGCAATGAATACATGCCGCTGTGCTTACACATGTTAAACCAATTATAACGTATAGTCTATTATTCTGATATATATACTTGTGAATAACACGTAAGTAACAGTTCAGCGTATATTCCCTTTAATTTTGCTTTTAACAAATAAAGACCACAAATAACACTCAACTTATCTAAATAATAGCAATTGAGAATAAATACAGGCATAAAAACCAATCAACACGAATCAAAGAACAAAATGTACGAGAACAACCCGTAATCAGTAGGTTTATTTAACTGATGAGACAACACTATAACTGTTTAGAATTGACACTCCAATATTACTCAAAATGAAAGATTTGACGATTGTTAAGAAGACGGCCGCATAAACAAAAATATCTCTGGATTCGTGGAATGATAGAATGATTGTGAGGAAGAACGAGAATAAATTTATAAATATTGCAAAGTGAGAAGCTCTTTAGAAAATTAGAAATAAAGCAACTTCTTCTAAAATAGGTTGAGAAGCGTTGATAGAAAATTAAACAAATTTTTATACCGTATATAATGTGTAAGCGGATTATTTGTAAAATATATTATTATAGCAAAAAAATTCTTTTATACCTTATGTGGGAGATGAGAACGTTGATTTCAGGTTTCTAAATTGTATAACAGCAAACTCCAAAAATATACGAGATTAACAGTTAAAAGTTACCATAACTCTTTACAATACCTGTTCTTAACGCCTTAAAATTAAAACACAATTTCATAAACGACTGCAGGAAAATTTGGTTAAGCGACACACTATAATGGCTGTGCGTTGTCACAACAATGTAAAAAATCAGTATTGAAATAAACATATGTCTAATTTGTATTTTTTTGTGTTTATTGTTTGTTTAGTGAATATAAAGAAGAATTCTTAATATTTATAACTGGAACAGCATAAACGTGTTTATATAGGAAGAATATAGATGAAAAAACTAATATAAGTTAAAGTCATTAAAAACGTCACACATACTCTTGTATACATTTAGGAATAGGATTTCATTCTGATTCACGTACAGTATGTACAAAATCCAAATATCATTGACTAACTCACTCATGACCATATCTTGGAAACCACACGGCCAAGAATCATGAAATAATTCTCATGACTCATGAAATAATAAGTCGTAATTTTCATTTAGGTCGTAGGAGCTTACTAGGAAATATTATTTTGAAAACTCGATGTCTGAGGGGTTAAGAAAACTATTAAATAGTGTTAAATTAAACTAATTGTGTTTAACACAAACACACACACACACACACATTTTTAAACACGACGCTTGGGTGAATGTCAAATGATGGATATGCAGCAGTGTGTGGACAATATGTATACAATTAGTGTTTTGAGCTACTTGAATACATCGTATTTCCATGTCTGGCCACCCTCTCCAGCATTACGGTTTGCTCGCACCGTCTCGAGAACTGGAGCTCGTCACAGAATGCCGCAAAGAGATGAGGGAACTCTTTTACAACACACACCAGCTGTCTGAGTCAGTCGCTGAAAACACTCCAAACAATGGACACAAGACTGTGTATGATGAAAGTTTAGCTACCCTTTTCTTAAAAGGATGGTCGGTTTTTCTTCCTTTATGTCCTAGGTCTCACAGACGAAACCTCATTGATCAATTTATTGCTTGCCAGGGTCAGAAACAATAAGAAATTTGTCATCGCTGATGCTTCTTCAGATATGATAGTATTGGACGGAGGACTCTACAAACTGTTAAACAAACAACTTTGAGAGAAAAACTTAGCACCATATCCAAGCAGAGCGGTATGGCCTTGGTACCTTCATAGTGTACCATGGCTCATAAGGGAGGACCTGTAGAAGTTCTAGACAGAACTCTCCAGGAGTGTCTCATGACCGAAAACTTTAGGAAGACCTTTGCCTATCGTTCCGCGGGGAAAACATGTCGATGAGGTCATTGCTTGTCTCAATTCACGTTGGTTGATTGAGACTCCAGGACAGATCTTTAAGAGTTAATGTGAGGGTACATGTGAAACGCGACTTAAAAGCAGTGGAGTTCTGCAACCTGATTTTAGGGGATGAAGATGGGAGGCTGAGGATGAAAATAAAAAAGTTAATATTCCGGGTAATATCAGTCAAGTAGTTAGAGATTTTAAGAGTTTGACTGACAGAATTTGTGCGGATTGAAGAACTTGACTAATAAATACGCATGTTGGGCTGAGGGAGAGGGCCATTCTCAAGCCGACAAATGGCACATAAGCAACATTTTATGAACGACACTGTATTGGGAAGCTCCCAACTGAGATATTGAGGAATGTGTTGGTGGACTCCGTCATGAAGTGAACGACAATCTACTATCAGTGCAGTTCAACCCGTTAAGCATCTCAATTATGATGTGGAACTTAAACGTCTAATACTGTTTAACGGCACTAGGCTGCAGGTAATGTCCCTTCACAAACATGTCATGGAAGCCATCATCTTTACAGGAATCGCCCATCGACAAACCGCCTTTATTCCCCCCATTCTTCTTATCCTGACAGACTGCCATTTTAGTTCAGACCGTAAACAAACCCCAAGAAACAGACTCTGAAAGAGGCCGGCGTGGACCTGAGGAATGACAGCTTCTCTCAAGACCAGTTGTGCGTGGCCTGTTACATGGTGAGGCACGCTAGGTGACCTGTTACATGTCAGGAAGCTAGGCTACACTTTAACACCAGAATCGAATTGCAAATGTAATGTACAAAGAAATTCTATAAACACAAATTATATTCCTTAAGGGAATAGCATCGTTATCGTTATCGTTATGGTAATATTTTAAGAAACATTTTCTATACAAAATTAAATACTGATATTATTTTTAAAATTTTCAAATTTCTAAATAAACAAGTAAGTGATAGAAGTTACTTAACATTACATTACATTACTATATTACATTACATATGCTTATGAAAATCTGAATTACTGAATAAAACATTAAGTAAACCCACGGCGAAGCACGAGTAACTGCCTAGTAAGTTTATAAGAGTATTGTGCAAACACAAATTTTCAACAAACGCACACCTGTTCAAATTCTGAAAGAGGACACAGCGAAAAATTGCTTCAAAGAATCTATTTATGTATAATTTGATATCAAGATGCAAAATGTTTTGTACTTATAAAGTAAGAACCTACTAAAACTTTGTAAAATTTAAATCTTTAAAATATAAGTAAATTATAAAATTTAAACGATTGATAGTTAAAAATGGTAGGTAAAGCACCTTGTCTTTAAAGTGAGAAATGAAGAAAACGTGAAAAATGCAGAAAATAAAGTATGCTATTTGATTTGTACTAAGGAGGTGGCTTACAATAGTGTGATCACACTAGCTTAGAGGCCTATTCTTTAGTAGTAGGCTGAATACAAACCAAAAGCATTTTACAAGTCTCATAAATTATAATTTTGCGTAAAGTGCATGAAAGTCTTATGTCTGACAGCCTTACAATACCAGTAAATTTGCTGTAGCAGCTATAACGAATCAGTAACAATCTGATGCAACGGATAGAAGAGGTGAGAAGTATTAGTTTTGCTTGCAGTACTGTATTTTTATTTTTTATCGATTTATTTTCACTCTGTACAGGTGTGACACTGATAGATATTATTCATGTTATAAGAAAAAACGGGAAATTTAGCATTACACAGGGGTATATGGTATTATAGGTGTTTTGGCAAAAAAAATCAATTTAAGTAAAGAAAAATGTTATACAAAGTTTTATCTGAAAAACTTCAAAATAAAAAATTAAAAGCAACGATATTATTGTTGTTATTAATAATAATGCTTCTTGGAAATGCTGTAAAAGCAATAATGTAAGCTATCCGCTTGACCTGTATGGTATACGAAAAAAGATGAGTGGCATACATGTTTAATATTGTTTCTTCCCATTTGAAAATACTAGGAATACTGGTGGACCTATACATATAAGAATACGAAGACAAATACAATACACAGATCAAACGTTTTACAATAAAGTTTAAATCATCGAATATAACAAACATTCCAAATATCTGCCCATCCACCCATCGATAATTGCTCTACGCGCCGCGTGGAAACCTTGAATTGTCTTGGAGCTGTTCGTTTTGCTCTAGCTTCTGCTTTTTCTCTAGACCTTTTGACTTTGTTTCCCCAGTCCCCGCTGAATTTTATCGAGCTAGTACAAAAAAAAAAAAAACAGGCGTCAACAATTCTGGGCCTAATTACTAAAACAACAATTATCCCTAAAACCAACATGTAAAATTATAAAGACAAATGAAGAAGATGTAATGAACAAATTTTAAAGAATATATCAAAAATAACTTAAAACTTCAAATTAAAAATAAATACTGAAGTTTCTTTTCATTAACTGTGCATCAAAGAGGTAAACATATTTTCTTTTGAATATTGTTGAATCAACAAGTAACAGGAAAACGAATTAGTAATCACTCAGGCTCGTGTACATATAATCCATCTTATTACATATGGTATCTCATTCCCCTCAATTATAGTTCGTGGGGAAAACTATAGACACGCTTAGTGAAGATGTTTTGTCTCAATACTGGTAAGCCTCGTCGTGTAGAATCACCATGGACAATCCTACAGATTTATTCCTATACTTTTACTTCAGTGACATTCATTATCTCTGCTGATCCGTTGAGTGAACCCATGATTCTACTTGAATTTCTCTTGTCCCAATAGCAGGGTTAGACACATTTTAGCTAATAGGTACATAACCACCAAGTCCTTAATTTTATTTAGTACTTTTCTATAATTGTTTCAGAACTACTCTGCTACAATATTACTAAAACAAACAAGTCTCAAACGCAGGGACACAGATAGTATAACGCAAAAAACGACCGTTGCCGATAAAATAATTTTTGTTGTTCAATTCTGAAACGCGAAGATGAGTGACAGTAAATACTAGTAGCATCCAGATAAATTTATATAATTGACATGAAGGGTAGAAGAATATTCAAACGGTGATCCAGCTACACATAGCGTCTTGCTAGAAAATGAATTACAAACGTTTGTTGACATGGGATGTCGTATAATACACAAAAGTGTGTACTGCGCTACACTGACCGCGATATCTACTAATAATAAAACGCTAGGAGAACATATTAAGATAACACGAAAATATTTATGTGCCATCACTGCAGTGCTCTATATTAAAAATATAATAAATACATTGTGCGACTATTGCATTGTATAGTGAATTCATTGATTGCCACTATTGACCAGCTGAGTTCAGTTGTATAAATCACACTAACCACTAATTCAGTTGAACTAACCACACACTGCTCTTGGGCTTTACACACAACGTAGCCTATGTTAGCATTGAAAATCACGAAGGCTGTGCGTGAAACTACGATAGTAAATATTAATTGAATTCAAACAGACCACTCGTTTTAGTACTCCGTTTTCACATGAAATGTTTATCTTCGTTACATTTTTTTCTTTTCGACTCTGTGGGCAGATTTACAGTTTATTGAATCACTTTAGAATATATGTTTATGAATCTTATTACATATGCTCTGTATATGATATGTGCACGGGCTAGTGTAATATCTGCTAATGAAACTTGGTCTCGTAAAATTATGGCAATAAGTAAACCTACTATAAACATTAGTTTCATTTTCCTTTTCTACGGTGACTGTATATTTCTATTTTTGCGCATCTTTTTAGATTTCTGGTATATTTAAACATTTCGCTTACTAATTTTTTTATAGTGTATAATGTATTTACACGAAATTAATATTAGGTAATAGAATGAAGGAGAATTAAAAGAAATTTGGTAAATTGTCCAATGTATGTGCCGTCGCTTTTATAGTGATGGAGATACCAAAAATCAATACATAAAGATGATCGCATAATTAAAGCGACGTAAATGACCTATACGTAAAACGATAAGGTAGAAAATTCTTGAACTTAACTGCCTGACAACTGTGTAGTAGTAGCTGCAATATCAGCTCCTGGCAGCGACTTAGCTAATCATACCGACAGCGCACAGTTAAGTGATAATTTTTTTTTTTTTTTTTTTTAAGCGAATTGACCACTTAGGATCACGCTACAACTTTATTTCTTTTTCTTTGCCTGGAGTTTCCTCTGTCTCCAATACTCCTTCATACGCTCACTGGCTTATTTCCTTTGATCTTCTGTCCAAGTTCGTCCACTTCTATTAGGTCTTCTTGCATCTTGAAACAATTCCAGATTTTTCACTGTACTCCTAAATTCACTTCTTTCTAACATTTGGGACTCTGTGATATTCGACTTTTCTAAATCCTTTCTAACTTCCTTAATCCACGTTGTAGTGGTCTTCTTCTTCCAGAGGTAGTCGAATATTTGTTTGGTTAATCGATTTTTGTCCATTCTGTATAGATGTCCGAGAAATGTCAGCCTCCTCCTCCGCATAGTCTCCGAGATTCTTTCCACGTTCTGGTAGACTTCCCTATTGCTTCGCAGCTTCCATCCATCTTCTTAGGAGTACGACTTGGAAAAGTTTGAACTCCAGTCTTGTTCTTATTAAAAATTCTATTAGGTGCAAATTTGTGTTTCCGATAAATTATTGTAAAATACATGCAGCTGGACTTTGTTAATTCCATGATTATTTCATTACTGTTTTCAAATGTTTTTTTTTTTTTGCAAATGTTAATGGTTAATTTTGTTGCTGCTAAGTTTGACTAATATCTTTTCCTACTAAGTTTTCCTACTTATCAAGATTGTGTAATATTATTCGCCTCTGCGTACGGAAAGGCCAATCGTCTGAGCTTATTAAACATGAGCCCGTAGAAAGCTGTGTTCGAGTCTCTGCAATAGTCTTCATTTTGATGTAATGTGGACGTTAATTCAAAACGTCTCAGTTTCAAAACACCTATTCCCTGAAAACAATGAGCAATTAAAAAAATGTATCGTGATCGGAAATGCAGTTGTGAATTTACGACGGTGCATAAAAATTCTAATATAAGGGATACATAATAACATTTTTAGAGGTTAACATTGTAAAGATGGAATTTTTCTATGTTTTATAAATACTACTTTAAATTGTAGCAAATCTTACTTTCTTTAATCTCTGACTAGAGCAGCCTCTGATACTCTCAAACCATTGAAGATACAACGTTTTGAAACCTCTTCTGCAATGTTTCTGTCGAGCAGTCTCCAACATTTCTGTAGTACAAAGTTTTCGGTCTGTCTTCTTATGATAATTCCTACAAACGTCTAGTACAAACCATACGTAGTGTTTTAAATCTAAATACTAACCAAGATGGTATATCAATAAAATCTCTAAAAGGTTCTACAGCTTTTATTAATACTTTTGAACGTCCAGTTAATCTGTCAGGATTGGGCAAAAGTAATCAGTGGGACGTTTTGTCCAAGCCGAGTTTTAAAATTAGCAGCGTATGCTGCCATATACAGAGAACAATTTGAAATATCTTAGGCTCATAGACCATGTGACGTATTAGAGACGAGTTAATCAAAACGTTTTGTTAACTGCTTAATTCAGTTTGTTTCTACTTATAAAATACAGTACATAAACTATTAAAATATATCTTCAAGGAGATGCAAAATTAAACTTACCGCATTGTTTCAATACTGTTCACTTAAGCCCTAAAGGCGGTCTGGCATGAGACTTTACTACTAACCTACAACTGCCAGCATACATTACAGTGAAACAAATATACCGTTATTACGCACTTTTACCAGTGGCTCACTTTTTCTCTACTCTACTTAGCCTTCTAAAATATTGTAACTACTTGACAAAATGAATTCCTTCAAATTGTCTTTACTGGAAGAACAACGATCATAACTGTACTTTGTGACTTTAACTTCTTAGAATAACGAAGGCATGTTGGTAAGTAATCACGTATAAAATACTGCATAATTATTTGCTCATTACGTAAACATTTATCCTAAAAACTGTTACGATTACATTTAATGCACTATTCATATTGTAAACTCAATAACTGTATAAGGGACACCGGACTTACTCATCACTTTCATCACAAGGCAATGAAGACAACAGTGAACAAGTCCAAAGACGTTTAGTTGTTGTAGACAGAGTTCTCCCAAACTCTACTAAAAAAAAAGTGGAGATCCCTTTTGAAAGCAAATTGGTAGGTAGGGCCAGATCTATAGTCTTAAACCTGCCGGAAGAAGGTGATACAGACAAAATGTTTTATAATGTTTATTACTTTTATCGTAGCCTAATGTTAACAATCTAGTCTACCTTTCCCCAGACAATAGACTAAATGCCTAAAATTAAATTTATACATTTCTTCGTCGGCTTTGAAATAACATGACTCTAACTTCTAATTGACATTATTGCTAGAAATCGCAGAATAGTTATGAATAACCTGAATAACCGCACTCTACCTTCTATGTCTGTAAAGCAAAATCAAGATAATTTACTAAGTCAAATTAAATTTTTGTTATCGTCAGGTAATTTACCGTTTTTATTATGCCCTAAATATGTGTATAGTATTTTATCTTTTGAAATCTTAATTAAAATTAAACAATTACAACCAAGTTCTTTGTAAATTCTGACAACTCCAATTTCTAACATGAACTCGTCTTCATGTAAAAAAAGACAAACCGACAGAACATCAGAATGGTTACTGTTAATTAAAATTTACTTTCTTTAAATAATAATAACTACTTTCTTAAAAAAATGTAATGCTTTAAATAATACACCTGTCTACTATTTGACTGACGCTACTGTCGGTGAGACTATCCGTGCGTCTATGCTTACTTTGACGCATATATTTCTCACTGCTGCAACTACGATCACTGCTGCATTTCTCATACTATATGCATGTGTACGAACGACCCAAAGGTACTCCAACTGTCAATGGAAAGAATGCGTCCTGAATGATCTCACGTAGCTAAAGCTGAACTCACCCTCAAATTTGCTGTGCTGCGTACATGCTTAAATAACAACCATAAAAACGCCTCCCCCTCACGCACACAGATGTATACACCCAGTATTTTTTATAAAAATATTTTATTTTGATAGAGAGTATAAAGGGTGGTTCTAAATAAAAAGAAGTTATGTGACAACAGGTTGAGAAATGGAGCTCTATAGGCTTCGTGAAAGGAGAGATGTACTTTTAGGGAAACAGAAATGTGAGGAAGAGAGAGAGAGAGAGAGAGAGAGAGAGAGAGAGAGAGACTATGGTAAAAGAGTAAGTAAACTTAGAGAAAAATAGCCTTTACAAAGAGGTTTTTACTCGAATGCCTTCGCTCTATCGATATGTAAAGGAAGGTGATAATTTCCTCTTCCCCTGTAGAAAGGGTGTATATGTTTGTGCGCGCACGTGCGCGTGTGTTTGAGAGCAACACAGTAAAAATTGGTTTTGCAGCAACTACGCTGAGACGACATTCCACTTCATTACATTGGTTACCTTTATTTGCTTTCTTGCCGTTGTAATCTCAAGTTCGCCTCTTTGAAGAAATGTTTTTAGTAAGTAGCCTACTTTATGTTGTCTAACAATTTTCCAGTAGAGTCTCGCTTTCCTATTAAATTACTTTAATATATTTTAGAGTGTTTAAATCGAGACAGAATCTTCAACCTCCGATAATTATTTATATAACCAATCTAAAATATTTCTAACAGTAAGAATAATATCTTTTTTAAGAATTAGCGCTAGTTTTCTAGCGCAAGGAACTATTTTATTAACTACAGGAATTTTCCACAAAAATTTAATAAATCATTCAATAATGCTCCAGCTTTTTTAATTTCTTCTAATTGTTTATATGAACAGTAAATAATTCCAACACCTCTACGATATTTTGATATTTTTTTAATTTGTCTAATTGTGCCTTTGTTCATATTATTTTGTCTTTACCATTTTTATTTGATCAAGTGAAAACTGAATAGTTACCCTATTTTATTTACTGAAAGCTGACTTTAACTTAGTTTTCTAAATAAATTTACCTTAGCTTAGATATCCGTCACAGTTACCGTCAGTGGTTTATAATCAATTTGCATGAGAACAAAATTTAAAGTAAACGTTGTCTAAATCGGGACTCAATACCAAAACTCCACCCTAATTTCCGTTTCAGCCACATAACTCCAGTAGTCGCCAGAGCAAACGTTCTTTCATTTAAATCGGCATCTGCGGATGCCGTGATAAGTTTATCACGATCTTTCTTAACCGAAGTTACAATCTCTCACTCATGAAGTTCCTTAACCGCAGTCTATCTATCCTCTACCCTACGGTTGATCGCAATACCAAATATCATGTTCTTTAGCAGCTTATCTAGATGATTAATACCGACATCTTCTCGAGCTAAACTCTTATTTGTCTTAATTGCGAGTCCAAGAAAATTATATCCAGGTGCATACAAATGAAATGGTAGATTATTCAAACTCGTATTAAACAATCTTATCTTCTTGACTCCAGCTCACGCCTGGAATGGTAATGGTTCGGCTGTTTCCAATGTTTACATGCTGTTGCGACCAATCAACTTTCTCTGTGAATAATCTTGCACATTTACACTCTACATACAGAACCCAATGCGACACACTTCTGCACCCGCTTCGTTCGCTCTACACAGACATCGAAACGGCAGCCTTCAGCCGCCTATTGATTTGCACTTTACTAAACACATCACTCATGTGCCACAGACATCGAAGCATTAGATCGCAACGCTTGGCTTTTAAAGAGCTAATGTTGTCCACCACCTGTAGGTCATATAACACAACCTATACCAACTTTAACACATTTCATTACACAGTTACTAGCTACATTACTCAATAATTGCTAGGAAATCTCTTTCACAACATCGTTACCGCTCATTGCAACATGTATATTACTACTTTCTCTTTATACACTAACTTCATAACACTAACTTCCGTCTTACTTGTGGTCGGAGGAACCAAACTAAAAGGACACCAGCCCAACCAACCTAAACTAGGAGGAACCAACCTGTCCTAATAAAAATATTGGAAGAAAGAGACAAAAATGAAAAAGTTACACAATTGAAACCTCCTCAAAGTTTGGAACAGAACGTTTCTGTTAGTTGCGATTAAGTGTAACTGCGAGAAGCAATTGACCAGGTAAGAACAGGTAAAAACCTCGTTTCGTCGCAAACTGACCGAGACTGTCTTTAAGGTCGAGCAGGTGACAGTTTGCCATAATTTGGTTTTAACCTCCAATTTGAATTCTGATCATCTAACACGAGTCTAATGTGTCGGGTGCTAAGTTTAACATTATCGTAAATAATAACTTTCAAAAACTTTTAGCCGAACTTTCAGATGGAATTATCAAAAATACCGTATATATATATTGTAGCGTAACAGAATTATCATCTTAAAACTTAACTTAATACAACATTAAAAAAGAAAAAAAGAAGAAACTATCAATAGTGAGTGAAAAAATAAATGATTGAAAATGAATTAAATAAGCTGATCATTATAGTCAATAAAATGTTAAAAAATAAACTCAATAACAAAGAAAACTCTTGGTCCAAATAAAAGAAACCATCGATATAAAACCCCAGTACATCATCAATATACCCAGTAGGATAAGGAGCAGTAAATGAAAAAGTAAATCTCAAAATAATCATGTATAATGTGTTAACTTAGTGACATCAGAAGATCCCAAATACAAAAATAATCACCTACTCATAAGGAGCAGTAAAATACAAAACCGATAACATACTGACAAGGAGCAGTAAATGAAAAAGTAAATGGCAAAATAATCAGGTACAACTCATTGAATTGATGACATGAGGATCTAAAAATACAAAAATAAGAAAATACTCATAGAATAAGAAATAAGAAACAAACTATTTCAAGTTTCATACAAGGAATACAGATTAAAGAAAGGCTATTCCCAAGATATTATGAAGAACATGTACCAATTAAACAGAGTTAAAACAATGACAAACGTTAAACCCAGTAACCCAAGTGACAGGATACATTACCATTGAACTAAATTGTAAAATAAATATAAGAATAATTTAAGAATTAAACATAATAAGAGTGAAAGACTACCATAGTGTAGAAACGAATAAAAGACTACCATTAGTGTAGAGAATAGAAGGTGAAATACCCTAATAAAACAATAAGAGTTAGAGACTACCATGAGTGTAGAGAATAACAAAGTGACATACCCTAATCAAAAATAATGAAAGAATTAAAATTATTTAAAAGACTACCATTAATGTAGTAAATATAAGGTGTTACAATAAGAAACCAAAAAATAAAAGACAGATAATTACTGAAAATATTATTAGTAATAAGAGTGTTTAAAAATAATATATAAGGAAATGATAGATATAAGATATTTTTATTATAATTAAATTCTATACAGAAAATGATAGGTATAAGATGTTTTTGTTATAATTAAACAATATAGTTAAAAATGATAGGTATAAGATGTTTTTATTATAACTAAATGATATATAAAAAATGATAGATATAAGATGTTATGTTATACTTAAATAATGTTCACTAATTTCAAAGCTTTGTCAAGGCAGAGAAGGCAAGAAGATAATATAAATATATTTTTGAATTGTAAACCATATAAATAATAAAATAACAAAATAGTCAAAAACCCAAATACCAAAGCAAAACCATATCTTAGACCAAAATCAAATATTACCATAGAGTCAAATCCAAAAGGATAAATTCAATAAAACTGTATATAATTAGCAGAAATTAGTCAATGTAAAATATAAATATGTAAATGTAATCAGCACAGAAACGCATAATAGTAAATGCAATGACCAGAAGATAAAATTTAACTTTATTGAAAATAGATAAATAAGGCCTCACAAGAGACTCAGTACAATTAAAATGTGAATTAATTAGCATTAGAGTGTTATAACAACAAATTGTTAACACAAAGAATAATAATGAAGGAAGTAAAATTATTTAAGGAAAATATTAACTCAACATAAATTGTAAACCATTTAATTACTAATTATGTGAAAAATAATAAGGCCTATAAGAAATATCAAAAAATGTAAAAATTAAGCTAAATTGAACTTAAAATAGGTCATGTTGTATATTAAATTATGTAAAATTAGAACAAGAATATTGCTAGGTTGTTAAATTTTCATAAAATTAACACATAAATAAGTTATAGCCATAAAATAAGAAACAATATCATATATTTTTATAATATCAGATCTAAGCCAAGGCGACAGCTGATTCCAGACAATGGGAAGGAGAATAAGGTATTTCGGAAATTACCACATTAAGACGACGATTTAAGTCATCAGTTAATTGTTAAACGTGAACGTGTACGGATCAGAAAGTACCGACAGAAGATCTGAAATTTATAAATGGTTTGGAAAAATTGAAGTGCAACCCCAAAAAACATTACAAGGTTATCAACTGAAAGTTAACACCAAATAACTTAACTAATAACTGAACTTAAAACGAATCACAGTAATAATACGATCCAACATAAGATCACAAGGAACCAACCGCCATATTGAAATATTAACTCAACACCATTTCCAATATAACAACGAACGCAAACGGATTTTGGAACACGGAACACTACACGAATAATCCAGCACAAAACAACATCGCCGAGTAGAAGAGAACACTACAACTAAGTATCCAGAGGGACCACATCAACTCAGAGTACGAGATCCACAATTATATTTGAAGGAGAAGACGAAACATAGAAGTCAGCGTGGCTAGCAGAAATTCGAAGCGGACGGCAGCCATACTTTATTTGCATAACGAGCGGTACACAGCCTTCCGGAACCAGTGGCGACGTGACGTCATACACTAATGTTTGGTTCGAGATTTTATTTATTCAGTGACCTTATTTTCTGAATATATGTTACTTTTATGGAATAGTATTTAAGTTGAATTAATTGTAAGTACTGTATCTTATAACTTGCCCTTCTCTGACCATTTCGACAGTTCAAAGAACTCAATTAATTAATTTCTGTGATATCATATATTTGTCTGGTGACACAATCGACCTGAGTCGAGTCTTAGCCGCAACCATTTGTCGATGCGCTTAAGATTGGCGCACAATTTTCAAATAAATATCAGAATTGTTTTAAATACTCGTGTCTATTATTATTTGAATTATAAAAATTAGTTTTTCTTTCTTCCTAACATAATTTAGAAGGATCACGAAAAAATCAGAAGAAGAAGAAGAAGAAGAAGAAGAGGAGCTGAGATAGAAGAGTGTATACTTCGATCCAGTTGACAAAATAAGATTAACACAGTGAAACAAATGTTTCGTCGTAAAGACATATACCATAATTAATTCACAGTTGAAGTAATTAAAAAATATAAATAATAATAATTAATTAATTAATTAATTAAAAATTGTCTTAAATTAATAAAAATAAAACATTAAAAAAATTTTTAATTAAATTAATAAACAATAAATCTTTTTTATTATCAACATAAATATTATTTGTGATAACTAAGATGTATTACTATATATGTATATATTTTTTAGCACTTATGTTGTTATTTTAGTGCTGTCATGTTGTCTGGACGCTGTTCGCGCGGTCGTATGCTTATTGCGTACAGTCCCGATTGTGTGCATTTCAGAATTAGTGCATATTTCGAACAGTTCGTGACTGCGACCCAAATGCCCAGTGTTCAGATTGCAAACAACGAACAGCTCGGCATCTGCTAGGTGCCCGAGTTAATATCTGATAGTGTGTTGGTTATCAACCAAACACGTGTGTAGGCTGTTACAAAGCCGACAATACTCAAAGGTTTAAACGTAGAGAGAGCATTTGCTACATCCACTTTACATAGAAAATATTATTACTTTCATGGAAACGAGCATCGTTTTACGCGTAAAGAAACAGTTCCAATCCGAAAATTCCTTTAATTGAGAGAGAGAGAGAGAGAGAGAGAGAGAGAGAGAGAGAGAGAGAGAGAGAGAGAGAGAGAGTGAGAGAGCAGAACGCGAGTACATACACACACGAACACAGTATGCGTATTCTGCATAGCGTAAAACATAAATACAATAATAAATAAAATAAATTGACAAGCCTAGTTACGTGAAATCTAGTATACTTGTCTATATGTATGTGTATGAATTTATTCTACACACCATAAAATGTAAAAATAGATTACAAATATTGTCAAGGTAATATAAAGCTACTGCTTTGACTAGATCTTAAATTAAGAGACTATGGTATCCTGAGTCTCTTGACCCTTTTGTGAAGCATGTGCAATGTGTCACGAGAGGCCCATCTAAAAAATAAGCGAGGTGGGTACAGGGAAGAGTTCACGAACTCCTATCTGGCGCTAAAATTGACCTTTTCGCAATTTCAATTAATTAAGTTGTGTTTTACAAGTATGTGTTTAGTGATCTTAATAAAATACAATGTTAACAGTTTATTACATAGTCAATAGCCTACTGAAGGCCTATACTGTCGTTTCTCGCATCTTGCACACCAGAAGATTCTGTTGTTTCAGCTTCTTTTCTTCATCCTTCTGTGTACATAATCCTTCCACGGTCTCTAGGGCCAATTCTGTTTCCTGTATTTAGTTGAAACTAGTTTAACAACCGCACTCAGTTCAACATTCATCAGGCATCCTTTCCACCATACAAAACGCTTTATATTTACGGTGTCTAAAATTGTTTTCTAAACACAAAGTTGCCTCCTAATTTCTTCATTTCTAATGCACTGGAGTCTGCACACACCATAACACTGTCTTCCCACTGCTTGTAGCCTTCAGATGTTTTACAGATTTATCTCCCACGTTTCAGAACCATAGGTGATTATACTTCCTAAAATGGCGCAGTAATTCATATTTTTGATTTTTTGGGGTATTTTAAAACTCAAAAACACTTTATCTGTTCGATCACCGTTCTCCCTTGTTTTATTATGGACTTGATATTGTCATAACATTTGCCATTTTTTGATAATGTCACTCCAACATAGATAAAAAATACTATATTTTATAAAATGCAATCTATTGTCATTTTGGCTTCTTCACCTCCCCTCTGATCGTTTACCTTTAATTTTGTCTTCATATTAGTTGTCCCTCTTCTCTTTCTGCGTCAAATTGTCCTATATTTTATACAATTGTTTTGAGTTCTAGAAGGAACAGAACCGTCGTTTCTACCTTTATATAAGTGTTTCAAGTAGTCAGTGTCTTTCGTTTTTATAATGCTGTATTACAAAGAGTTACAGTAAAAAGGCACCATTTTCTTAACGTCTAAAACTTTACAAGTACATCTATATACACATAGAATAGATTGTGATTCTTGGAGTTCCCGGAATTCAGCCCGTCTTTAATAATATGTGTAGAGAATTTACCCCTATAGAATACACATATGCTATAGAATCTACATATTTAATAAAAATTAACTGAATACTGAATTCAAAGTATACGATGTTTCCATTTTTTTATCATTTTATTTTTCATTATAACAGCAAGTACACACTGAGATTTGCAAATGTAATGAAAATTATGCAAAGTCCAGTACTAAACGATAAACTTAAATATTCTCATAACACATTAATGAAATATGGCTCAGACTGGGTTAGTTTAATATCGTGTACGAGTACATGAATTATGCTCCCCATTACGTACACGTTAGTTTTATATTATTTTACTAGACATCTTCTCCCCACCCACTGAAATACGATCCATAAATTTTTTTGTTTCGTAAACGGAAAACTCTGTGTTCTATTAAACTTCATAATACAGACTGTGGGCACACATTAAACAGATGTAGTATCCATAACTGTCTTTGATATTAAAACACATATGGTGAGTACTAACCACGCTTTAGAGCTTTACACAAAAAGTAGGCCTATGCTTGAATTGAAAATAGCGTAGGCTATGCAACACATTGGGATAATAAATGCTAATTTTATAAAAACACACCACTCGTTTTATTAATGCGTTCTCGCGCAAAATAGTATGCTTGCGTTAAAATTTGTCTGTCCGACTGGGTGGGCAGTAGTACATTTTATTACGTCACTTTAGTATATGTGATTAGTGAGTTTATTACACAGGCTATACTGAAAGGCTAATATGATGTCTGGCGTTAATCTGTGTTATTTTGTAAATAAATCTTTGTCTTGTAAAATTATGGTTACTATATAATATATCTTTTTACAACGATTGTATGTTTCTACTCTTGTATGTTTGTTCTAAAGTGTATGTTTACACTTAATTATTTTTTAAAAATCGTGATACTTTTAAGGAGAAATTGTAAAAAACGAAAAGAAACAGATGTGGAATAGAAATTGAACTTTGTGTCTTTAATGCATCAATATTTTGCAGAATGTTCGGGAATCAAGGGTGAAGCGGTTTTTGACTCCGCTTTCTGGTTTATTTAAACACCTAGTTTACTAGTTTTAATGATGTAATGTGTATTGTTGCAGAAATTACAAATTTTCTAAATGAAATTTAAGAAAATGTTTGGTATATCTGTCCCCGCATTCGTAGTGATATAGACACCAAAACCATGTAAATGACGTCCAGAGAAGATCGGATATGTAAATGGATGTAATTGATCGTCTAGTCAGAACTACAAGGCAGGACGTTCTGGAACTATACGGCTTAACAAGAGTGTAGTAGTAGCTGGAATATCACGTCCTGGTGGCGGCTCAGCGAAGCATACATATGACTCAACGGCAGACGCACTATTAAGTGATTATTTATTATCAAAGTACACTTAGTGATTTTTCCCAGGTACCAGATATTGTATGAATTATACAATATATATTCTAAATAGGTCGTGTTGAACAAATTAATTGTTAGCCCTGTATTAGGTGTAGTTGTGGGCATCCCGTAAATTTTTAGGATTTACTTTTAACCTACTTAAATTCACACCGATGATCGTCGTATCTCATACCGTTTATTAATGGCATATTTTACTTTCTGTTTACTGGAAACTGAACAATATACACTTCGTCTTTGTCGTGAACAAAAATAACTTATTGTAATATAATGAAATATTTCGTAATATTTTATAATAATGTAAGTTACTTAACACAGCTGAATATTTTACACCGTATATAAGTGTAGTCATCGGCTAACGGCCAATGTGGTCATATCCATCAGTTTTTGGAAAAGCGCTATAAATCGTAAGTAGAAAAAAAATTGGCCTTTACTAATAAACGGGTAACTACTTCATGAAAGATGGCGCAATCATTTGCATTGTATTCAAGTTGTTAAAATAATAGTCTACTTTATAATAAGATACTGTTATTATTTAATAAACTGACTCACTAGAATTGACTTTACTGGAAGAACAACGTTTATAGCTTTACTCTGTATCTGTAACTCCGTTCAACAATAAAGGGATTCATCAATTAAAGGGTAGTTTAATTTTATTATATTTATTATTTGTTCATCAAGTTTTGTAGGAAGATTTCTGATATGATAGCGGAGGTTGGGACTCCCATAGCAAGGCCATCTGTTTGATAGTATAGTTTGTTGTATTAAAAATAATTTTGATTTACAATTATTTCTAAAGTATTAGTTAAGTGTTTAATGTATGTATCATTTTCGTTATTTGTTTTCAGTTTATTTATTATAATATTTATAGTTTCTTCATTGGGAATGTTTGTATACATGTTTGATGTGTCGAAGGAATATAATTATTAAGTTTGCAGTTCTGTTTACTTTTGTTTTTTAGTTGTTCCGTGAGTTCGATACTATTTTTTATATTGTATTTGGCTGGAAGATTTATTGTATGTTTTAAAATTTGTGTTAGTAATTTTTATATTTTATAATTTGGTGCCGTTCTAGCGTTTATTAAAGTTTTATTTTGTTTTTATATAGTATCCAAGTCACTTTTTCACAATAATTTATTACCTTTTTATCCGTCAGTGACTTCGTTCAGCGTTTTTTATTTAGACGCGTTTCGTGACATGTGTCACATCTTCAGTAGTCCTCGTCAAAAGTTAAAATTCACGTAAAACACATAAAAACACATTTGCACATATTTACAAAATTACAATGACGACACACACATAACACGATGTAACTACGGCTTCGCTGGACCGGTCCGACCGCGCGTGCAGTTGCCGAACCACTCAAAATTGGCTCGGCAACTGCACGCGCGGTCGGACCGGTCCAGCGAAGCCGTAGTTACATCGTGTTATGTGTGTGTCGTCATTGTAATTTTGTAAATATGTGCAAATGTGTTTTTATGTGTTTTACGTGAATTTTAACTTTTGACGAGGACTACTGAAGATGTGACACATGTCACGAAACGCGTCTAAATAAAAAACGCTGAACGAAGTCACTGACGGATAAAAAGGTAATAAATTATTGTTTATTAATGGTCTAATAGGTTTATTGATTTTGTGTAACTTTATTAGAGAATTTAATTTTGCTGCACAAGGATAAGATTATATATTTTATCCTTGTGCATATTTTATATTTAAAAGATTCTTTAGGATTTATGACTTAGGTGCTATTTTGTAATATAGGCCTAACTGTTATTTGTGTTTTATATTTATTTGTAGAATCATTGTTTAATATTACGCAATTATTATTATTAGCTATAAATTCTTCTGTTTTATCGTCTAAATCGTTTATAGAAATTATTATTGTACTATTACTTTTGTCAGCTTTGGTTAAAGTGAAGTTATAGGTCGTTAGTTTGTGTTTTACGTTATTAATAGTGTTATTTTGTTTATTTTTAATATGAGGATTTTGGTTATTATATTTTTTGATAAATTTTGCTATTTCCATTGAGGCGTCTGTTCTAATTTTATCTTGTTTTACTTATTTTATATTATTAATTGCGTTTACAGTGTCGACTAAGATATTTTCTATTAGGCCTATACGTGTGTTTACATTTTCAAGATTTGTTTCTAGGTAGCTATTTCGTTTTCAGTGAATTTAATAGTAGATAAATTTGCGAATTTAGGGTAAAAAGAGTGGTTATTATTTAGTGTGTTTAAATATTGGTTATATTCTTTAGGTTTATTATTTATTAGTAGATGGTTAAGTTTTTTATTGTGTTAAATTTATTTGTTTTGTGTTTATTAAGGATTTTAAGCATATTATTATATTCATTATTCCATGTATGATAATCAAGTGTGTTGGCTAATAGAAGATATAAATTACTTAATTATTTATTAATATAGTCGACTATTCTGTAATTATTTGATGTTTCGTCTTTAATCCATGTATATTGGGGTTGGGTAATATATTTGTTTATTTATTGTTATTGTATTTTACTATACTTATTTAATGCTTATTTACTTAAACAGCTGTTTTGCCGGTTATACTGGAAATGTTTAATGTTTATATTTTATTTTTTTTATTATTTTAATAAATTTATAATTTTAAATTTATCATCTTGTTTTGTTTTTATTTGAGTTTGTTCTTTAATTAATAAATGGTTGTTATTGTGTTTGTAAATATTAAGATTTTTCCAAATATTCATTTTTTGCCCTTTTTGTAAGTTTTTAATTAATTTTATATTTTAAATGCCTGGAAATTGGTGGTTATTATTTAGACAATGTGTGGTTAAATTACATTTATAAGTATTTGGTTTTAAAAATGCATTGCGGTGTTTAAGAAATTTATCGAGTAGTTTTTTCTTCGTGTGGCCTACGTAAAATTTATTGCAATCTGGTCATTCTATTTTGTATATTCCATTTTTATTGTGAACATTTGATTTACTTTTAGGTTTTATTTGATTAAAAATTATATTATTTGTATCTTTAAATATTTTATTTCTTTTTAAGTTACATTTCCATAATAAGTAAAGGTTGAATATTTTATATTATTATTAATATGTGAATTTTTAGATGTAATATTATTGGGAATTTGATTAGTGAGTTTATGTTTTATTTTATTTTCTAATATATTCATTGTTTTTATTTTGTATTAATTTTTAACTCCTATTTGTTGGATAACATTTCTTTCTTTGTTTCTTTCTTTGTCATTTAGTGGGATCCTAAGCAATCATGGAAATAAATACTGCCATTGTATGTTGGGGGGAAATGATATGAATTATATATAATTTTGCAATATCAAACATGTATAGAAACATTCCCATTAAAAAAACTATAAAAATTATAATAAATAAACTGAAAACAAATAATGAAACCATTATGATGTTACTTTAGATACGTTGATGATACTCTGTACATTTCCCAAAACAGTGGTATAAACATAAATAAAATATTCAACTCAATAAATAATTTAAATTCCAAAATAAAATTCACATTAGAAGAAGAATCTAATAATAAATTAAATTATTTAGACTTAACAATAAAGAGAAATGAAACAGATTTTGAATATTTAATATACAGGAAACCTTTACAAACTGATTTAGTATTACCACTTACTTTGCGTAGTACGCTTCAAATCAAGTACATACTACTTCATTGACGTCATCACAAGTTTTAGTATCTAGTAAATGTATCGTGTGTAGCTGTGTGCTGGTATTGTATTGAGTGACAAATAACGTAATCCACCACAGTACCCAATAATTCAGTCCAAGTAAATTATATGCGGTCAATACTTTCACGTTGTACTGAAGTAGGTCTCTGTAGTGAAGTACTGAGGTGTCTGTTATTCATAGGTATCCTGTAATAAAGTTTTCTTACTTGTATATGGCGCGACATGGTGCATACATCTCTCTGCCTCTTCTCGCTTAGTGTTTCAATATTTAAATGTACTAGTCAAATCTGTATTGTCGTGATAGTGATTAATACTTTTTTTTTATTATTATCGGTAAGTGAAAACCGACGAGTGCTGAAACGTCCCCCTGAATTTTTATAAAATTTTTGTTAAGTTTTTTTTTTTATCAGGGGTCGTTACTTAATTCTTAAAACTAGACTCGTGGTCTAGACGGAAGAAAAATTGTGGTGAGCCCATCGTGACAGGACTTGCAATAAACACTTGCATAACTATAACAGCGTTTTATTAGTGTTCATATTATCATGATAACATTTTTAATCCAGTGTACACAATTGAATTCGCAATGTTCATTTCATAGACATCTGTCTATCAAGTAGTATTAATCACAATTGGCAATATTATTAACAAACAACAAAT
Organism: Magicicada septendecula; assembly: GCA_034769895.1. NCBI lineage: Eukaryota > Metazoa > Arthropoda > Insecta > Hemiptera > Cicadidae > Magicicada > Magicicada septendecula. Next base: position 403,350,154 of record CM068369.1, on the reverse strand, counting down.
TATTCAACACATTTAAGTACACTGTTGCAACATAAGCCGACATTTCTATATATTAACATTTATTCAAATTGCATTTTCTAAATCAAAGTTTAACTAAAGTTGCTAAATAACAATTCTATAGGTACCTTATTAATTCAATTTATGCTCACACAATAATACATCATCACTGACAAGAAACATGTAGTATGTCGGTTTACATCTGATAAATTAAATTTAAAAAATTTGCATTAAAAGAAAAATATATATATATTCTGACACTAGCATAATATTCTTATATGCACCAGTTGCCCAGAAAAATTGTACCATAAAGTTCTGATACTTCGAAACTTATTCTTACCTAAGTTTTATAATAGATCATGATAATGTACTGTTTCTCACAGAGAAAATTTAGAAAAGCTAGCCAATAATAATTTACCATTACTTTATGCATAACGTTGTTACTGACATTTTACATTCACCAGAAACTGCATAATAAAACTGACCAACTAACTGTTTTAAATTTCTCTTTGCCAATTACACACAGCAAAAAGACAATTAGTGTTTTATATAATACAGTGTGGCAATGGACATATACTAACAGGAAGATTCTTTAATACAGTTAATCACACAATTCACAACATGTCTCCAGAGCATGCTATAACAGAACTTTAATCATTGAATATCTACATTTACTCTTTATGAAGGTGTCTTTCGTTTTATACGTCAAATCCAATGAAATGCTGTGTTTGTGGTTTAATATAAGGAATACTCCCACCTGTACTTGGAAGATTACAGTTAACCGGAATTAGAGATGATGATGACTATGTTGAGACAACTGGTGAGTTTGAGCTCCGAATAGTATGCTTCATTTTTTGGGCAGTTGTTCAGGCTGGTGTAGCTGGGATTTCTCCGGGTCTGACGGCGTTGGGGAGCTTATCCCGATGCTCTGCAGATGAAAACTGATGGCCTGCCTCCATCCTCGCAACCCTTTATCCTCCCGACTATGCGGGAACCCTGGAAGAAATGTTATTTGGAGATAGCCGTCAAGAAAATACCTTAGCATAGTTCATTCTCGCCCCCGCAAACCCAGATCACAGACACACTGTCACAATTCTGTACCGACAACTAAGTGTTAATAGAAATAGTAATCCTCTCAATTTCAAATTATTAAATTTCAGATTTCAAATTACATTTACCTTTAAATATTTGTTACATCAAATTATTACTTTACATGTGAATATAATTTCCAACATCTCATTTTCTAATTTTCAAGCAAGCAAAGGCAAGTCGGCCACGTGCTCTCAGCTACCCCAGACGTAACATTTGAGTCGCACACACACATATATACATATAAACGTAATACCCACACAAGCCCTTAATAAATTAACATTAATACAATACTTTTGGCTCACCTGAAGCACTTAAAAAATATTACGAACTCATTTCGTAAAGATGGACCACAATGTACCACGCCGCCAGACCAAGCGTCCCGTCAGAGAGCAAAAATTAAAATGAGAAGGAATAGCGGTTCCTGCCGGCCGACCACGAGTATCGAAAACTTGTACAAAACAGCTGACGTGTAGCCGCGGACTTGATTACGTTGCCCCAAGCTATCGCGATATAACAGTCAAGGCCGAGCTATATAGCCGTGCTCTTGCCTAGCCCGCGCGTAACCTTTGGTACTGACATTCGGTCGGCATTGTCGGCACGAAATATGGCCGGGAAAATTTACTATGTAAATTTGCAACGGCACAGTGCCTCTACATAGCAAATCAGTAACGAACCACAAAAACATCACTATAACACGGACATGCGATGGGCGTGCGTTGAGTGAGCGTGCATTCAAACTTTTATAGCGATACGTTTTATAGCGATAATTATTATACGCAGTAATCCTACAAATAAACCAAAATATTGCGACGTTGAAGAAAGAAACAGTACCGCATCGTTGAGTGCCCACGTGACTCTTGGCGGGGATGTTACTGCCGTTTCGAGATTATTCTTCGCAACAGAGCTGCGTAATGTTGTGGATTCTTCGAGATTGTCCGTGCCCCTTCCCTAGACCTTTACTCCATTTCTCTACCAGCATCCCGCTATATCGCTACCCTAAACAACACGACGATCTGTGTGACAGTCGAACAGGGGTGTCATAAGTTGGATAGGTTCTAACAGTGGAAAGAAAGCACACTTTGTAGAAGAGTAGTGTGAGTGACAATTAATTAAACAAAAGTAAAGTAAAAAGTGAGTAAATAAAATGGATACCAGTCAGATGATGTTAGCTTTTTATGCTCTGCTACTGCAAACGCAGGAACGACAAAAAGAAGAAGGCGACAGGTGGCAGAAGAAGCAAAAAACGACAAAAAGAACGTAAGGAGGTGTAATCTTGTAACCTAAATAAATAAAAACGTAAACATAACAGGAAGTGTGAAGTATTGGCACTTAAGCCCCAGTGCTGTGTTTGAAAATAGTGTCGTAATTTAAGTACATATTTTAACTTTACATAATAGGGGAATAAGATAAGTAACGGGGCCCTCAAGTTTGCTGTTGCTTTTGACAGTGTGAGTAAAGAATAATTCGCACATAACTTTGGTATACTTCTCTCAGAGTCGCATTAATTACAGAATGGTTTACTGGGATGCCGTGCCTGCATTAAAATATGAAAAGTGTTAGTACGCCGTTAGTACGCCTTTAAAATACTCAATTTTGCCTCCACTATGAAGACAGTTTTTTTATATTGAGGCGTTACTTCAGATACAGTCTGTGAAATACGTAACTGCTGAATTAGTTAGCAACAAGGGGCAGTAGCCAAGGTCAAAGTGAGGGTTTAGAAAAATTCTACTTTTAAATTAATGCTTATTGCTTTTTGTTAAATTAAGGTCATAAAATTACTTCGTTCAGAATTTAGTCCAGACTTTAGACTATAGACCAATAAGTGCATAATTCTTTTATTATTTTGCTGTAATCTCCTACAGTAAAACACACCAATGAAGTACGGCCAGTCGAAACTGATAACATAAAAAAATCTGAGGCCGAAAGATGAGATCTAGTAATTACTCGCAGCACCAGGTGTACAGATATCGTTGCCTTGAAACAATAGAAAAGAACAGTTCAACGGACGGACACAAAACAGTGACATAATGCAAGAATATGCAGAGCGGTACATACCGTCTCGCTGACAAATAAATTACAAACACTTGTTGACGCGGCTTGTGGTATAATGTATAACAGTGTACACTGAGCTATAACTGACCGCGGTATCTACCAACAGCAAAACGCTACGAGCACATAATGTGACAATTTAAAAGGAATTTAAATACCACAAAATAATTTTTATTCAAAATAACATGTGAGAAAGTAATCCACCCTCCCCTTTGTACTTATATGCCTGTATCAACTTGTAAAAATCTATTACGGACATGAAAATTACACTGTATTGAAGCGAATATTAATAATAATTATAATTAAATAAAAAGACGTGATAATAATAAAGGAAATACCTAACTCAATAAAGAAAATGTAGGATTATTAATAGTAGTTAATTAGTGTAAAAATAATAATAATAAAAGTACGAACTACTTTTCTCTCTCCGCGTGAACTGCGCCCGTTTCCCTACTAACCGCCGCAAAACCAACCCCAGTCGAGCCAGAATCTCAGACAAGGTAACAGCTTTACCATGTGTCGTGAAGAAAAACGTGTGAATATATACCAAAAACGATGTCACAGAAAGTAAGTGTTTCGTGGTGACATACTCCACATGTAGTTGAAATGAAGGGAAAGGTAAAACAAGTTAAGTAGTTGAAATAAAGTGAAATAATTAAAAATAACTAACATAGCCGACACATCTCTTTATAAAAATGTTTACATTGTAAGGTATGTTCCATACCATATAAAAAGGTAACAGTAGTGCAGTTAAAAGTAAAATGTGAAAAGTGAACACCAACGTCAGGAGTGAAGCAACGACGACGACTTTACGAGCTCCAGGTAGCAGAATCCTTTCGTCATGATCGCAGCGTAGAATCAACAAAATAAATGGAGGAACCAGAACGACAACGAAGAACGTCCAGGAAAACCAACTGAAGAGGATCAGCAACAGAGAACCTGCCGAAGATACACATTATACCAAGGTGAAACCAAACCATTATCTTTCTAACAACCACAACAAAAACAGTACATTTTTGTAAAGACTCATTCAAATCATATAAATGTTAACATAGTAATGTTTGTAGTTACTGTAACGAAATTATAGTAATCTGATGATAGTTGAAGGTAAAAGTTAATTCGAAATTTGATCAAACTATTCTTCTAATAGTTTGCAAAATGTTGAAGTATTTTAGAATATTATAAAGTTAAAACCCGGATCCGAGGTATTCAATGTAATTTACAACTGTATGATTTGCTCATCAGAGTAACATTTTAAAGAGTATAAGAGCATTTGATGCAGAATCTATCAGAAGTTTATTTTAACGTAAAAACAAAAAGTTAACAATTATTTTTAAATCATTATTTAAGAAGCCATAATAAAGAGATGTTTTTGCTAAAAATCCAGTGAGTGAGTAAATTTACGTACCCAAATACAAATTCCTGTTCTATATATTTTCCCTATTTGTTGGTAAGTAATTTGTACTAACAACGGCAGCTGGTTTAATTGAAAGCAACCAATTAAACTGGTTCCCTGTGTTATAATGTCTTAACAGGAGAGACGTTATAATAATCGGATAACGCGCAAATATTTATGAGCTTTCAGTGAAATGCACTGTTTAAAAATATAACAAATACGTCGATTGCTAGTTAATCTTCGACTTTTCCGAACGTTGTGTGCAATTGTATATATCTCGATAGTTTTTTCTGACTGAGTTTTTAATTGGAAAATAAATTACAATGTTAGCTTGTTGGCTGCACAGTTGAAATCCTATTTTCAACTAGTGTATGATTTTTCCAGTTAAATATAAAAGTTACACTTAAACATAATTTATTACAATTTATTTTTTGTAATTCAATAACTATTTGGTAGATTTTGGCATAATTAACACCAAAAATATATTTAAAAAATGATAAAACGGCGATACTATATTTGTTCCATTTAAGCAATCTGCGATCGCACATAATTCATATATTCTTATGTTACTCCAACATCCCAAGAGTGATGTTGCAGATTCCAACATGCAGCGTGAAAAAGACGTTAAGGTTGAAGCCAACTAACAAATGTCGTTTGTAAACGTTGTTCACTTTGAAAACTTTTTCCACGTCCTGTCTATAAACACCAACTCCTTAATAAAGTATAATATATATTTTTTAAAGCCATTTTGAGCAACCGCATTCTACTTTGGTGTGTAACACTGTCAAATTTCAACGTAAAGTAATTATTAGGCAGCCCAGAAGTTAGACAAAGATGTCCCACAACGACCTATCTATTACCTTTGCCCTTACCTATCCTTACCTTTCCTTGTTATCCCTTTCATCGCCCTACGGGCAAACGGGAGGTCTCACTGGTCGTGGAGAAGGCAACCAGTATAGTGGAGATGAACCCCGCAACAACAAAATTAACGACCCAACGATCATCATCATCATCTTCATATCACGGCAAGGTGATGGCTGTACCGCCTTCAAAAATCCTCCAGCTATCTCTCCCTGGTTCTAACCCAGAATTATAAAATATTTAGTAATTTTTTTAAGTAACGAAGGTTACTTAACACAGCAGATTATTCTGTCCCGTGTGAGAGTGTATCCCACAGCTCACGGTCAACCTTAACATGGCTATCAGTTTCAAGGAAAACGCTTTAAATCGTACGTGGAATCAAATATTTACTAGTATATGTGCAACTACTTGACAAATAATATTCCAATCGTTTACATTTCACTCATTTATGTTGTAAAAACAATGGTCTACTTTAAAAAATGGTGTAATTATTTTATGAAGTTACACACCGAAAACTGTCTTTACTGGACGAGCAACGCTTATATCTTCATATTGTGTCACTTCACAATGACATTTTGGCATATAATCACGAGTAAAATAAAGTACATATTTATCCGGCTCATTACTTTAACAATAATGTTAAAACTTTTTGACAACTGTTACAATAACGTCTGATTTGCTATTAATTCTCCAGAGTTTTGGCAGTGAGCGACTATACCTCATCCCTTTTATAATGAAGACAAAAATAAAGACGTTAAACCATATTTTAGTTGAATCGCTGCAGACAGATTTCGTCAAACCTCTACTTATGGAAAAGGTTGCAGAACTCTTTTAAAAGCAAATTGGTATGTAGTAAGTTTTCTCTGACTGCCAGAAGAAGACGATGCGGACAAATTTTTCTCTTGTTTCTGTATCGCAGGGCAAAGCTGTTTCTCCAGACAACGAATGTTGCCAAAGTTAAATATATATAAACTTTAAGTATTACAGTCAAGTAATACCGAAACATTGTTAAACGTATTTTAAATGTGTAGTATTATAGTGATGCGTGCAGTGGAATGGCATACGTCACCACATTCCTTGTTGAGCTGCAAAGGCGAACTCTTGATAGTACTTTTTTTCTGAACAGATGGGTTGCATAATAGTTTGTTTTATCAAAGTACGGGATATAACGATCATGTGAATATTAGTAAAAGAGTTGAAAGACTTAATAGACGTCACGTACAGTACACGAAATAGGCCTAATTTTATTGTTATATCTTCTGCTGGGTCATGAAAAAGACGAAATTTTCCTTTACATAATCTTTCACTTAGTATGGGTAGAATCAAGAATCTGCTAAATCTTGTTATGCCTTTGACGCCTATAACCAGTTGCAGTGATGTAAAACGCTTACTAGAAACTAAATAACCTCCGATACATCACAGAACTATCTGGTTGACATTACTGTCCGTGAATAGCCCTTCTATCTGGCTGCACTTCCGTGCATGCGTACATGAGAAAAATACGCAAATACGATCATTATCGCGTTTCTGCAAATTTTGTGCGCATGTATAAACGGAAGAAATCGCTCTCTAATCATAACATGCGTCCTTAACGTACAGCTAAGCTTACCTTCAAGTTGTTGCGCTGAATACATGCGCAAATAACAAGGACAAGCACACACACACATACACACACATGTACACACTATGAATTTTTTATACAAAAATTTCTGTTGACACTGGGTATAAATAAGGTAGTCCTACGTTAAGAGGAGATGTGTAAAAAAGTTTGGGAAAGAGACTTTTTAGATTATGTGAAAAAAGAAAGGGATTTGCCTTTAAGGATAATAGATAGGCGCGCGCGCGCGTGTGTGTGTGTGTGTGTGTGTGTGTGTGTGTGTGTGTGTGTGTGTGTGTGTGTGTGTGTGTGTGTGTGTGTGTGTGTGTGTGTGTGTGTGTGTGTGTGTGTGTGTGAGAGAGAGAGAGAGAGAGAGGAAAAGTATGTAGAAACGTAAGATAAAGAGTAAAAATAGCTTTCACTAAGAGATCATTACTTTGAGCGCCTTTGCCCAATTGATTTGTAAAGGAATGTAATATTATTTTTGTCTTGCAAAAGAGGGAGAGACAGAGGGTGTGTGTGTCTGTGTGTCTGTGCAACGCAACAAAAACATTTTTGCAGCACCCTAGTTGAGAGACTACTTTACGTTTTGTTACACTAGTCATCTTTCTTTTCGTTATTGCCGTTGTAATCTCATGCTCCTCTCTTTTGGAATAATGCTATTTGATCTTATACATCATAGCAACAAGGCATTAATGGTGACAATGTTTGCCTACCATATCTATCTGTCTGTCTGTCTGTCTATCTCTCTCTCTCTCTCTCTCTCTCTTTCTCTCTTTGTCTCTCTCTCCTATTTTTTGCACTTTACCATTGTTAAATCTGCGTGTAGACCACTAATTCAAGATGAATATTAAATAAGAAAATAGAAATAGGGTGTTTATGTATTTAGTCCTACGAGATTCCATTAGTGAAACGACATTTAATATTCTAGATTTTAAATATTCAGTTATTTTAAATTCTTCAACTTTTTAAAGTGAAACGTAATTGAATAGCATCTGGCACAATAGTTATTAATTATTTTGAGGATTTAAATTTATATACCGTGTTATAAAGTAAGTAAATTTAAAAGATAATATAGCAGTTCTAACAATCCGCATTGTAAATATATATATATATATATTGCAACGATACAGCCATACGCTGTATTAGGCATTAATTTAAATAAATATAAATTTTGTATAATTTGTATAAGTTACGGTTAAATGGACAGGTCTGAGATTGCAAAAATATTTCATTGTTAGATTAGGGGAGCAATTAACCTGTTCCGACACGCAGGGAACACCTGCCCAATTGTATGTGTGTTACACGTGTATCTTGTGTGTGTTAGTGATGCAGGCATAGGCAGGAATCTCAGCAACCCGCCCCAAGTAATTAATAAAATAATTATTTTAATTAACTGTGCGAAAACTAATTAGTGTATGAACAAACCAAAGGCACCAAAGTGTGTGTTAAATTTATAGTTATCCCCAGTGAAAAGATGACGTTAATAGAACACGTTATGCAAAGTCAGTGCAAAATAAACTTGCTAAAAAATAAGCAAACTACCCTAAGACGCTCAAATTAATATAGTGAGTGCTTAATTGAATTAGCTATGATTTGTGCTATCTCGATTCCGTGCAAAACAGTGCTATTTGCTAATATTTTGCAAATAGATGAAAATGTTCGGGAGTGGGGGCTGTCACGAGATATGCAGGTATCGACAGGACGATTTTGGAGCCGACTGGCGCGGAATCTCGAGAGGGTATAAATTAAGGGTTCGACCAAAAACCCTTCTCTTCATTTCAAGACACAGTTGTAGCCGGACATGCTTTCCGTCGGCAAAACAGTTTATTTTTATTCTATTACAAGTCGCAGTAACAAACGAAATAACGTTCGTTAAATTCACGACAATATTACGGAAAAAGTAAATACCGCAATAGTAAGTCTACCAAGAGTATGTACGGGAAAGCTGCTGTAGAGCGACGCTGGACTCTAGACGCATCCAGGAACATGCTGCCGTAGAACGACGCTGGGCTCTAGACGTATCCAGGAACATGCTGCCGTAGAACGACGCTGGACCCTAGACGCATCCAGGACCACGCCAGGACAAGAGGAATGGAAAACTAACTCTGGACAACGCTGGACCCCGGACAACAGTCGTAAGATCATCAGAAGTCGAGGTGACATGCGTAATGCATTTTAAATGATTTTTAAAAAAGGAAAAGAGCTCATAAAGACGATTTCAAAAGACAGTAAATTAAAAGAAAAAAGTTTATACTTAGTAATAATATGTGAAAATGTAAATAAATGTTTAGTCGTAAGAATGAGCGATCGCATATATATAAAAGCATTAATAAATGAAAGAGAATTTAAAGTAAAGAGAGTAAAGAGAGTAGAGTTTATTATCAAAATAGATAGTACAGTGATTAGATGTTTGAAGTATAGAAAGATTAATTTAAAGTTGAATATTAAAACAAGGCCAGTCTACAAGCAATTAATATAATTTAAATTGAATTTTAACCCTTGATATAGACTGAGCGAGTAGAGGTCAGATCTGAGATAAGACAATTTATTTCAATATAAAAATATTTTAATTTTATAATAAATTAATAAACTAATTATTTAACATGTCTAGATATAAGATTATTAACATGTTTAGATATAAGAGAGTTTTAAATATATGTAATGATGCATATCATAAGATATAAACATTTAATAATGAGCAATATCGTGACCGCCAATTATTAATGATGTTTATGAATATTTATAATAATGAATAAATAATAAATATGAGTTCTAAATACTGATAAATAAAAATACTCTTATTATAAATACACCTGGTATAATTATACAACCTGCATGAATTACTGTATATCGAATTTACACATAAATACGTTGTATACGTTTGTATCCCTTGAACGTGAGGCCCGACACGCCTACATTATATATATATTGTAACGGTACATAACCCGGTCCCAATAAAGTAAGTCATGAGAGTGAAAGTCAGAAATGGGTAGAACTAAAGCTCGCTCAAAATTTAATTATATCACTCCACATAATAAACAATTCGAGTGGTATATAGTGCGAAGTGAGTTCTAGTGTACCCATTGAGGTGAAAAACCAAAGTGAAACTAATATATTACTAAACTGTGCTGTATGTTTTGGATAGGATAAAACTATGGAAGTAGTATGTAATAATACTGATTGATTTTTGTGATTTTATTTATTTATTGTAATTTATATTGTATGAACCACAATTTGTTATACCCAAGTTAATATTATATTGTTTCAAATAATTATGTTAGATTGTAAGAAAACCCAGGGTTTAATTTTAAAGGACATAAAAATTGTAACTACCAAAGATAATATAAAATTAAAATAATCCTATGAAGGAAAAGACAACAGGAAGTAGTACCGGGTATGAACACTATTCGAGACTAAATAAATAATATATAAATTTATTTAATGATAATAAAATGATAAAATATTTATATAGAATGTCATAAAAAAATTAACCAAAACATATTATGTAAATTAAATTAGTAAAGAAACCGGAATGGAAAGTAATTATTTTTTACATAAATAAAATATAAATTTATAATAATCACAAACTGCCTACATAATAAAAATACTATGTGTTACTAAGAGTGATGGAAAATAACAAGTATTGTTAATAAGAAAAAAAATTTTGAACTGAACCAGAGTTGTTGAAGAACCGATGCGACAAAAATTATAAAAAAATAACCTTTTTTGGACGTTGGAGGAGGCGAAATTCACGCAAGAGTAATAAGCAAAGTGAATACTAACTAATTATACCAGAGGAATCCTAATTAAATGGTGATATACCTTAAAAACCAGTGGATGAAAACATTCTGAGGATCCAATATAGTTCGGCCTACTTCTAGTAGAAAATTAAAAAAAAATACTCGAAATGAAGAGGAAATAATAACGCAAGACGTACCTCATCACAGAATAAAACTTCAACCCAGTAAGGACAACACGGAGCGAGGTAATATAAACATTTTTCGTAATAAATCCAGAAGAAAACTCGGTTTTTAATAGTGAAATAGAACAAAAAAAAAAATATTAATTGTATCATATGGTTATTTCAAAAGTAAACAAATACATGCTGCTCTCTTACGGCAGTTCCGGAAACTACGTAATATCTGAAAATTAAATCAAATTATTTATTAACTTCTTATATTTGTAAAGCGTAGCATTTAGCCATTTCTGACACTCTCATAACACAAAGAATTCACCCTGAACCCTGGGGAATTAATAAGAATTATGTAATAACTGATGTATTTTATTATAGCGTAATATTGGTTAAATAACAACATATATGTTTTGTTCTTTAGACAGATCTATGTTTCCTCGGTAAAGGCGAGAGGATGTTTTCTTTTTAAAAAGATTAATTGTGATACCTATACTTTGGTGGCTGGAGACAAAAGTCAATAATCAATAAAGCAATATTATTGAAAATTAATATTGAATTATAACGTGTTATAATTTATTGTAGTGGGTAGTTAATGAAAATTTCAGCACAACATACAGAAGGAATCGTCACAACAGAGGGGCAAATTTGATACTTACTCTCTCTTCTGCATAAGGCTGAACAAATTACCTCCTTGACCCCAAATCACACACTCTCGATTTCTTTTAGATTGAGTAAAACAAGATAAACGAAATCCTTTATTTATACCGTTTAAAACGTCAGTTAGTATAATTCAAAAGTGACGCATACTGCGTGAGGCATATAATAACACTTCCATAACACATCACATCAAAAAGCGGTACGTTACAGAATTGGCGAACCCAACATTTGGGGCTTGACTAAAGGTGTACGTTTCGCTAAAGTGCCTCACATATAAGCGGTACGTTACAGAATTGGCGCTCAACGTAAAAGGGCGGTAATTAGAAAAGAATTTTGATATTTAATATAAAATATATATCAAAAAATCTAATTATCGTTGGCAGTTATGAGAAAACAAGAAATGCCTAATACCCGAGGCCAATCGAAGAAGAGGGCAGAAGAAAAGGAGATTGAAGAAGGTGGACAGGAACAAGAAATAGAGTTAGTCACGGACAGTGAAATGGACCAACAGACAGGTGATACAGAAGAAACCGAAGTAGTTATGGATACGGAAAAGGAAATAGTGGAAGAGGATGCCCAAGGGGACCAACCAGATAAATCCACCCAAAAAGAAGACATGAGCATGCAGGAGATGTTGAGAATTATTATGGAAAGCAATAGACAAACCAATGATAAAATAGACGAAAAATTTAAGAAACAGGAGGAACAAAATAGACAAACCAATGATAAAATAGACGAAAAATTTAAGAAACAGGAGGAACAAAATAGACAAACCAATGATAAAATAGACGAAAAATTTAAGAAACAGGAGGAACAAAATAGACAAACCAATGATAAAATAGACGAAAAATTTAAGAAACAGGAGGAACAAAATAGACAAACCAATGAGGAAAATAAGGAGAATTTTAAGAAACAGGAGGAACAAAATAGACAGACCAATGAGAAAATAGAAACCATTCATGGAAATATCAAACAAACCATGAATGAACAATACAATGAACTGAAAGAAACGGTTGAAGGACAAAGAGAAGAGATGAATGCAAAATTTGAAGAGAATAATGAGAATTTAAAACAAATCGAGGGTAAGATGGAGAGTTTCAACAAGGAATTAAGAGAAAATCTAGAAGGTAAAATTGAACTGGTCAACAATACATTAAGCCAAAGAGTAGAGGCATATAAGGAAGAGGCAGAGAAGAAATTAGTAGAAACTAACCAAAGATTAGATACAACTGAAGAGAAAATGGAACTAATTAAAACAGGAATCGATGCCCGGATGGAAAAGGAAGAACAAGATAATCAAGTTTGTGTAATGGCTATACGACAAGAAAATAATGACCAGTTAGATAGCATTAAAAGCAGTCTAAACTGTAAATTTTCAGAGTTTCATAAAACTGTAGAGAATGTAAAAAATCAATGTGATAGCCAAGCAGAGAAATTAGATAGTTTGCAACAAATACAAACCAATTTTCAATGTGATGTAGAGAGAATAAGTGCTAGATCTGCATGCAGCAGTCATCATGTTTATCCAGACAATAAGGAAAGTGTAAACTTTCGGGATTATCGCAGAAACCCACTTGAATTTTTAGGGAGAGTAGATGAAATTTTGAACAGATCAAAGGAGAATAGATGGAATATGATAAAAGGTCTATTAGACGAATCGTTCAAAAATATCAATGATAATTGGTGGACAGCAATTAGGAACGAGGTGTGTGATTATGAGGATTTCAAAACTATGTTCAAACTTAAGTACTGGTCAGAATCAGTACAAAACATTATTAGGGACGATATCTGTCATGGTAGGTATGACCGTACAGCGGGACAAACACCTACTGCTTACTTTTTAGGGAAGGTGTGTATCGCCAAGTATTTAGACCCTAAGATACCTGAAGAGTGTCTGGTGACCAAAACGGCGTATCATTTTGAAGAAAAGATCATCAGTGCACGCTTGAGTGGACAAATCAAAACTATTGGATGCATGGAAACGCTGCTAGAAAATTATGAACAGGAATCTTATTATAGGAAAAGTAGATGGAGGTCAGGGAATACCGAGGAGCGGAGGAATGAACCACCAAGAGAAAATAGGCCCCGAGTTAATTATGTACATGCTAACAACAGTTATTTCAATAACAGATATCGCGGAAGATGGTCTAATAATAATCGACCGAATTACAGACAGGATTATTATCATAGAGACGAAGGTACATCAAGGAGTATGAACATCGATCAACCTAGATCCAGAGAGAGGGATAAAGAAAGGATACCGATAAACAACATTCAACATAATGAAAATGTTGAAGCAACCAATGGTAATGATATAAATAGGGGAAACGGGTACCAGCAGTGAGAAGATGTGATTGCCCGTCACTGCTAGAAACAACAGGGCACAGAATTTACCATACACCCAATTATAATAATAATTTGAATAAACCAATAACCATTATCAGAAATAATTTTCTAAAAAATATACAATCCGACTTAATGGAAGAAAGAGTAATCAAAGAGTCATCACCGAACAATGACATAGTCTATATACAATTAAAATTAAATGGAGTGTCAGCAGAGGCCATGATTGATACAGGGGCCAATATTTCAATTATTGATCAATTAGAATTAGATCGTATTACTGAGTTAACTACTGAGAGAATACCTACTTTACCAATTAACAATTTAACAATTGTTGGTGCTACCGGGAAACAAAATAAAACAATCAAAAAACAAGTGTCTTTGAATGTTACCACTAATGGAATAGGAATACCTATGGGATTTTTAGTAGCGAAAGGGCTACCGTTTAGGGTGTTAATAGGGTGTGATATGCTACGGCGACACACTGCAATTATAAATCTGGCCAGGGGTATAGTAACCTTGAGCACAGAAAATGGTGAGTTAACGGCTGAGATAATTGGTAACCAAAGTGCCCCTCAGTGTCCGAGCTCATTTTTTGTTAGGGAGAATAATAGATTAACCCTAGGTAATAATATAGAAGTAACAGAATCAAAGATTTGGAAAGAGAAGATAGAAGAAATAATGGAGTTTCAGAATAGGCAGGCACCGGAAATAATTAGTATAGAACAGAAACAACAACTTATAAAAATTTATAATAAATATAAACCAGTATTCTCAGAATCACCAGGAAAGGCTAAAAACTTCTTGTGTGAACTAAAATTTAAAGAAAATGTAAATTTTAATAAACGATCATACCCTATTGCTCAAGCTTTGAAAGAGGCAGCAAGGAAAGAAATTCAAAGAATGATATTAGAAGACATAATTGAAAGAAGTAACTCTCCATATACTAGCCCATTGGTGGCTATACCGAAGAAAGATGGTCAAGTTAGACTATGTCTCGATGCTCGGGAGTTGAATAAAATGCTCATTAACGATCGCACGTCTCCAGGTGAGATTGAGGAGATTATGAAGAGATTTTTTGGATGCAAGTACATGAGTACTTGGGATGCAGTCTGTGGATACTGGCAAATAGAATTACACCCTAACAGCAGACAATATGTTGCTTTCATATTCGAAGGACGAAATTATCATTTTAAGCGTTTGCCTTTTGGATTGGTAAATTCTGTGGCTGTGTTCATTCAATGCATGGACCAAATTTTGGGTAAGGAAGTTTTAGATTTTACTACAATATATGTGGATGACATACTAATTACGTCTTGTACTTGGGAGGAGCATTGTAACCGAGTGGAAACAGTGTTAGATAAACTTTTGCAACATAATATAACTTTAAAACTGGATAAATCTAAGTTTATCACCCATGAACTACCATTTTTAGGGTTCATTTTATCTGCTACTGGAATTAAACCATCTCCTGAAAAAGTAAAGGCTATTCAAGATTTTCCCAAACCCAGAAACTTGAAACAATTACAATCCTTTTTGGGGATATGCAACTATTATAGAAAATTTCAACAGAGTTATTCAGAAATAACAGCTCAATTTCAATATTTACTTTCAAAGAAAAACAAGTGGAAATGGAAAGAAAGTGAAGATAATAATTTCCAGATAGTAAAAAATAAATTTCTTGACTGCATCATGTTACATCACCCAAATTTTAATAAACGTTTTTTTATAAATTGTGCTGCTAGTAACATTAGCCTTGGGAGTGAGCTATATCAGGAAGATGAAGAAGGAAATCATGGAGTTATCAGTTTTGCAAGTAGAGTACTAAGCAGTTGTGAGAGAAACTATACAGTAACTGAAAAAGAACTGCTGAGTGTTGTGTTCTCATGTATAAAATTTCGAACATTTATTTTGGGATACCCAGTGACTATCAGAACTGATCACAGATCAATTTCATTTTTAAAGAATTGTAAACTTAATCACGGCAGACTTACTAGATGGGCATTAATACTTCAAGAATATAATTTAGACTGGGAATATATTCCAGGTAAGAAGAATGTAATAGCAGACCGATTATCCCGGATTAACCTTGAAAAAGGAACTTGTGAAATAGAACCAGAAAGCATTGGAAAAATATATCACATAATTAAGATGGCAAAGGAGTTACAAGATATAATTAATAAAATAAAAATCGATCAACAAAGTGACAATAAATTAACAAAAATTAAGGAAAGAATATTACAACATGACCCTATAATAATGAAATTTTTTTGTGTTTATGAAGAGATCATTTTTATTCGTCCTACCATTAAGGATCATGTCTGGAAGATATATGTACCAGCAGCAACAGAAGTAGCATTGATTCAAGATTATCATGAAAGGTATGGCCATATGGGATCACTTAAGGTTATTAAAGCTTTATCTGAACATTGTTACGTGAAAGCTATAAATAGAAGAGTAAGAGAGATAGTGAAAACCTGTAACATTTGTCAGCTTGTAAAAGTAAATAATGAGAAGAAAACAGGCACCATGATTACTATAACATCTAATAAAAAACTTGAAAAGATTTTTTTGGATATCTGCGGACCTTTTCCCAGAAGTGGAGGAAGACATAGATATAAATATATCATCATATTATTTGATCATTATACGAAATACACAAAACTCTACGCTATTAGTAGAGCTACAACGAAGAAAATTCTAGAAGTAATTATAAAAAAATACTTACCTGAGGTGGGAAGACCGGAAATGATTATAACGGATCATGGAACGCAATTTCGGGGGAAAAGGTGGAAGGAAGAATTGAGAAATTGGCAAATAAGAACGTACAAGACATCCGTGTACCACCCTAGTAGCAATCCTGCTGAGCGTGTATTAAGGGAAGTTGGCAGAATTCTACGCACCTATTGTCATCAAGAACATAAAAACTGGAGTCAGTATATTGAACCAGCCGAGACTTTTCTTAATTGGTCATACCATGACACTATCGGTACTAGCCCTTATCAAATAATGTTTGATAAACCACCACCAAGAGAAATTATGTCATTGATAAATTTCCCTCCAGGAGAGAGAGTAGAATTCGACCAAGTGGAAATGCACAACAGAGTGTTACATAAAGTGGAACTTCAACAAAAAAGGGAGCAGGTAAAAAGGAGAAGATTGGATACATACCAGTTGGGAGATAAAGTACTAATGAAAAATAGACAACTACCCAGTTCTATAGAGGGTATTGCCCGGAAGCTATTGCTACTTTATACTGGCCCTTACCTCATAACCCAGGTGAAGGGTAATAATACTTACGAAATTAAAACAATTACCAATAATAAAATAAAGGGAGTGTATAATCAGTCGGAAATGAAACACTATTATGAAAACAAAGTCAAGACCATTAGGAGACTTGAACAAATCAACAATTTATTTCTATCAACGAGTTGAACTAAAATAAATTTGTTCTAGTGGGGGGGCTTTATGTAACGGTACATAACCCGGTCCCAATAAAGTAAGTCATGAGAGTGAAAGTCAGAAATGGGTAGAACTAAAGCTCGCTCAAAATTTAATTATATCACTCCACATAATAAACAATTCGAGTGGTATATAGTGCGAAGTGAGTTCTAGTGTACCCATTGAGGTGAAAAACCAAAGTGAAACTAATATATTACTAAACTGTGCTGTATGTTTTGGATAGGATAAAACTATGGAAGTAGTATGTAATAATACTGATTGATTTTTGTGATTTTATTTATTTATTGTAATTTATATTGTATGAACCACAATTTGTTATACCCAAGTTAATATTATATTGTTTCAAATAATTATGTTAGATTGTAAGAAAACCCAGGGTTTAATTTTAAAGGACATAAAAATTGTAACTACCAAAGATAATATAAAATTAAAATAATCCTATGAAGGAAAAGACAACAGGAAGTAGTACCGGGTATGAACACTATTCGAGACTAAATAAATAATATATAAATTTATTTAATGATAATAAAATGATAAAATATTTATATAGAATGTCATAAAAAAATTAACCAAAACATATTATGTAAATTAAATTAGTAAAGAAACCGGAATGGAAAGTAATTATTTTTTACATAAATAAAATATAAATTTATAATAATCACAAACTGCCTACATAATAAAAATACTATGTGTTACTAAGAGTGATGGAAAATAACAAGTATTGTTAATAAGAAAAAAAATTTTGAACTGAACCAGAGTTGTTGAAGAACCGATGCGACAAAAATTATAAAAAAATAACCTTTTTTGGACGTTGGAGGAGGCGAAATTCACGCAAGAGTAATAAGCAAAGTGAATACTAACTAATTATACCAGAGGAATCCTAATTAAATGGTGATATACCTTAAAAACCAGTGGATGAAAACATTCTGAGGATCCAATATAGTTCGGCCTACTTCTAGTAGAAAATAAAAAAAAAATACTCGAAATGAAGAGGAAATAATAACGCAAGACGTACCTCATCACAGAATAAAACTTCAACCCAGTAAGGACAACACGGAGCGAGGTAATATAAACATTTTTCGTAATAAATCCAGAAGAAAACTCGGTTTTTAATAGTGAAATAGAACAAAAAAAAAAATATATTAATTGTATCATATGGTTATTTCAAAAGTAAACAAATACATGCTGCTCTCTTACGGCAGTTCCGGAAACTACGTAATATCTGAAAATTAAATCAAATTATTTATTAATTTCTTATATTTGTAAAGCGTAGCATTTAGCCATTTCTGACACTCTCATAACACAAAGAATTCACCCTGAACCCTGGGGAATTAATAAGAATTATGTAATAACTGATGTATTTTATTATAGCGTAATATTGGTTAAATAACAACATATATGTTTTGTTCTTTAGACAGATCTATGTTTCCTCGGTAAAGGCGAGAGGATGTTTTCTTTATAAAAAGATTAATTGTGATACCTATACTTTGGTGGCTGGAGACAAAAGTCAATAATCAATAAAGCAATATTATTGAAAATTAATATTGAATTATAACGTGTTATAATTTATTGTAGTGGGTAGTTAATGAAAATTTCAGCACAACATACAGAAGGAATCGTCACAACAGAGGGGCAAATTTGATACTTACTCTCTCTTCTGCATAAGGCTGAACAAATTACCTCCTTGACCCCAAATCACACACTCTCGATTTCTTTTAGATTGAGTAAAACAAGATAAACGAAATCCTTTATTTATACCGTTTAAAACGTCAGTTAGTATAATTCAAAAGTGACGCATACTGCGTGAGGCATATAATAACACTTCCATAACACATCACATCAAAAAGCGGTACGTTACAGAATTGGCGAACCCAACATTTGGGGCTTGACTAAAGGTGTACGTTTCGCTAAAGTGCCTCACATATAAGCGGTACGTTACAGAATATATATATATATATATATATTGCAACAATACATATAAATAAAAAGAATTTAAATAACTTGTTTATCATGTTGTTTAGTCAATAACATTATATGGCTGTTTATTTTTTTGCGGTGTGTTATGAATAGCATTGCAGTTTACAGTATATTTGTAACACTTATAAAGCTAAATATTTATGTGTCTAATGTGTGATATTTTGTTTAAAATAATGTCAACAGTGAAAAATAAAGACAAAATTACGAAATGGATGAGGTATGTAGACGATATCTTGTTAATATGGGAGGGCGATGATGAAGAATTAAAGGTATTTTTTGAAGAGGTTAACAAATTAGAAGAGAGTATAAAATTTAAAATGGAAGTAGGAAACAAGGAAATAAATTTCCTAGATTTAAACATAAGAATAACAAAAGAAAATAAACTAAAATTTGACATTTATAGGAAACGCACATATACGGATGTTATAATACCAAATGATTCATACCATTCAATACAGTATAAAATGGCAGCGATAAATAATTTCTTTCATAGAATAAACAGTTGTATAGAAGATGAGGAAAACAAAAAGAAAGGAATAGAAAGAATAAAAATAATTGTAAAAAACAACAAGTATAATACGAATGTAGTAGATAAAATATTTAATAATATAAAACGAAGAGAAGAAACAAAAAATGAGAATAGTAAAGAAAAGAAGGAGTATAAGGGATCCATATCTTATATAGGTTATAACACAAGAAAGATACACAAATTTTTTAGAAAATATAATATAGAGGTAGCGGTTAAAAAATCGAAAACCTTGTTTGATATAATAAAAACTACGAATTTTGAAGAAGAAGACATATTGAAGAAAAGTAGAGTATATATGCTCAGTTGTGGGGAATGTGGAAAAGTGTATCTGGGCGAAACGGGTCGTCAATTTTGCAAGAGATATAAAGAACGTAGGAGGGGTGAAGGAGAGTTAACGACGAATTCATTATAAGCTAGGCATTTTATAGAAGAAGGACATCAATTCATAGACCCAGTAGTAAATTATAAGATAATAAATGTGATGAGTAAAGAAATAGAAAGGAAATTAAAGGAAAAAGTGGAAATGTTAAAAATAAGAAATAAAGATGAAAAACGACTAATGAATATAAAAACCACATTTGAAAATGAAGAAATATTTAGCAGCTTATTAAACAGGATTTGAGTAGAAAAGTAGCAGCTTATTAAAAGAGTAGGAAATGAGTTAACGTAAATTGTAACGGCTACAAATTTGGTAATGTAAGACAACCCACTATGGGTGGAGCTAAGTAAGACGTTACTCCGTCATGGGGCGGGGCTAGATATGTCCGGTAAAACGGTATATAAGAAGTGAATGATTTCATATTTCTCTGTTGGTAAATGACCTGAAGATGGCTTGACTGCCAAAAGCGCTCGTCAGTACCAAAGACAACATAGTGGTTTGTATAAAATTACTAGTAGAAAAAATCAATAGAATCGCGGTTTACCGATGGTAATTATTTTAAAAATATAAATAATAAAAATAATTCAACATGTCAACAACTTTTAACTTCAGTATGGAGGCAATGATAGAGGTGATGGGAAACCTTATTGACGAATATGGTATAAGAGAAAATGTATGTGCTAGAATAGATAGAAACATAGAAGAGTTAACACCAGATAAAGAACAATTAAGAAGGAAATGAAAAGAATATAATGCAAAACTAAGAGTAGGAGTAAAAGAAAAATTACAACAAAATATCTTAGATAAAACTACACCACTAGTAAACACGGATAAGAGCATAGCTGCATTAGAATTGAAAGACCAGAAAGCAGGATGGTCTAAAGAATTAAAAGATAGTGTGAACCAAGTAGCTGAACAATGGAATGAGAAGTTTATAGTAGCAAAGCAGGAGCAGGGTATTGAAAGAAAATCAGTCAGTGAACATGTCCATGAAAACATCAATAAGACGCAGGAGATAGAAGCCAGAGTAATAAGGTTAGAAATTGCCGTAGTCGTGCCTAATAAAACCACAAGGGAATATTCCAGTGAAATAGATACACTAAGAAAAAATCAACGTGGAAAGATAGATCGTCTAAAAACGGAATTGATAAGGGAAGCAACGAATTTAATGGTAGTTCCAACACTGAGTGATGAAAGGACAACATTTTTACTGAACTGGGAACGAGATATGGATTTAACGGGTAATGTGTTAACTGGTAAAGAGAAAAATAATTTTATTAGTGAACAGATTCAAGGTTATGCTGAAAAATGGTATACGAATGCTCGATATAATTTAACTGCTAACGAACAATTTAAAAACTCATTGTTTGAAGGTTCCTATGGGATGATTCACACAAAAAAACAAATAAGAGGCCAAGTAGAATATGGTAAGTATCAAGGTAAAATTGCACTCACCGTTGGGGAGTATGTAATCCAACGTGTAGAAAGAAGTAAACATTTAACTCTCACAATTAAACAACACAAGGTAGTACGTAATTTTGCACATCACTTTCACGATAGTAAATTCGCCAGTAAAATACTAGGGGTTAAAAATGTGGAAGAAACGTTAACTTTACTCGCGCAGGACGAACACATCTTTCGCACCGAGTACAGAAATAAAACTAATTTTATACTAAGAGAAGAGAAAAAGAACAGCTGTTATGATTGTATAAGTAAGGGTGGATTTCACCGCGAGCGATGGAAAATAAAGAAGTATAGTAGCGGCATAACGTTACACAAACATAACACTGCAGGAAGTTTATCGTCTATTATGACGAGAACAGGGAAACGGAGAGTGAGAAAATTAAGCCGATTAAAATGGACAGTGAACAAGTGTGTTGGTAAACACAATAGCCGGATGTGAACTGCTGCTATGTTGTATGGGGGAAAAGAATTTGTATCACCCTCCACAACAGGGAAAGGTTTATTCCATCCGATAAAAATATTTACTTTTATAAAGTTAAAACCACTTGTAATTTAGTTAATAAGATGTAATTACAATTATAAGTTACGCATGTATATTTGTGTAACCAACCTGGAGAATATATGCAACAATACATATATTTGCATATTTGCCCAGGGCGGTATGTTTAATATGTAATTAGCATAGAAAGTATAAGGAACAGTTTTATGCAAGAAAATGCAGGCTGGAGCCTGTCGAGAGAACACCAGCTGTGCCAGTGTAAGATACGGCGAGTGTATGTTTGTGTGTGTGTGTGAACCAACTGTGACCTGTTTTGAACGACGAGATGGGGTGACGCTACGAATTGTTTGTTCCAATTATTCAGGTCGTAACAGGATTATAATAAACTAATTACGTGTGTTAGCCTGTTAGCAAAGACTTACGCCAACTATAAAGACACCATTACTTAAAGGGATTTGTAACGAGTATGGTAATGTAAAATTTATTTCCAGAGGTGTAATATTAAAGATGCTATTTAATTAATATTAATTACTAGTGTAATTAAAGAGTAATTAATATGTGTGGTATATGTGAGTGACCAGAGAAAAATTATGCAAACAATGAGAT
The DNA here is from genome assembly GCA_034769895.1 of Magicicada septendecula. Classification (NCBI taxonomy): domain Eukaryota; kingdom Metazoa; phylum Arthropoda; class Insecta; order Hemiptera; family Cicadidae; genus Magicicada; species Magicicada septendecula. The sequence goes on along the minus strand of CM068369.1, from coordinate 403,327,330 downwards.
CGCTCATGTGACGAGTATGTTAATAAGTTCGCGATAATTAACCAAAAAGTGAGTGTAATAAAAAGGACGCTCTGGAGCGAACTGACCATCTCTAACCTGTCGAAAGCAGGACTGTTCCTGTCAAATCGCCACCAGTGTAAATACCACTGACAATTTTGGGCGATCGCACACTCAGACTCACGAAAGCTACAGACGACGTTACGCTGCCCGATTGCAGATCGACCAAGACACACACACTGTACCACACTCACACAAAGACGTAAGGAGGAACGCTGGAGCATCTCTAACAGCAACAACCCATAGAGACAACAAACACTGCATCAAACACTGCCTTACTGAGCATTAGTAGTCATAATATTATGTTAAATAAAAGATTAAAAATGACAGAAATATAGAAGAAAAAGAAACCCTTATGCTATATGCAATATTACATACCAATTTACCAATACATTTTATTTGCAACATTTGATTGCAAATTGGCGCTCAACTAACATTACCCTGACAACATACTCATCCTTAAAATACAAACCAAATACACTTTAGATAGTACGAATTAACTTAACGTTACAGAATGGAAGCCAACAACTTGGGGCTTAATTAAACACAGAAATAATACTTAGTGTAACAAATTGGCGATCCCAAGAGTGAGGCTTAAGATTGATACGGGAGAGTTCCCGTAGTGTTACAAATTGACGTCCAATAACGTGGGGCGTTACAGAAAGATAGATTCTCAATATAAAATAACTAGTGTAACAAATTGGAGCCCAACTAGTGAGGCTAGAGATAGAATAACTTTATATTCTTCTTGTGAGTGTTATAGCAATTTCTACTCTAGTGGCGGCTACGGTTAAACAACAAAGAAAGGAAAGCAAGAAACAAACGAAAATGCCATTCACACAAGAAGAGATGCAGGAACTGATGAGGTTTATGAAGGAACAATTCAGTCAAATAATAAAAGATAACCGTAGACACAGGGAAAAATTATGCCAGAAAATGAATGAACAGAAACAAATAATTGAAGAAATAATAAATGATAACATACGGTGGAGGGAAGGATTAAACAATGACAGGAACCTGTCAAAGAAACCAGTAAATCAGAAAATACAAGGTAGTAGTAAGGAAATAGAAAATACAAAAGGCAAGAGTGTATTGTTATCTGAAAAGAAACCTAACAACAGCAAAGAGAATATTAAGCACATGGAAAAGAAGACAAAGAAAATGAGACAAATGCATCAAAGGAAACTAATAAAAACACGGGAAGAGTGGGAGATGATGAACAATGGACTAGTTAATGTACTTAACATCCTAAGTACGGAACACAGAAAAGTATATAATTTAAAAAATAACAGAAGGAGCTTAATAGAAACTTTCAAAGGGACTCGCAACCAAACAGTGAGAAAAAACTTCAGGAAATCTATAAGTAAATTAAATATAACAGAAATAGAAATGTGTAGCAAACTGTCAGTAATGTCATCAAAAGCTGAAATACCATTAAAATATCTGTTAAATAAGGAAAATGATAAAGTGATTGATGTAGGCATAGATACTAATGAACATGTAGTATTAGAATAATTTCTGTACAAGGTAGCAGAGATCTATATCACAAGGACGGAAATAGTTCTACACACCAGAGTGATCCGAACTACCAGTGCAGATGAAATTATAGACCATGGTTAAACTAATTCCAAACAAACTATCGAGAAAAGCGACTGATTTTTTTGATTTCCGACAAGGCAAACCATTTGAGAAATGAGAAGAAAAAAGAATGATAATTGAAAGACAAATAAAATAAGTAAATAATAAATAAACAATATAGAGACTTAAGAAAATTAATGATAATTAAGAAAACAAACGACAAATGAAGATTTAAGAAAGCATGAACAAATAGCCCACCAATACAGGTTTTGGAAGAGAATATGACGGTTAAGAACGATAATAAGTGGTTCATAATGAGTGAAGAGAGTAAGTACTTAAAACAAATAAATGAAAGGATGAACTTGCAGAAGAAGAATCGATGTCTGGAAATAAATAGGATAACAAAAACCATAGTTGTAACTGCTGCTGAAAAGGGGTATTTGAAAAGGAGATAAATAACACTCTGGCAAATGAATCAATGAACTACGAAATGAAATTAATTAGAAGAGAAGAAATATACCAAGGATTTTACCAAAACTGATAATAAATAATATAAAAGTAAGGGTAGATTATAGATAAATAAATCACGTTGTATCCGTCGTGTGACTTCGTTGTACGTCGATTAAAATGACGCGTTTCGGAACATATGCTCCACCATCAGATCCGTTTTAGAGTGTTTTAGACTCTATGGCCTGGGATAGTGACCCTTAGTTTCATTCTTATATTAAAAATACATGTTTCTTCTTATTATGTGATTATTCTAAAACATCCTACATAACTTACTGAGACTCTGACAACACCGTTTGTCACTTATTATTGTTAATGTAAACAGGTATAGTATTCTAGTTCTTATTGATTTCAATACATTGTTATTATTTCTTTTTAATTTCTCAGACAATATTTATTGTATACAATTTAGTTAATGACCTAGTACTTTGTTGTTCATTTATCATGGTCATGAAATAGTTTCCTTTGGGACTTATTTTATGTACGGTGAAAACATAACCATAACGTTACAATATATACACACACACACACACACACACACACACACACTTAAAGAGGAATGATAAATCGAGTCGTGATAGGAGGAAGGAACATTCCGCCTGGTGTAGTGGCTATCACTCCCTTGAGAGATCTGTATAGCATCGAACCGGGGTTATAACTTGGGTACATAGAGGCTTATAAGGCTTGCGTTTTTTAGGGCTGCCTTCTTTGGCAAGATACAAGAAAACTCGTGGTAGATGGAGTGAATTAAGAATGGAGGTTAAGACAAAATTAACGCAGCCTTATACTTGCTTGCCCATGAAAAGACCGTGCAGCATGCCCAACTCAGTATCACATTATGAGGAGGAAACAGAAAAACATATTTTTTTATATTTACTAATTTTTTTGAACTTTTTACAATAGTTAGGACAACTTCCTGAGATACTAAGTTATCATTTACTACTATAGTCAAACCGTTGTTACTGTACTGAAGTGTAACATATTGTTACCCAATTACAGAACGTTCTCGAACAATGGAGAGTGTTGTTCTACGAGTTTCTCGCCTAGCCCAGCAGGTGCGTGTTTCTGCCAAGGACGCACTGAAGTAGCCTCTAGAGTTTTCGAGTGGTTGTTAAGGACGCGTATTATGGAACCTTGCAGGCTATAACAGCCTTGTATACGCAACAGCTGCCGATTAGTTTCAGTTTACGTTGGACGATTTACTCAGCGCGTCTCAAGTGGTTATTAGTAAAAATTGATTATTTTGCGGAACTCTATTATGTACATTATTATTGCCTGTGGACAAATTAACTGGAATTATTGTACGAGTTGATTACAAATTGTTATTTGTGATTAATTAAAGCTGGTTATTAGTGACTTCATTGGTGTCTGTAATTTGTTTCCACTGTACCATACGACGATCAGAGTGACCGTCGTAACAGTGGGTCAGAAGTAAGACTGAACCTTTAACAGTGGAAACAGAGGACACTTTGCACAAGGATAGTGTAAGCTGTAATTAATCTGTAAAGATGGATGCTAGTCAGATGATGGAAGCTTCCCAAGCGCTACTACGGCAAACACAGGAACAACAAAAAGCAGAACGACGACAGGAGGCAGAAGAAACAGAAAAGCGACAAAAAGCACTCTAGCTCGAGTCGGAAGAACGAGAAGACGACAAACGTAAAAACGAAACGGATAAAACGGGAGCTCTTTATGATGCCACGCAATAACAGATGCAAGAACATACTACTGCAGAATTGGGTCTCCTGCGTGGCGACTGGGGTGAGCTTAATAACCAGATTACTAGAATCTCTGACGTAGAAGAGGATGTAGTAAGTATAAAAGAGAAAATTGCAAACATGAAAGAGCAAATTAAAAATGAATTTGAGCAGGTAATGAAAATAAAGACAAGCGTTTCAAAATAAATTTCTGAACAGACTGTACCAATAGTAAAGACAGAAAAAGACACAGAAGAAAAGACAATAGAAAAGGTCACTTTGTCTGCGGTTGGGGCAGTTAATGTGAAGGCGTCAACCTTTGATGGAAACTCACAAGCCGACGTGTCTTCGGAAATTTGAAGCCGGTGCGAGCGCAAATAATTGGACGGAGGAAGACAAAGTAGTTTCACTCGTTCTCGCTTTAAAAGGACCTGCAGCAGAACTGCTACAGAAAGTGCCACCTGACAGCCAGAACGCCTATGCCGAATTTATAAAACCTTTAGAATTACGATACGGTGATAAACTGCGAGATATGTACTGCACTCGGATGAGAGCAGGGCGACAGCATTCCGAGGAGAGTCTTCAAGAGTTTGAAGCAAGTATCGACAGACTAATTAAACTGGCCTAACCTAAAGCGTCAGAAGATTTTCGAACAAGGTTTGTGATGCAGACATTTACAGCTGGTGTCCGAGATAACGAACTACAGCGACACAAGAATAGTGCGGACGCCCTGATACATGCTTTGCAATTTGAAGCGGTTAAGTACGCGTCTGGTTGGACAAGTCATAAACTGCGCGCTAAAAGATTGCGACGGTACAAACGATGAAGAGAAAGAACAATGAACAGAGACCCAACGATCGGCGGCACAGAATAAAGTAAGAAAGGATAGAAGACTGAATTGTTTAAGGTGTGGATAACCTGGACATCTACAACGAGATTATCGGGTTAGAGACATTTATTGTACGAGTTGATTAGTTTGTTATTTGTGATTAATTAAAGCTAGCTATTAGTGACTTCATTGGTGTCTGTAATCTGTTTCCACTGTACCATACGACGATCAGTGAGACAGTCGTAACAATATAGAGAACCTTACGGAAACCGCGAGACTGGAAGACTGTAGTTCACAGTTTGTGATTCAGCGCGTAAGTTATATAAAGTACGTTGAAATGTTCCAGTAAGTCATTGTTCAAGACGAATGTAAAATGCAATTATATGGTGTGTGTGAACAACAAACCAGTTGTTAATACTGTCTTAGTAATACCTAATCTTGCAGCAACAGGTGGTACAGTGTGATGGTCAGGAAAGAGAGTTCCATTAATGTTTAAGGTGGTTATATTTTTTTTTCCAATGTAGCGTGTGAGTTTTAGAGTATTTGAAAACACTGAAAATTGTGAAACTTTGCCTAAAGTGTCCTTTAAAATTGACACTCTAAGAGTTTTGTAAAATTATGTAAATGTTTGACTTGAATAATAAAACATGTGTCTTACCGTCACATGACAATTAGATGCACACAAATTAATGGCCGTTTTCACAAGAGAAGTATATAGAATTTGTTTAACTAGATATAGTAAAATAACAAAACTTAATTCAAATAATAACTTATAACTTAATTAATAAGAAAGCAACCAGGTGTACGATAGAAAAAAGAATCAAAAAATATTATCTCGTATAATCTTTTGTAGTTTTTAAGCTCATACAAATATTCAGATAATGAGATAAACAAAAATAAAAGAAATTCCTAAGGACTCAAAATTATATATTTGTTTTTAACAGTTATTGTAATAGTTCATCACATAACTTACATCTTATTCTACATAGCATTCATTTCTTCAGAAGAGAACTCATCTATGGTCAATCGTGATCCTCTTGTCAATCGTCCAGTTGAACCATGCGGCGGAGTTCTGGTAACTTTGACGAATAAACACAACGCAGAATTCCGGACACTCACAGAAATATCTGTACGAAAGAAAGGTGACGACGTATTCCAACATGGCCCGAATACTGAACAGTCTAGGGCAACGGTCTGCAGACACCGCAGTTAATTCTGGCAGTTGTGTCTCGCACTTTCAGTAACGTCTGCTATACTGTTCTATTAAACATTGGCATGTTTAAATTCTGTCTGAGGCTTTCACGCCCGGCTTCAATGTTACCAGAAATTCGGCTTGCTGGGCTGTAATAAGGCCGTGGTCCAAGGTCGTTGGTTGGAAACGTTTCGATCGTGCCTTCGACGCCCATCTTCAGAGCAGAAGACTGCAACACAATGACCAAGATTGCCCAGTCAGTGACCATTGAACTGTGGTTAAGCCTTACAGCGCGGCAAGCCGACTTTCTGATAGCACTGGTATGTTTAGTTTGCACTGTGTCTTTGATTATGTGCAGAGTGAAGAAAAGAAGCTATCGACATTAAATTTAATTATAATTTTACTGTATACAGTAAGCTGATTTACAATAAATTTGCAAAACTATGGTGTTTGTAAATTTCGTAGCGGTTATATTAACATTGAGATAGAGACTCTAGGTTGTACACGACTATACAGTTTTACCAGTTTACCCAAAGTACAAGTATGATGAAAACAGAAAAGTTTAGTCGTTGTCAAAGATATTGGTTAGTTCTACATGAAGATAGATAAAATTACAAACGATTAAAAAATATATACATCAATAGTTCTATGTATCATCGGATCTTCGTACGTAGAATAATTAAGACAAAGTACAAGACTAAGCAAGAATAACCTTTTTAAAGCGACCGAACATTACTTCCTAACAATTCGCATACGTTTACTCCGCTCTATTATGTTTATAGCTCTCAAGTACGTAGTTCACTCCGTTCAGCCGACTGTTTTGTTTGGTTGTTGAATCCAAGCGAGGGGAGATTTCAAAGAGTAGAAGTAGGAAGTTTTAAAAAAGTTTTTGAATGGAAGGAATGGATCGTTAAAGATCATTAAACGACACCACTTCCTCGTAAATGTCAAGATAATCATACCTTCCTGTGTGTAAATGAAAATATCGGTATGGAGAACCACACATGACTTCCATGTTCTAAGATTTATATTTAAAATCATTTACGAAATGAAATGTTTCCATAGAAATTACTTCTTTCCACTTATTGCTTCAGCCTTAACCACAGTACTGTGGTCACTAAAGTATACCACCACACGTTATCGCACTCGATTTTCACTGATGATGGCAGTCGACGGCACTGCCGAAACTTCTGGTTTTGCAGAAAACATTGGACTTCGGCCAAACAGCCCGGGAAGGAATTTTAACAACAAACTACTATTTTGTTGCCGATAACGTAGTAAACATATAAAAATTATCCCCTCACCATTCAACTATAATTTTCATGTATAGAAAATTACCCCCACCCCGTTCAACTAGCCTCTTCATTTATAGATATTTCATCTACGTTCTACAGTGGATTATTAAGATCTTCTTATCAGGATTATTTATTTATCAAAATTAAGTACTTTACTCTTGTTACAACAAAAAATGTTTCCGGTAAACTACCCCTTTCCCTTTACCGATCTTCACCAAAATCAATAGACCTTGAGTATTCTACAACTCAGGCACATATGTAAAAAATTATTTGATTCTGTTTGAATTTACGGCAGTTATCGTTCGTCATAGAAAAAATTACCCTTGTTATCACGTAAAACATTGCAGGTAAACTACACATTTCTCTTAACTGATCTTCACCAAAATCCATAGATCTTGAATCCTCTACAAGTCAGGGATGCATGCAAAACATTATTTGATTCTGTTTGAATGTGCGGCAGTTATCGTTCGTCATAGAAACAATTACTCTTGTTAAAACATTAAAAGTGGCTGGTAAACTACCCCTTTCCCTTAACCGTTCTTCACTAAAATCAATATGCCATGATTCCTCTACAACTCCGGCACATATGTAAAAAATTATTTGATTCTGTTTGAATTTACGGCAGTTATCGTTCTTCATGGAAAACATTCTCTTGTTACAACATAAAATGTTGCAGGTAAACTACCCCTTTTCCTTAACCAATCTTCAACAAAATCAACAGCCTTTGAGCTATCTATAATTGAGGAAGGTATGCACAAAATTATTTGATTCTGTTTAAATGTGCGGCAGTTATCGTTCTTCATAGAAACAATTACTCTTGTTAAAACATAAAATGTTGCCAGTAAACTACCCCTTTCCCTTAACCGATCTTTTTCCAAAATCAGCAGACATTGATTTCTCTATAGATCAGGAAGGTATGCAAAATATTATTTGATTCAGATTGAATTTACGGCAGTTATCATTCGTCATAGAAAACGTTACCCTTGTTAAAACATAAAACGTTGCTGGTAAACTACTCCTTTCCCTAAACCGATCTTCAACAAAAACAATAGGTATTGAGAACTCTGCAATTCAGGGCTGTATGCAAAACATTATTTGATTCTGCTTGAATTTGCGGTTGTTATCGTTTGCCAAAAAATACCCTTGTTAAAACAAAAAACGTTGCTAGTAAACTACCCCTTCCCCTTAACCGATCTTCACCAAAAACAATAGATCTTGAGAACTCTACTATTCAGAGTTGCATGCAAAAAATTATTTGATTATGTTTGAATTTGCGGTTGTTATCGTTTGCCATACAAAATTCCTTTGTTAAAACTTAAAACGTTGCTAGTAAACTACCCCTTTCCCTTAACCGATCTTCACCAAAAACAATAGCTCTTGAGAACTCTACAATTTAGGGCTGTATGCAAAAAATTATTTGATTCTGTTTGAATTTACGGCTGTTATCGTTTGCCATAGAAAAAAATCTACACACAGACACATAGACACACAGACACTTTTCGAAAAATGACTTTTTTCATGTTTTGAGGATAGTACAATCAGAATCTGCAATAATCTCGAACACGATTTTTTTTGCCATCACCATACTTCCATTTCCTTGTGGAACATGGAAGTAAAAATAAATCTCCAATATACATTTCCGTATACTGACATTTTGAGCTTGCATGTGCAGTAGTGTTTACACACGATATACCCAGGTGACTTGAGCCGTATATGAACCCAGGTAATCATGATTGTATGAGCCGTATAAAAAACTCTCGAAAATCAACCTTCCTACAGTTTATATACTTCATAAGTTATATAAAGTTTGTTAATCATTGTTATTTGTTAATCAAAACGCTCAAATTGCAATTAGAATGAAACTGGAATGGAAAAAACGACTTGATATATATTATACGTCGACATTTTATTGCGGAACCCAAGCCGCACGGTATTATGCGCCAACAGTCTCTTCACTCTACTACGAAACACTCCCCCGTTGTGTAGAATTTCCATGCTCAACCTACGAATTCGTTCCTATACTTTTACCTCAATGACTGCTATCATGTTTTCTGATTCTCGAGTGAGCCTACGAGTCTAGTTCATTTATATAATTATAATACAATTTCTCTTACTGCAATCAAAGAAATAGATACATCATGTATTTCATTAAGTCCTTAATTTTATTTGTTCTCCTGGAGCGTAATCGCAGCTAGAATATTTTGCTTCAGTATTCTTAAAAAAGTGAAGTGTCAAATGTACAAACACAGATAACGTAAGAAACAACCGATGCTGATTAAACGATTTCTGTTGCTTTAATTCTGAAATGAAAAGATGAATGACAGTAAATATTAGTAGCCACCAAATTTATAAATATGGTCGAATTGAATCAAAAAAGAACATTAAAACGGACGAACTGACAATTCAGATGCTACGGAAATCAGTACATAGCGCCTCGCTAGAAAATAAATTACAAACGTTTGTTGACGCGGGATGTATAATAGACAAAAGTGTATACTGTACTAGATTGTCCGCGATATCTACCAGTAATAAAACGCTACAAGCACATAATCGGATAACACGAAGATATTTATGTACTTTCAGTCCAGTGCGCTGTTTAAAAATATAACAAATACATCGATTGCTAGTTAATCTGCGACTATTGAGAACGCTGTGTTCAACTGTGTATACCCCGCTACTGGTTTTGCTAACTGCAGTTTTTAATTAGAAAATAAATTGTAATGTTAGCTTATCGGTTGCACGCTGGTTTTAACTATGATATTAGATATTAAATATAACACACTCACACGTGTTATATTTTCATCATTTTATTATTATAACTATTAGGTTAATTTTGCCACAATAAACATCATTGTATTCCAAATGAATAGAATACTGTTTTTATATTTTCTGCAACCAGTACGCAATTAAATAATCAGTCAATGCAATTAATTCATTTTTATTTTTATATTATCTCACCGTTCCAAGATAGAGAATGAAAAACAGAGCTTCAGGCTAAGTTATCAAATGTCCCATAAAATGAGATAAGGTAACGTATCAAATACCATTTATAAAAGTGAATTGCTGATATAACAAACACATCGATTGCTGTTTAATCTGCAACCGTTTCAAACGATGTGTTCAGTTGTATTGCGTTACAGTTTTTGCTGAATACAGTTTTTAATTGGAAAATACATTATAATGTCAGCTTACTGGCTGTATAGTTGATACCGTATTTTTAACTCCGATTTGCAATTAAATATAACAAGACATTTATAGTATTTTATTACTATTTTCTTCATTTCACCATCATAATTACTAGACTAATTTTAGGCTTAGTTAACACCAATGTACATTCCAAATGAATAAAACATTGCTACTATATTTGTTTCAAAGAGCTCTCACTTTTATAATCAGTGATATAATTCATGTTCGTTTTTGCATTATTTCACCATTACAAGGCAGAACATAGCTTAAGGAAAACATAGCTTAAGACTAAGCTATCAAGTGTCCTTTAACTAAGCCTAAGCTACGTATCAAATGACCTTAATAAAACTGTTTCACTTTGCAGATATTTTTATAGTTCCTCTAGAAACCACCTCCCTGAATAAAGCATAACATGTAACCTTTAAAGCCATTTGATCAGCCCAATACTATTTTGGTATGTAACTGTGTAATTATTTTAAAATAATTAATAATAAGTTATGATTCGTTATTAATATTAATCATCATTGTCATCATCGTCTTCAAGGATTAAACTAAGTATGCTTTGTTCCGGTCTCAAACAGGCAACGTCTAGAGCTGGTCACTCCAGCGCTTCCTCGGACGTCCCACACCTCTCCGTCTCTTCGGCTTACAGTTCCATAATTGTTTGGGTTGCGGCAGTCACCCATTCGGCAAGAATGTTCCCACCAATTCAGCCGGTACTGGGCAATCCTGTCGAGTATACTCATAATATTCAGTTCTTGCCGTACATCTGTGTTTGATCATGGAGAGTATAACCCTACCACGTGCCTGAGAAATCTCAATTCAGCCGCTTGGATACGACTGGCCTGGCCTTTCGTTAAAGTCCAGTTCTCAGACACAAAGAAATGTGGGAAAGGACATCACCTCGTAGAATTTTAGGCATGTTTGTTTACTTGCTGACTTAAGAGTTCGCCTGATAGTCTCGAAAATACGGTCTCTCTGGTTTCTGTTTCTGAATTCTGTTTGAATTCCTGGAAGTTATCGTTTGTACTCCATTCTATAGATTCATTACTTCTTTCTAATCATTGACGGCTCTTTTTATACCTTGTCATAGACGTCCTCTTTCTAAATCTCTAAAATAGATATCTTGGATCGAGTGGCGTAAACTAGGAGCCCCTCCTGGCGAGGGGATGAGACTAGCTTGAAGGTTGAACTCCCCTTTATTTCGTTAATTTACGAATATTGTAACTCCTTTTTTGTTAAGTTATTTATAGACCTTATTTTAACACACACAACTGGTTTAGAAATAGGCCTACGTTAAATGATTACGGAATTTTGAAGAAATACTGATAGCTCTGGTTGGGGGTGGATTGATCCCCTGATATCTCTCCGTAGTTACACCACTATCTGGATCTATCTTGTTCACAGACGTTCTTGTCTTTTATTTGGAACCCAGTTTAACAACTCTTTCAGTCAACATTAGTAAAAGTACTACTACTACTATTACTACTACTACTACTGCTACTACTACTACTACTAATAATAATAATAATAATGTATTTATATATTATACAATATATAATATATAATGCTGTACCATGAAACTGAGGCATTTATAAGGAATAAAGAGAACGCAGAGTTATGGATAGCCACAGTATTGTCCGTGCGGTAGCTGACGGAAAACTATTTTATAATGTCCTGGTTACTGGAAACAGTCTACAGCAACCGTGTCACAGAATGAACTTGAAATAATGGCCACAACTTGAAGTAACGTCTGCTACATTACGCTATCAAATACTGATACAATCTGCACCGCTTGAGTTTAATTACTTGTAGAGTAAAGAAAAGAAACTGTCATCATTAAATTTAATTAAAATAACTCTGTGTACACTAAGGTAATTTAAAATAAATAGTAAATGAAATTACAGTTTTCTCGATTGCAAAATTATGGGTTGGTTCTAACCTGTTTAGGTACGTCTAAAACGATTTTATAAACAAAATATGTTAATATTTTTGTGTTTTATCACACCTTCCTTCGTACTTTGCAGAACCTTAAAAGCAGTTCATTCCTTATAGGCGCTCTCATCATCTCTAAAGCAACCAAACTTTACTCTTTAACGATCACGAACGTTTATTTCCCTCTATTATGTTCATAACGCTAAAGTCGGTGTTCGTTCCATCCAACCATCTGTTTTTTCGTTGCTGATTCAAGCAAGGAGGGTTTTTTAAGAGTAGAATGATACACTTGTTTGTGAATGTGACTAAGTGAATCAGTGTTTCTTTTAAAATACCCAGTGAGTGAGTAAAAACAAAATAAGCCCAAAACAAACCATTGCAATATAAGCAAAATGAGTGACTATAATAAATGTCAATTAGAATTGCATAGCATGGAACTCTACTAATACCCAGTCAGTATTAGTTATTTTTATTATTAATAACATAAACTATACTAATCATAAGGTTTATCAGAAGGACATTATTTTGAAAGGTAACCCTGCAGAAGGGTCAAATGATATTTATGTGTGTTAGTCTTAACATAAAACCCAATAGACATTATGAGTGATAAATAATGTTAATGTTTGTTATGAACTTGTGGGCAAAGACAAGATTTTAGTATTGCCACAGCATAAACCTTATCAAAATTTAACACAAACATTGAAATAATGATCATAAACTAATTGTGTGTTATGAATTCAGACAGACAGGACTGTGAAATGACAAACTAAGTCATAATGTTGTTTATAGGATAGGGAACATGGTATTGGCCATGTAGGCAACATTTCTCTTTTAAAATATTAAGATGTTCTATTGTCAATTTAAAATATTAAATATTAAGGCTTCTAGTTAATGTAACATGAAGTAATTAATATAATAATTTATAAAGATTGTAACAAGGCAAATGGGTTCGAAGCAGATATGTAATTAAGCATGAATGTAAGTAAAAACATGGTTGTGTATGGCCTAATCCCAACTTGCAAAAACAGAGGATAGCTAGGACAGAAATGTCTAAAATCAACAAACTAATGTAATAATATAATAATTAGGGACCCAGAGTATGTAGTAAACCTAATCCTGAATAGTAATTATAGAGTATTGTAAACCAATATGATAAATTAAAGTGTTCTATGATAGGTTTTATAGATTGATAATGGTCTGTGACGATTTTAAAATAGGAAATGTAAAAAGGAGAGAAATTTAAATTTTTCCTTTTAATCGAACATTTAAACTAATTTTAAATCCCTTAATAACTCAAAATAATATTAATAAAGAGATTTAAAAAGACAAAAAGGAATGCGAGTGTAAAAGTAAAGAAACCCTTTAATAATTTACCATGCATCAACATGCGATAACCGGAACCAACTTGCATAACGACCCATAAACTAAACTAATAATACTTGTAAATTTGAAAGAAAATAAATAAATAAACAACAACTCAGTAGTATACCATAATTAATTCTGAAGTAAAGCATATCTTTGGATAATTAAAAGGTCAAACATTAATACCGTAAATATCAAATAAAGCTGGAACTATTTTATGGTGATGCGTAAACTCCGCGCAGTTAACTTACCTGTCCTAACATAGTAAATGAGTCGAGATGGAGCGTTCTCGTAGTAAACACTACAGACCTGAACCATGCCCCAAAGTACGACAATATCTGTTTATTTTAGTGTGCAGATTTAACAATGTGCAGAGGAATGTAGCGGTAAATTAGTGTGTTATAAAGTAAACACGTAATCATTTAAAACAAAAGGAATAAATAAGTGTGAGGGATGACATCTCTATTGACTAAGTGTAAGACCTCAATATTTGTTTAAATTAAAATGGTACGAGGTACCAAAAGTGAGAACCTTTTATATATAACGATGTGACGTGCATTTCTGTGGTAAACAAAAACATTTACTCGAGTTATACTACTAAAGATGCTTAACTACCAGACTTCTGAGAACAGCATACCAGCTTCGTAATTACCGAATCACTTCAGGAACTTCAGCAGGAAAGTAAACTACAATAAAGATCAACCATCTGTGGACACCCCAAGGACCAAGGACCAGGACACGGAGTAAACTTCAGGATATCACAGGTGACACGGAGACTTGTCTTCCGTGGTTAATTGCCATTCAAAAAAGATGTTTTGTAAAAGACAGTTTAAATAACAATATAAAAGACTTTAACAATAGTCACTTTGTAAAATGTAGTATGTCATAAGACTAAAAATATTTGTAGTAGCAAGTAGTGTTTATATTATAAAGCTTCACAGATACTAAAAGTTAAATTAAGTCCATTCTTCAAATGGCCCCCTAATAGTATGATAGTATATGAGTAAGTGAGCTAAACCTACAAACCAATTTAATATCCCGGATCCGTGGAAAAAGCTAGCACATAACAATTCTTTTGTTGTGATCCCCTTTCAGAAAATATTTTGTAAACTATTTATTAAGAAAACCTTATGGTACAAAACTCATGTAGAGTTGTTATAGAAATCATTTAATAAAGAGATGTCATTACATAACACATAATACTGAGTGAATAAATCATCAGACACCCATATAAAATTTCCTTTAATTCTACTACCGCTTGTAACTATAATAATTAGAAGTTCGTTACGACTATGGCAGCCTATGCAATTGATACGAGGCAATTTAGCACAGGTTCCCGATGTTATAACGTAGGTAAGACGTTATAAAATGCGCCACTCTGCTAATTTGTAAAAAAAAAATAAATAATAATTGTGTAGATAGTGACACATATATCATGTGCCCCTCTGTAGATCTATTCACTCAGTTACTTTAAAATATTACAGTAATTTAAAAAAAAAATAATAATAATTTGAATAGAATAGTATATAGGTAAGATTAATTGTGAATTTAATATGTGTAAACTCATATTAACATATTTACACATTAACACATTATATGACACCTTATACTAATCCATGTATGTACTTGTCCAAAAATGTCAGTCACCAACGTGTCGGTTTGACAACAAACCCAGACCGGTAAATATCTTGTTCACGCCTGTATGAAACTGTCCTTGTCACCCTCTGCCACGTTGAGTTAGACAATACCCCACCTCCTCTATTGTTATATAAAATGTTCGACCCCTTGCCCAGTAACAAGAACATTTAAACGAAGTAGAATTAAATCGAGTTAAATAAAACAAGTTTACTAATTAATTTTATGGAATGATGCCTCACTAAGTAAATGAACGAGTTCTAAACAAATAAGAAACCGTTTCTTAACTCCGACCAAAAAAAAATAAAAAAATAAGTAATAAGTCATTTAAATAAAAAGATCGGTAGTATCTTAAATAAACTAAGGTGTAATGAAGGTGTAGTAGTAATATAAGTAAAACGCAAAATAATAATAAAAGCATATTTAAATAGCGTAACCACCAGCATGTGGCCTGTTTTGAAAAGTCATTAACTAAATTTGTCAAGAAACGACAAACTCGTGCAGGAAATAATCGTGTTTCATATTGTAGTAAGCCACCCCAATTGTTAAGAACTCCTGCCTAGGTAAACAATAGCAACCACCCCTGTGTGTAATACAATGCACCTTGTGCAAAGTGTTTGACCCCTCTTGCATTGTAACAGCTGATTGTTTAAAAGAAAATAAATGTACCTCTTCGTGAAATTCCGCTTGTCTCAGTAGCAAAAATCGCTACATTACATGTGTAAAATATTAGAATTAGAAAGAATCTAAGGTTGAGTATGGGATCAACTTTAGATTATATTAAGTATAATTAAGAGATATAGATATAAGCAAGTAATAAAGTCACAATGGCGCCGCACTGAAAAGGGTTAATGATAGAGCAGAAAACTAACTACTTGAGATAGAGTATGCTAACAAAATCAGTCGGGCCACGATATTGTGAAGTTACGAAGTTACAAATGTAAACCCTCTTTAACTTCGACTTGTAAAATACTTTTTTTTTTTTTTTTTTTTTTTTTTTTTAAAGAGGGGCCACAAGATAATTAAAACTAGACCAAAGCCTAGAGAAGCCAAAAATGCGCTGGATCCAGTGAGACGGGACTTGCAATTAAAACTCACAAAATAAACTATCAATAAAATCCCTTTTTATTATTCTATCTCATTTTAAAAAATATTAACAACAAAATCAATAAATATAACATTGAGATTCTATTTTCCACTTAAAAATGTTAATTAAAAATACTTCATTCTCCTTAAGTAATGTTACCTAAAAATTATTAATAAATATAAAATTTATTATCTATCTTCTCTTTAAAAATTAATTGAAAATTAATTGAGATAAAATCTACATGCCCCTTTACAATGTTAATTCAAAAATAATTAATTCTCTTCACCAATATTAATTAAAAATTAATAGAGATAGAATCTATATACTCCTTAACAAAACTCTTTTGAAATTAATTATTATAAATCCTTATTCTCTCTTTCCAAATTGTCATCAGAAATTAAATGTATATATAAACCCTATGTTTTATATTTTCTTTTTATAAGCCCTATATCTAACCCCCCCAAAATACACACAAATGTACAATACATATAGAACCCCACAAAATACACACACGAATCTACAGTACATAAAAATGTTCCACAAAACAGGACAATTATAACATACATCTCTTGCCACACCCTTTTCTACCCCATGAGGTACATCATTAATAATTTATGAAAATACATATTAGGTTACAACTCTTAATATGTGCATAACACATTACATGTGTATCTGATTATATATGCAACACCCGTAGTCCCCAGGACATAATGAATTCAAAATTTGGCAAAGTGCCTGATACTATTATTACAATGCTGCCACACTGGGCACTTAGACTGGGAGAAATAAAATTTAGAATTCAGTGAACACCCCAGTGATCATAATTAATTAAAAGAATTTAAATTTGATAAATTTAGTTGTCTTGGAAATAGTAAAGTGTCATAAAGCTTATAACCCTTTTAAAAGTAATTTTGGCCCAAAGGCCGACATGTTCTTAGGCAAGACAGTGCATAACTCAACCTGTCCCAACAGCATGTTTAACTCTGCATGAACATGCGCCTATACAGGATTAAACTGGTGACCCGACTTAACTACCAAAGAAACTTCTATCCCTATATAATCCAAACTGAATTTAAAAATGAGAAATTAATATATAAAATGAACACTAAATTGAACCAGAGAAATTACAAGTTGAGTGAATGAATTAGTAGCACTAATGAAACCCTTATACTGGAAATAAGAAGGAATTTACACGTCTGAATGGTGAGCAGCCACAGATGCATGTCAGCCCCTAGGCTCACAGATTATACAAACAAATTAATAAAATGTACAAAAGATTCCCCCCCTAGTCCACGCACTATTCTGTCCCGTTAAACGGGGACCCAATTAAAATGTTTAAAACTTAAAGTCATTGTTGTAGAGGGACTCAATGTCCTCTGGTTCTAGTGAGTTACATCACACTGTGTAAAGAATATAAATGGGTTGATTTCACCTTATTTTTTCCATGGGTGTGACGTGGTGATCTTCTGGCCTACATGATAGGGTGTTTTGTGGTTAGACTTCGCTATTCTCCTCCGGCAGATGAAGTTGGGAGAGAGAATCTGGATGTTAAAAGTTCAGGTTGGAGCTGTCCCCGTCTTCATCGAGGGACCCGAAGATCTGTAATTGCTTAGCCTGCCATAGGTAGAAGAATGGTGCAACAAGTTCTTCTCTGCCGGAGAAAAAAAAGACGCAACTAACAAGACGACGATCAGCGAGAGACAAAGTTTCTAGAAACGTAGTTCCGCTTTCTGAACTCGCAAACCGTGGCTCTCGCTAGAGGGCAGCACCAATCAAGCACCGCTCTTAAATGGTATTACAGTTGCAGATTGATACGTAACTCAACAGCTAAATACAGTACCGCATTTAACGTCTATTTTTGACTTTAAATACCGAACACGCGCCGATCAATTTTAGAATCGGCACACCCCCACCCCAAAAGTGCAACATAGTTGCCTAAAAGCTAACTCACCGCCTATTGGCTAGTCATAATACTACTACTTTCTTGGCTGTCTTGGGAAATCTCAGAAACTTAACCGCTCTCGGGAGAACAGGGGCTCAGGGTGAAAACGAAGGAAGAGGAAAGAAGAAGAAGTGTAGTGTGTATGCATGTGTGCGGGTACTGCATGCTGACTTGATCAGGGTCAGCATACAGCGACAAGAGATAGAAGGAGAAAAGACGAAAGACAAGAATCTGGCACCCTCCTAAGTTCTGACCTCCCAAGGCCTCCCAACTCACAAACTGAGACCCCAAACTTGATACCCACTCAGGACAACTTCTATCCCCCCCCTTCCGAGGACCGAAAAACTCTCAACCATGATCATCCCCACGCGACCCTCTCCGCCATGCCAAACTCACGGGACCGCCCCTACACGTCACCCTCTCTGGTGACCACCACCTACTTCTACTGGTCCCACTCACATACTCGTCCGAAGACCTAACAAGGTATCGCCCACCTTGGTATGTGAGTGACCGTACTACTCCTCTCGTCCACCTCTCGGACCGACCAGCCACATGCACCAACAAGGCATCTCCATCCTTGCCATATGGCTGGCCCACATCCCTACACTAGGGCGGACGGCCCCGCTTAGCCGGACAGAGAAAACCGCATAGAGGGCACGCGAACATTAATCCCTTCTCTTACTCTTTAAATACTGCGTAACTAGCAAGGGGGGGTTTACTTCCGCACGGCATCGTCTAACAACCCACACTTAATCCAAAAATAACCTACCAGGGAAATCAACCGGGGAATGCGGCATGGCCAGGACCCTACAATAATCAACAACAAACTACAACAAAGAAAAATGAAAACTACACCACCCTATCACACTCCATCATAAAACGACAAACCACAATCTAACACTAACATCCCTACACCAACCTAGTCACAACTTTTCCAAATAACTTCTTTTCTGACTACTTTCTGATATTTTTCTCTTTTTCCTTTTCTAATTTTTATTTGTTTTTTTTTTATTTTATTTTATTTTCTAAGGGGAGGGGTAGGAAAATTGGGAAGATGAAAAGGGCAAGGATCATTGAAAGGTCAATAGCTAGGACTAAGGGTAAGGACCTGGTTCCCTCCAAGAATAAGGATGGGTGGAGAAAACCAAGGCTCGCGGAGGCAGGGGCGCAACCCTGAAGTAGACGAACACCACTGGGACTGTGGGGAACATCTACCCGCTACCCGTTAACCGCTTCTTCTCACCTTTTTATGACGAACTTTAGGTACTCGTTCCTTTTGGACCCCTCTCTCTGAGAAACTATCTCGTGTTGAGCCGTACCGATTTGTTTCTCCTGAATTAGAATCAAGGCAACTTACCTGACTACTTTTACCCCGATTTGGATTATCCTCAACCTCTAACTCCTCTGCTTCTACCTTCTTCTCTTCTACAATTTCCCCTGGTTCTCTTTCTTCCACCTCTTCCTTTTTCTCCTCTACATAATCCAAATCACCATCACGACACTGCACATCTTCATCCTCTAGTTGCTCACCTGGTCCGCATGAAACTTCTTTCCATTCCTCGGAATCCTCAACACTACTTACAGAAAGCGTCTGCACATCTTCACACACTACATCATCCTCACTCACACACTCCACAACGCTGCCACCCAATTTCTCCTCAACTTCTACCTCATCTACTTCTACCACACTTGCAGCCTGGACATCCCCTTGTCCATTCGCAACCTCAGAAACACTTGCAGCCTCCCTAACACTTACACTTATACTCCCCTGCGCAGCATGTGCAGACCGCTCTTCTGCCTCTTCCTTCGATTCCTCTTCTTCACCACTCTCTGCAACTACAACTTCCTCAACCTTTCCCAACCTGGAATCCAGCTGTCCAGGTCCATGTGCAATGTCTAAATTAAATTCTACTGACGATGGTAAAGCTCCACCATCAAGTGACTTCTCATCTCCCGGCGTAGGCGATGATGGTGTTACCGGATCTGGATCCGTCATGAACCGAGCTGGAGATACCGGAACAAATTCCACGGCATCTGGATTCAACCATGACGTCCTCTCAGAGTCCTGTAATTCAGTATCAACAGACGTGTTCTTGTCGTCTTGTATTGATCCACAGAAGTTACTTCGATTTTCTTCTTTCTCCACACCTTCTTCATCCACAACTCTATTAGGCACTGGTAATTCCTCTGGAAGCTTCAAAGTTTCTTTTTTCTCCGAATAGGAATAACGCCTTGCTACAGGCTCCCTACTTGCCGATGTTGGTTTACTAATATAACTTCTTCTTTCCCTGTTAATTTCGTACCTATTTCTTTTCTCTGCTGTAACCGTTGCTACCGTCTTCTCACTTGTCACCCCCTTGTAGCCTCCATTACTTCCGGAATATTCAATTTTTCTGACCGTCTCTTGTGTTCTTCTCCAACTGCCATGTTTGTCCCTTTTGGCTCTTCCTAACGAACCACTGGAGTATTGGACATCCGTATCAGCTCTTCCCCGGGACTCGTCCCCTGCCCGGACAGTATTAGAGACCACACACAACCGGTACAGATCCGCGAAACAACGTGGACGTTCTGCGAATATCAAACGCGATCTCTCTTGGGGATTCAGTCCTTCCAGAATTGCTTGGATTACTTCCGTCTCGGGCAACCCTAATCTTAATACCCGGGCAGCTTTCCGTACGTCCTGCACGAAGTTCCTCAACGCCTCTCCGTTGGCCTGTAAACGACAGAATAAATCCAGCTTAAGCTGGGAACGTCGTCGATGGGGTATGAAGAAATCCAACACTTCCCCATGAAAAGCGTCGACACTGCCGCCCCGACGCAGAGTATTGGTGACCAACCCTGCCAATGAACCCCGGCAATACGGGTATATAAGGGACAAGACCTCCCCATCGGACACACCCGGGTAATCTGCCAACTGCAGGACAAGATCCAAGAAAACCAGCAGCTGGTCCTCATCAAATTCATTCACCACCGAAAGTTTCTGGAGAACTCCTGAAAGGGGGTGGGGCAATTTCTGAAAGCATACCGCCGCCAGACTTGCACAATTCACAACACACAATCAACAAAACATAACTCCCACAAAACACCTAACACCCTACAAAAATAATGACAATAATAACACAGGAATCAGAAAAACTCGAGTACTAAACTCTTCCTTCGAGCAGACTGCGGGTCCCCCTACCGTTGCGAGGACCCAGCCCACTTACCTGAACTGCTCTCTCAACAACACTACACATTAAGGAACGCGACACACACACTAACACACAACACAACAAAATCACCGACCAACGACAATTCTCAAAAAATATTTCTAATGACTTCGGCTCCCATATCTCGGAGGAGACCGACTGCCGATCGGGCCATACCGCATATATGAAACACCTCTCCTATTATGGGCAAGGTAATATGCAAACCATATCTCCACCTTGGCACAGATCTGCGATAATTCGCGTTTCCAAAGGAATGTCCCCTTTTAAAATTTCACACCGCGTGGCAACCTACCGTTTAACTACCAAACAGGCGGGCAAGTACATAGACATATTATACACAAAACCTTAAACCTAACAAAACATAGTCACTTTTAGATATAGGGCCTTTTAGAGATTCTTCTAAGTTCTATTCGAACCCCAAAGTGTTTCCTGAGTTCGCAAGCCCCGTCACACCCAAAGGACCCAAGGGTTCACCCTAATCTCAACCACGCTCTGCTACCAAATGTAACCCCTCTTTAACTTCGACTTGTAAAAAAAAATGTTTTTTTTTTTTTTTTTTTTTAAGAGGGGCCACAAGATAATTAAAACTAGACCAAAGCCTAGAGAAGCCAAAAATACGCTGGATCCAGTGAGACGGGACTTGCAATTAAAACTCACAAAATAAACAATCAATAAAATCCCTTTTTATTATTCTATCTCATTTTAAAAAATATTAACAACAAAATCAATAAATATAACATTGAGATTCTATTTTCCACTTAAAAATGTTAATTAAAAATACTTCATTCTCCTTAAGTAATGTTACCTGAAAATTATTAATAAATATAAAATTTATTTTCTATCTTCTCTTTAAAAATTAATTGAAAATTAATTGAGATAAAATCTACATGCCCCTTTACAATGTTAATTCAAAAATAATTAATTCTCTTCACCAATATTAATTAAAAATTAATATAGATAGAATCTATATACTCCGTAACAAAACTCTTTTGAAATTAATTATTATAAATCCTTATTCTCTCTTTCCAAATTGTCATCAGAAATTAAATGTATATATAAACCCTATGTTTTATATTTTCTTTTTATAAGCCCTATATCTAACCCCCCCAAAATACACACAAATGTACAATACATGTAGAACCCCACAAAATACACACACGAATCTACAGTACATATAAATGTTCCACAATACAGGACAATTATAACATATATCTCTTGCCACACCCTTTTCTACCCCATGAGGTACATCATTAATAATTTATGAAAATACATATTAGGTTACAACTCTTAATATGTGCATAACACATTACATGTGTATCTGATTATATATGCAACACCCGTAGTCCCCAGGACATAATGAATTCAAAATTTGGCAAAGTGCCTGATACTATTATTACAATGCTGCCACACTGGGCACTTAGACTGGGAGAAATAAAATTTAGAATTCAGTGAACACCCCAGTGATCATAATTAATTAAAAGAATTTAAATTTGATAAATTTAGTTGTCTTGGAAATAGTAAAGTGTCATAAAGCTTATAACCCTTTTAAAAGTAATTTTGGCCCAAAGGCCGACATGTTCTTAGGCAAGACAGTGCATAACTCAACCTGTCCCAACAGCATGTTTAACTCTGCATGAACATGCGCCTATACAGGATTAAACTGGTGACCCGACTTAACTACCAAAGAAACTTCTATCCCTATATAATCCAAACTGAATTTAAAAATGAGAAATTAATATATAAAATGAACACTAAATTGAACCAGAGAAATTACAAGTTGAGTGAATGAATTAGTAGCACTAATGAAACCCTTATACTGGAAATAAGAAGGAATTTACACGTCTGAATGGTGAGCAGCCACAGATGCATGTCAGCCCCTAGGCTCACAGATTATACAAACAAATTAATAAAATGTACAAAAGATTCCCCCCCTAGTCCACGCACTATTCTGTCCCGTTAAACGGGGACCCAATTAAAATGTTTAAAACTTAAAGTCATTGTTGTAGAGGGACTCAATGTCCTCTGGTTCTAGTGAGTTACATCACACTGTGTAAAGAATATAAATGGGTTGATTTCACCTTATTTTTTCCATGGGTGTGACGTGGTGATCTTCTGGCCTACATGATAGGGTGTTTTGTGGTTAGACTTCGCTATTCTCCTCCGGCAGATGAAGTTGGGAGAGAGAATCTGGATGTTAAAAGTTCAGGTTGGAGCTGTCCCCGTCTTCATCGAGGGACCCGCAGATCTGTAATTGCTTAGCCTGCCATAGGTAGAAGAATGGTGCAACAAGTTCTTCTCTGCCGGAGAAAAAAAAGACGCAGCTAACAAGACGACGATCAACGAGAGACAAAGTTTCTAGAAACGTAGTTCCGCTTTCTGAACTCGCAAACCGTGACTCTCGCTAGAGGGCAGCACCAATCAAGCACCGCTCTTAAATGGTATTACAGTTGCAGATTGATACGTAACTCAACAGCTAAATACAGTACCGCATTTAACGTCTATTTTTGACTTTAAATACCGAACACGCGCCGATCAATTTTAGAATCGGCACAGAACTAAGAGTAATAAATAAAATTAAGTTAGCAGTTAAGAAACGAGAGAAAGGGAACTTCACGAAAGAAAAAGAGTCATAAGAGAAATTTCACACAGTAATGCCAAGCATACTCCCAGTACATTACTGACCTAATAACCCGTAGAAAACACATCTATTTTCCCACCCGGTGTCTTCTTTAAGGGGGGGAGTATGTGACTATTTTAAAATAGGAAATGTAAAAAGGAGAGAAATTTAAATTTTTCCTTTTAATCGAACATTTAAACTAATTTTAAATCCCTTAATAACTCAAAATAATATTAATAAAGAGATTTAAAAAGACAAAAAGGAATGCGAGTGTAAAAGTAAAGAAACCCTTTAATAATTTACCATGCATCAACATGCGATAACCGGAACCAACTTGCATAACGACCCATAAACTAAACTAATAATACTTGTAAATTTGAAAGAAAATAAATAAATAAACAACAACTCAGTAGTATACCATAATTAATTCTGAAGTAAAGCATATCTTTGGATAATTAAAAGGTCAAACATTAATACCGTAAATATCA
Organism: Magicicada septendecula; assembly: GCA_034769895.1. Taxonomy (NCBI): domain Eukaryota; kingdom Metazoa; phylum Arthropoda; class Insecta; order Hemiptera; family Cicadidae; genus Magicicada; species Magicicada septendecula. Next base: position 403,302,714 of record CM068369.1, on the reverse strand, counting down.
AATAAAGCTGGAACTATTTTATGGTGATGCGTAAACTCCGCGCAGTTAACTTACCTGTCCTAACATAGTAAATGAGTCGAGATGGAGCGTTCTCGTAGTAAACACTACAGACCTGAACCATGCCCCAAAGTACGACAATATCTGTTTATTTTAGTGTGCAGATTTAACAATGTGCAGAGGAATGTAGCGGTAAATTAGTGTGTTATAAAGTAAACATGTAATCATTTAAAACAAAAGGAATAAATAAGTGTGAGGGATGACATCTCTATTGACTAAGTGTAAGACCTCAATGTTTGTTTAAATTAAAATGGTACGAGGTACCAAAAGTGAGAACCTTTTATATATAACGATGTGACGTGCATTTCTGTGGTAAACAAAAACATTTACTCGAGTTATACTACTAAAGATGCTTAACTACCAGACTTCTGAGAACAGCATACCAGCTTCGTAATTACCGAATCACTTCAGGAACTTCAGCAGGAAAGTAAACTACAATAAAGATCAACCATCTGTGGACACCCCAAGGACCAAGGACCAGGACACGGAGTAAACTTCAGGATATCACAGGTGACACGGAGACTTGTCTTCCGTGGTTAATTGCCATTCAAAAAAGATGTTTTGTAAAAGACAGTTTAAATAACAATATAAAAGACTTTAACAATAGTCACTTTGTAAAATGTAGTATGCCATAAGACTAAAAATATTTGTAGTAGCAAGTAGTGTTTATATTATAAAGCTTCACAGATACTAAAAGTTAAATTAAGTCCATTCTTCAAATGGCCCCCTAATAGTATGATAGTATATGAGTAAGTGAGCTAAACTTATAAACCAATTTAATATCCCGGATCCGTGGAAAAAGCTAGCACATAACAATTCTTTTGTTGTGATCCCCTTTCAGAAAATATTTTGTGAACTATTTATTAAGAAAACCTTATGGTACAAAACTCATGTAGAATTGTTATAGAAATCAATTAATAAAGAGATGTCATTACATAACACATAATACTGAGTGAATAAATCATCAGACACCCATATAAAATTTCCTTTAATTCTACTACAGCTTGTAACTATAATAATTAGAAGTTCGTTACGACTATGGCAGCCTATGCAATTGATACGAGGCAATTTAGCACAGGTTCCCGATGTTATACCGTAGGTAAGACGTTATAGGTCCTTCAGTAGTACTTTTGTAAACGGGTAAAAGCTCTTATTATAACACCCAATCAAATTAAATAAGGCGTCAAAATGTTTATTCCTTATTTAGGCATGAAGCTGTATAATTAAATTATAACACAATTAAAAAATAACAATGGAATACTTTTTGGTTGAGTATGGATGAACGTTATATTCAAATGCAGTGCCTGTTGACTTCAGGTTCACAATACCAACCAATAACAAGGCAGATTTGCTGGTTAAGCCGTTGACACAAAAGAACATTATTGGAAGTCTTTTGTTAGTTGTAGATGAAACAAGATCAATTTTACAAGCCTCTGAAGTTAAAAGTAAACATTGTAATTACAACAGCATTGAGAAGAAAAAATGTATAACAAAAATGAAGAAGAAAGAAATATAATTAAGATCATATAAAATACGAACCATAAAACGAAATGATCGAAGGAGGATCAAGAATCACAAATACTAACCAGAAATGAGAAGGCATAATGTCGATTACATTGGAAGCGTAACTATAAACTTAACCTTTATCTAGTTATACACCACACTCAACCAATCTTCACAGACACTACTTGAATAATCATCAGAGATTATTAAACAATCTACTTAATAAAGATACAGTGAAAGAATAGAGTAAAACTTTTTATTTTAATTAAAACTGGAACACACGCAAACAACGTGTGATAAGATCGAAGTGAGGTCGGCCATTTTGAGTTGTCTTGTATACAGCCTTACTAACGGAATTTAGCATTCACCGTAGAGACATTAACTATATTTCTGTTTTATGTTATTTAAATTAGTGAGTAAGATTAATGTTTCATTTCAGAATTATTGTAATGTGTTGTATTCTCTTTGACATATCTGACTTCCGAACAGCTCCAAGAACCCTAGCCCTGAGATTAAAGTTATAATATATTTAATTGTAATTTTTGCACAGATCGAATCCAATACAAATATCGATCCTATATTTTGTTGCAGCCTATGTATGGTTGAACTATTAATTTGTCCTAGTAATCAAATAATAGAAATAATAATAAACCATTGATTACGAAAAGGAGTTATTAATTTTGGGGAATTGTAATTGGGATAAGAGGTTTTTACAGGAACCGAGTGAGAGCGGGAGCAACACGCAGATAACCTTAACGAAATAGACGACAAGACTCCGTTAACATACACTTGATCTGCTTACGTCACAGTCAGTTTCTTTATCAGACAGCACTGCGGGAACTTTTGAAATATTTGTTTTGCGTTATCTCTCTCCTCCTTAATCTTGACAATTCATCCCGTAATCCAAAATAAACTACGGTTTAGTCTTTATTTGAATCCCGGATAAATAGACCGTAAATAATAAAACACCTGTTAAACCTAGGAATCGTCGAGTTACAAATTGACGCCAACAACGTGGGGCTGATGAGACGTATTATTCGTCTGATTACAAATTGACGCCGACAACAGTGGGGCATAATTAAATAAGACGTTATTATATTATAGTTATTATGTGTATATATATATATATATACATATATTGTAGCATAACAAAATTATCACGCTAAACATTTAACTTAATGCAACATAAACAAAGAAGAAAAGTTCCATAGTGAGTGAGAAGAATGAATTGTTTTAAGGATTAAACTGGAAACTGTATATTAAGTCAATAAAATGTTAATAAGAATGAAAAATAACAAAGAAAACCATTGATCAAAATAACTTACTATGTAAAAACCCAATAAACCAGCAGTATACCCAGTAGATTGGGGAAGCAGTAAAAAGGAAAAGACAAGAAAAAGGAGATAAAAGGGTGAAAACAATATTAATAATGGAAATTTTATAAGGGCAAGAAGCAGAAAAACCACAAGAGCAGAAATTACTAATATAATAATGAAGAAAGGACAAAAGATGTAAAGATTCCTACAAAGAGCCTAGAAACAAGAAGAGCTATTCCAAAAAATGTTAATAATGGAATACATACCATTGAACAAAATTAAAACCAATATATTTAGACCCAGTAACTCAAGTTACAAGATACAATCCAAAGAAAACCGAATTGTAAACTAGTTATAAGTATAATATGTGAAAAATTATTTAAAAGACTACCATTAGTGTAGACAATAATAAGTGACACACTATAATAAAGTATAGTGTCAGAAATAGAAACCTATTAAAAAGACTACCATCAGTGTAGGGAAATATTATATAAAAAATAAAAGACAGTCTAATGACTAAGGTCAATTTTAATAATAAAAGTGTTAAAAAAAATTAAGTAATATAAGACTGTAATAGTTATAAGACGTTTTTATTTTATTGAGTTACCAAGACAGTTATAGTAATTGAAAGAGACAGTTAATAACTGAAGGTGTCATTAGTTATAAGATGTTTTTATTTTTTTTTTTATTGTGTTACCAAAACACACAAGTTATTATATAGTTAATAACACATAAGTTAATAACAAGTTAGTTATTGTGTTATTATAGTGAACACAAGAGACAGTTAATAACTGAAGGTGTCATTAGTTATAAGATATTTTTATTTCATTGTATTACCAAAATAGTTATAGTGAACACAAGAGACAGTTGATAACTGAAAGTGTTATTAGGCATAAGGTGTTTTAATAGGATTAGGTTTGTGATAAAAGGAAACATAAAATCAAAGGACAGCTAATGACATCTTAATATTACTGATAATAAGATGTTTCCATCATAATTCTATATGTATAAAAAAATAATAGGCATAAGATGTTTTTGTTATGTTTAAATGATATAAAAAAAAGGTTAGTAGATATAAGATATTCTGTTGTATTTTAAAATCATGTTATTTAATTTTCAAGTTTGTAAGGCAGAGAGGCAAGTAGGAAATAGAAATGTAATAATTTTATTCAAAACTGTAAACCATATGAAAGGTACCAAGCAGATTAGCTAAGACACCACTTTAGAAAACACAGACTAGTAATGTAAACCCAAAACTATCTATCAGAGAATAAAACTACATAATAGGGGATAAAATTCAGTACATACAACACAGAAATTGAAAATATAATTAATACAGATACAATTAATAATGAATGGAATGACAAACGAAAGAAAATTAACTTCCTTTGGAAACAAATATTACTAGGCCTATGATGGTAATCAAATCAGACTAAACAGTAAATTAATCAATATTGAAGTGTTTTAACAACAAAATTATTAACAACAAAGATAATCACGGAGTTATTAAGATTATTCCATGGAAATATTATCAGAAAAAACACTTAAAAACCATTTAAACACTAAATTTGTACAAAATATGAGGCCTACAATAATTATAAAAAATTGTAATTTTTGGGCTTAGATAAACTTGAAACAAACCCAGCTATATATCCAAATATGTAAAATTAATTAATCAATATTACTGAGTAGTTAGATTTTTGTAAAATTAAGAAATATTTAAAATACAGTAAAAAATCAGAAAACTTATTATGTATATTTAGATGATGAACCAAATCTGAGACATGTACTTTTATAATTAAACAATATAAAGAGGAAAAAGACATATCACAAATTACCCTAAAACGACGACGTTCAGAGTTTAGTCTATTGTTAATCGTGAAGACGACTAGTTGAGAATGTACTAACAGAATACCGAAAAAAGAATAATTTTGTGTAAAACCGAGTGTGGTTATGAAGAGTGTAACAGAGGTTAACTAAAATGAAAATAACATTAACCATTAATATTTAACACCTCACTAATTCCAAATAACAGTAATAACACCATCAAACACAAGCACAAGAAATCAACGGCCATTTTGAGGAGATTTTGGACCATATTAGCAGAACACGAATACACATATTTGAACACCGGACACTTCACTAGTAACCCATCACGAAACGACATCGCAGGAGAAGAGAGGACACTCTACACCATATTCCTGGACCAACACTACTTCGCAGGGAAGGGAATATTCATTTATTTCTGCGGGAGAAGCCCAACCAGTTCCAGCAGTGCATAGCAGCTAAAATCGAGGTGACGGCGGCCATACTTGATTTCCGAACCAGCACAAAACACAGCCAGCTTGAAGGGAGTGACGTCATTTCGACGAATGGTTCGATATTAATTTTCATAATTGACAATTTAAATAATAATATTGTTTTATTTCAGCCATAATAATTTAGTTTAAGAATACCTGTAAGAATGTATCTTGTTCCTTGCCCTCTGACCATTTCGACTCGCTAAAAGAACCATAATTAATTAACCTTGTAAAAAATATATTTTGTTAATCTTGTTCGCTACCGACTGGAGCAAATAATCAGTCAATGCCTGGGCCATGCGCAGTCTGAACGGCGCATAATTTTAAATGTCAATAAATGAACATCATTATTCAGTTACAAGAGTTGTATTTATTTGTATAATGAATGTTAACTATTTTTTTTTTCTAAACAAAAATAATTTACAGTTCTAGAATAAATATCTGAGAAAAGTACACAAACAATTAATTAATTATTTATTAATTAATTAAATTAACCAATTGAACAAAAAACTAAATATTAGTAAAAATTTCATAACTTACAAAATTTTATTTTATTATCAATCAATCACACTTTATAATAAAACATTATTTATATTTAATTTATTCTTTGTAATTGGTGAATCCATAGTGGAGCTGTATCATCGGCGAGTTCAACACCGAGATTCAGACAACATAATTCTTACTATCTTTAAGGAGACTAATCCTGTGATTAAGAACAATAATTATCTATCTTATTTATTTTATATATTTGTAATAAATTATATTACAAATTGGCGTCCAACTAAAGGGCTTTAAAATAGGAGCTAATAGAATTACAAAATAAGGACGATTGTCCAGTTTCCTATTTTTAGCTCGGCAGCGGTCAATAGGTCGGAAGAAGGAGCGAGATGCACAGGAGAGCTACATCAAGGAAAAGGGCTGTGGAGGCCGAGCAGGAGGTAGACATGGAAGATAAAGAGGCGACACCAGTGGAAGATGTGGAGTCGATGTTACCCCCAGCAGAACCAAACAAGCCTGCACCACAGGAGGAGCAGCCAGAGAAATCCACCACGAAGGAAGATACAAAATTGGATAAAATGATTTAGATGTTAATCAGAGATTTCAAAACGACGAAGGAGAAAATCGAAGAAAATAGTAAGAAGCTGGAAAACGATAACCAACAATTGAAAGAAGAATTAAGAGAAAATAGTAAGAAGATGGAGAATGATAACCAACGATTGAAGGAAGAATTGGGTAATAAAATCGGGGATACCAATAAGAAAATTGAAGAAAACAGTAAGAAGATGGAGGAGAAAATGGAAGAAAACAGTAAGAAGATGGAGGAGAAAATGGAAGAAAATAGTAAGAAGATGGAGGAGAAGGTGGACGAAATAAAAAACGAAAATAAATTATTAATGGAGGAAAATATTAAGAAGATCGAGGAGAAGATGGAGGAAAAATTCAGAAGATTGAGGAGAAAATGGAGGAAATAAAAACTGACAATAAACAATCGAAGGAGGAATTGACCCAGATAAGCCAGAAACTGGAAGAAACCAGTAAAAAGATGGAAAATAATAGTCAACAATTAAGAGAAGAATTAAGAGAGACGAACCAAGAGAATATGAACCGATTAGATGGAAAGATGGAAGCATTGAAGGAAGAACTGGGGCAAAAGATAGCTGAAAATAATGAAACAATCAGCAAGAAGGTAGAAGAGGAATTAACGGTAATCGAACAAAAGGTTACAAGAGCTGACGAAAGATGGAGTCAAACGGAACGAGAAGTACAGAGTATCAGGACAGAAATAAACACTAAGGTTAACAACATTGAAGAAACGACTAGGAAGACGTTGGAGGAAAGACTAAAAGAAACACGTGAAGACTGGGAGCGAGTGCAGGACCGATTCACAGAAAAATGTGACGGCATCGAAGCTACTGTGACCAGTATCAACAGTCAGGTGCGACAGAACCAAACAGATATAGACCTGTTCCATAGTCGACCGACAAGCATTACCAGTTGTCCTAACAACGAGAATCGTGAAGGAATTAACTTCAGGTTTTATAAAAACAAACCGATGGAGTTCCTAGCCAGAATCGAAGAGTACTTCACCAAACACAGAGGCAATCGCTGGAGGGAGAATAAAGAAGTACTTGACGAATCGTTCAAGGAGATAGCAGATAATTGGTGGATGGCGATAAGAGACGAAGTGACCGACTACCAACAATTCAAAAGGCTATTCAAAGCCAAATATTGGTCTGAATCGACACAAAATATCGCCAGAGACGGAATCTGTCATGGAAAATACAACCCGTATGGAAACCAGACTCTAACAGCGTACTTCTTGGGAAAGGTGTGCGTGGCCAAACATCTAGAGCCCAGAATACCGGAAGAATGCCTGGTCAGCAAGCTCTCATACCATTATGAGGAAGATATAATAAGAGCTAGAAGAAACAGTCAAATAAAGACTGTACAAGCAATGACCGAGCTCTTAGAAATGTATGAGCATGAGGATTAATACCGCCAAAGTCGCAGGAGATATGAAAATCCGGAACCAAGAAGTAACACCAATAATTCAAATAATAATAACCGGCAGAATGTGGGCAACAACAATAATTATAATTCCGCAAATCAGAATAATGCCGAATACAATTATAACACCCGTAATAACAATAATGTACCTAGATTTAATAACAATAATAATAATAATCATGTTCCTCGCATTAATAATAATGACAGCAACAACAACAATAACAATAATAATAATAATAATAACCGTCCACAAAACAACAACGGTTATTATAATAATAACCGTAATTATGTTCCAAATGGTCAGAGGAATCCCAACCCCTCTAATAACAATTATCATAGTAATTATAACAGGAATTACCCGAATGGAGGTAATAACAATAATTACAGGACATATCGACCCCATATTAACTACATCAGAGCGGAAGGCAGTGGACAGAGGAGGTACCAGCCTCAACGAAGGAGCCGATATTATGAGTACGAGACCTTTCAAGGAAGTCAGGGAAGTAATCGTTACAGAGCGTACGAGCCCAGACGCAGTTCCAGCCTGGACAATCAACGAAGACTACCTGTAACGGAAGCCCAACCAAATCCGTAACAACCAACCAACCAACGATCGTGCTGAACCAAACGAAGCAGTTTCAGGACTCCAAGCTGATGCTTCCAACGGCCTAATCCGTAATGATGCGGAACATTTAAACGAACGGAGGCAGTAATAAACTCCAATAACCCTTTACTGCTCCAATCTGCTGGGTTTGACCAAGAAAGAAATTTGAAGAAAGAAAGAAAAAATTTTACAATAATATACAGTAATTATTTGAAGGATATCCGTAAGGACCTGCTAGAAGAAAGCGAAGTTAACATTAATAATGACAATGAAATAATATATATAATTGCAGAAATTGAGGGTATTTCTGTTCCTATAATGATAGACACTGGAGCCAATGTCTCTATAATAAATCGTAATGAGTTGGACCGGATACAGCAGGAATGCCACAAAAACTTACCGGTACTACCTATTAATAATATTGTACTTGTAGGAGCTACCGGCCGGCAGAACAAGACCATAAGAAAACAGGTATCCCTAAGTGTCAACAGTCAGGGCATTAGTGTGGATATGATATTTCTTGTTGCAGCCGGATTACCTTTCAACATCATGATAGGATGTGACATATTGCGCAGAAACTCAGCAGTTATCGACTTGTGCCGAGGAAAGGTATCACTCTTGGCTGAAGGTTCGACCTGGGTAGCCAATTTAACTAACAACAAGAGGTTAGACTCCAAACAACTTCTCGACCACCAAAATAAGGTGAATTACTTGTCAAACTACTCGACAAACAACAAGCCAGTACATCAGGATTCGGAGGATGACCTATGGCAACAAAAATTTCAGGAGATACGTAACTTCCAGTGCCACAATACTAACGAGCAATTAGAGGAAAACCAGCTGAATCAATTAGTCAACATATATGAAAAATATCGAGCTGTATTTTCGGACGAACCTGGAAAGATCCGGAACTACCAATGTTCCATACGATTCAGAGAACCGGTAGAATTTAATAGAAAGTCGTATCCCATAGCACAATCTTTGAAGGAAGCCGCACGCACAGAGATCCAGAATATGACCAGTAAAGATATTATCGAAAGCAGTCAATCGCCATACACTAGCCCAATTGTGGCTATACAAAAGAAAAATGGAAAGGTAAGGCTTTGCCTTGACGCACGTGAGATAAATAAAATGATTATTAACGATCGTACCTCACCTGGCGAAATTGATGAGATATTGAAGAGATTTCACGGAACGAAGTTCATTACCACGTGGGATACCGTTTGCGGCTATTGGCAGGTGGAGTTGCACCCAGCAAGCCGGCAATACATGGCGTTCATCTTCGAAGGGCGCAATTATCAGTTTAAGAGGTTGCCCTTCGGGTTGGTGAACTCAGTAGCTGTTTTTGTCGCCTGTATGGATCATATACTCGGACCAGAAGCGCTCCAATTCACGACTGTCTATGTTGATGATCTCCTAATAACATCAACCAATTGGGAAGAACACTGTTACCGTGTGGAGCATGTCTTGAAGAAGCTTGCTGAAAATAATGTTACCCTTAAACTAGACAAGTCCAAGCTTATAGCTAAAGAAGTACAATTCTTGGGTTTCCAGTTAAACAGTCAAGGAATAACACCATCAACAGAAAAAGTAGACGCCATACAACGATTCCCTATACCAAAAAACAGAAGGCAACTACAATCATTTTTAGAGCTGTGTAACTACTATAGGAAGTTCCAAAATAATTATTCCGAACTGACGGCCCGGTTTCAGTACCAGTTATCGTCCAAGAATAAATGGCGATGGGGTCAAGAACAAGACGAAACCTTCAAATCAATTAAGGAGAAGTTCTTAGAAGCAGTAATGCTCAACCATCCGGATTTTAACCGACCCTTCTTTCTAAACTGTGACGCTAGTAACATTAGCTTGGGATCAACACTGTACAAAGAAGATGAAAGTGGAAACCATCTAGTAGTTAGCTTTGCTAGCAGAACCCTTAACCAGTGTGAAAAGAACTATAACGTGACGGAAAAAGAACTGCTAAGTGTAGTCTTTGCCTGTGGGAAGTTTCGGACGTATATCCTCGGATATCCAGTGACCGTTCGAACAGATCACAAATCAATATCATTTCTGAGAAGATGCAAGTTAAGCCATGGTAGATTGATCAGATGGGTACTTGCCCTGCAGGAATACGATATACAGTGGGAGTATGTTCCTGGAAGTAAAAATGTAGTAGCCGACGTCTTGTCGAGAGTAAATCTGGAAGAACAAACGTTTGAAGGCGAAAAGGAGAGCATTTTGAAAATCTATAATATTATTAAGGACAGATCCGATTTAGAAAAGATAGTGCAGGACATCAGCAAACACCAGCAGTCCGACCCGAATTTAAACCACATTAAACTTCGTCTCTCCAACCAAGATGACACAATAACAAAATTTTATTGTGTACATAACGAAATATTATTCATCAAAACATCCCTTGATGAAGAGATATGGAAGATCATGATCCCTACTACAATTGAAAAGGATATCATCCTGGACTATCATCTACGATACGGTCACATGGGAGCCATGACGGTGATCAAGGCGATAGAAGAGAATTGTCATATAAAAAGTATCAATAGAAAGACGAGAAACTACCTCAAAACCTGTCTGATATGTCAATTGGTGAAAACCAACAATGAGAGAAAAGAGGGTATGATGATACCAATTACCTCACAAGCCAAACTGGAAAAGGTCTTTCTGGACATATGTGGTCCATTTCCCCGCAGTGGCGGACGCCATCGATACAAATACATTATTATCATGATGGATCATTTCACAAAATTCACAAAACTGTACCCTGTGAACAGAGCCACCACTTTGAAGACTCTAGGAGTAATAACAAATCATTACATTCCAGAGATAGGGAGCCCGGCATCCATAATCACAGACCATGGAAAGCAATTTAAGGGTTGGAGGTGGAGAAACACTCTAAATACGTTGGGCATTAAGACATACAAGACATCTGTCTACCACCCCAGCAGCAATCCAGCGGAGAGGATACTGCGAGAAGTCGGAAGAATATTACGGACTTATTGCTATAATCAACAAAGGAAGTGGCAAGAATATTTATTAGCTACTGAAGAATTCCTTAATTTGTCATATCACCCCGCTATAGGTACCACGCCATACACGGCAATGTATGAAAAACCGCCTCCAAGAGAAATAGAAGACATAATAGAGTTCCCCATGAGTCAAGAATGCAAATTCAATCGAATCAGATTATACAATAAATTGGCAGAAGACCAGGAAAGGCGCAAGAACAAACATCAAAAGGCGATTAAGAAAATAATAAGCTATGAAGTCGGAGAAAAGGTACTGCTAAAAAACAGGGAATTACCCAGTGCTTTGGAAGGCATTACCAAAAAGTTGTTACTGCTGTATACCGGCCCATACCTGATTATTAAAAACAATAATAACAATACGTATGTACTAAAGGATATCATTTCAAATAAAGTAAAAGGAACTTATAATCAATTATCCATTAAAAAATATTTAGAGGAGAAATGAAAAAAAATTTACAAAATTCAAAAAATTAGTAAGTACAACTTACACCAAACATTCGAAGATTTATGAATGAATAAACAAAAAGAATTTTGATGAGAATAAATAACTTCCAAATTCAAAAAATTAGTAAGTACAACTTACACTGATCATTTAAAAGACTATTAGGAATGAATGAAAAAGGAATTTTGATAAATAAACAATTTTCAAAATCCAAAACAATAATAAGTACAACTTACACTGATCATTTGAAAGACTATTATGAATGAGAAAAGAATTTGATGAATAAAAAATTTCCAAATTCAAAAAATTAGTAAGTACAACTTACACCAAACATTCGAAGAATTATGAATGAAAAAAAAAAGAATTTTGATGAATAAAAATTTTCAAAAAAAAAATTAGTAAGTACAACTTACACCAAACATTCGAAGAATTATGAAGATGAAAAAAGAATTTGATGAAAATAAAAGGATTTCCAAATTCAAAAAATTAGTAAGTACAACTTACACTGATAATTTCGAAGACTATTATGAATGAAGAGAAAAGAATTTCGATGAATAAAAAAAAAATTTCAAAATTCAAAAAACAATAATAAGTACAACTTACACCAAAATATTTGAAAAACAACTATGAATAAGAAAGAATTTAGTTGAATAAAAATATCTAAAGTTAAAAAATAGTAAGCTCATATCATTACTCATACGAATGATGAGAAATAACTCTTAAATATGAAAAAAGATTTTGTAAGAAAGAGATACAAAATTCTAAAGGAGAAAGGAAACCAGAATATCATATGACTTAATCGAAACAACTTAACCAAACTCACAAAGGAAATAATTTAATAAAAATGGAACAATGAAGAAGGACCAACTCAGTAAAGACCAAATAGTGAGACCAGAAACCATAAACCCTGATACTATTAATGATAATGTTGTTGCAATAACCACTATTATAGTGAAAGTGATAAAGAATTAATTCATGTTATGCCATGAGCAATAAAAATAACTCATTGGATACCAGATGGTAGAAAAAATATATATAAATGCTAATTACTATGTAAACATGATGAAATGATGAAATGTATATTATACCACATACCTAAACCACATAATATGGAATAAGCTTTAAGAGAGAAGAAGAGTCAAGTGTATAAAAGTATTAATTAATATAAAGTATTATGAAGTGAAGAGTCTAAAGATGTTTAGACTACTTTTACTTTTACTTAGTCTCAAAAGAGACTACTTTTACTGTTTATTTATTTTTATGACTGGATGTAGAAAATGCCATCCGTCTTATATTTTGAGAAGCGATGATAATGCCTCTGGACTCAATTAATTGAAGTATTGGACAGCAGGGATTGAAGCCAAAAGTGCCACTCTGAACTGTTCCAATTAATTTGTTAGGGAATGTTAGGGAGTAAACATACTGGTGAGGAAGCACCAAATAAGAAAGGATATAAAATTATAATGTTATACACAAGATTGAAGATCACTTATTAATGAAGAAAGAAACTAACGAAGGAGATACAAATCATCTGAGAGGAAGCAACGGTGGAAAAGAAGGTATATAAGGTGAAAACATGTAATGACGAAGAAAATATGGTGATAGATAGAAAATAATACAAAAGAATTAGTAGTAATTATTTCATCCATACTAAGTGATCTGAACTAGTAAGTAATACTAATTAATAATTAATAATAATTATAATTAGTAATAAGTAGTAAGTGATACTTAGTAGTGATCTGAACTAATCACTTTTACAGGAGAGCATATGTAGCATAACAAAATTATCACGCTAAACATTTAACTTAATGCAACATAAACAAAGAAGAAAAGTTCCATAGTGAGTGAGAAGAATGAATTGTTTTAAGGATTAAACTGGAAACTGTATATTAAGTCAATAAAATGTTAATAAGAATGAAAAATAACAAAGAAAACCATTGATCAAAATAACTTACTATGTAAAAACCCAATAAACCAGCAGTATACCCAGTAGATTGGGGAAGCAGTAAAAAGGAAAAGACAAGAAAAAGGAGATAAAAGGGTGAAAACAATATTAATAATGGAAATTTTATAAGGGCAAGAAGCAAAGAAACCACAAGAGCAGAAATTACTAATATAATAATGAAGAAAGGACAAAAGATGTAAAGATTCCTACAAAGAGCCTAGAAACAAGAAGAGCTATTCCAAAAAATGTTAATAATGGAATACATACCATTGAACAAAATTAAAACCAATATATTTAGACCCAGTAACTCAAGTTACAAGATACAATCCAAAGAAAACCGAATTGTAAACTAGTTATAAGTATAATATGTGAAAAATTATTTAAAAAGACTACCATTAGTGTAGACAATAATAAGTGACACACTATAATAAAGTATAGTGTCAGAAATAGAAACCTATTAAAAAGACTACCATCAGTGTAGGGAAATATTATATAAAAAATAAAAGACAGTCTAATGACTAAGGTCAATTTTAATAATAAAAGTGTTTAAAAAAAATTAAGTAATATAAGATTGTAATAGTTATAAGACGTTTTTATTTTATTAAGTTACCAAGACAGTTATAGTAATTGAAAGAGACAGTTAATAACTGAAGGTGTCATTAGTTATAAGATGTTTTTATTTTTTTTTTTATTGTGTTACCAAAATAATTATAGTGAACACAAGAGACAGTTAATAACTGAAGGTGTCATTAGTTATAAGATATTTTTATTTCATTGTATTACCAAAATAGTTATAGTGAACACAAGAGACAGTTGATAACTGAAAGTGTTATTAGGCATAAGGTGTTTTAATAGGATTAGGTTTGTGATAAAAGGAAACATAAAATCAAAGGACAGCCAATGACATCTTAATATTACTGATAATAAGATGTTTCCATCATAATTCTATATGTATAAAAAAATAATAGGCATAAGATGTTTTTGTTATGTTTAAATGATATAAAAAAAGGTTAGTAGATATAAGATATTCTGTTGTATTTTAAAATCATGTTATTTAATTTTCAAGTTTGTAAGGCAGAGAGGCAAGTAGGAAATAGAAATGTAATAATTTTATTCAAAACTGTAAACCATATGAAAGGTACCAAGCAGATTAGCTAAGACACCACTTTAGAAAACACAGACTAGTAATTTAAACCCAAAACTATCTATCAGAGAATCAAACTACATAATAGGGGATAAAATTCAGTACATACAACACAGAAATTGAAAATATAATTAATACAGATACAATTAATAATGAATGGAATGACAAAGGAAAGAAAATTAACTTCCTTTGGAAACAAATAATACTAGGCCTATGATGGTAATCAAATCAGACTAAACAGTAAATTAATCAATATTGAAGTGTTTTAACAACAAAATTATTAACAACAAAGATAATCACGGAGTTATTAAGATTATTCCATGGAAATATTATCAGAAAAAACACTTAAAAACCATTTAAACACTAAATTTGTATAAAATATGAGGCCTACAATAATTATAAAAAATTGTAATTTTTGGGCTTAGATGAACTTGAAACAAACCCAGCTATATATCCAAATATGTAAAATTAATTAATCAATATTACTGAGTAGTTAGATTTTTGTAAAATTAAGAAATATTTAAAATACAGTAAAATATAAGAAAACTTATTATGTATATTTAGATGATGAACCAAATCTGAGACATGTACTTTTATAATTAAACAATATAAAGAGGAAAAAGACATATCACAAATTACCCTAAAACAACGACGTTCAGAGTTTAGTCTATTGTTAATCGTGAAGACGACTAGTTGAGAATGTACTAACAGAATACCGAAAAAAGAATAATTTTGTGTAAAACCGAGTGTGGTTACGAAGAGTGTAACAGAGGTTAACTAAAATGAAAATAACATTAACCATTAATATTTAACACCTCACTAATTCCAAACAACAGTAATAACACCATCAAACACAAGCACAAGAAATCAACGGCCATTTTGAGGAGATTTTGGACCATATTAGCAGAACACGAATACACATATTTGAACACCGGACACTTCACTAGTAACCCATCACGAAACGACATCGCAGGAGAAGAGAGGACACTCTACACCATATTCCTGGACCAACACTACTTCGCAGAGAAGGGAATATTCATTTATTTCTGCGGGAGAAGCCCCACCAGTTCCAGCAGTGCATAGCAGCTAAAATCGAGGTGACGGCGGCCATACTTGATTTCCGAACCAGCACAAAACTCAGCCAGCTTGAAGGGAGTGACGTCATTTCGACGAATGGTTCGATATTAATTTTCATAATTGACAATTTAAATAATAATATTAGTTTTATTCCAGCCATAATAATTTTGTTTAAGAATACCTGTAAGAATGTATCTCGTTCCTTGCCCTCTGACCATTTCGACTCGCTAAAAGAACCATAATTAATTAACCTTGTAAAAAATATATTTTGTTAATCTTGTTCGCTACCGACTGGAGCAAATAATCAGCCACTGCCTGGGCCATGCGCAGTCTGAACGGCGCATAATTTTAAATGTCAATAAATGAACATCATTATTCAGTTACAAGAGTTGTATTTATTTGTATAATGAATGTTAACTATTTTTTTTTCTAAACAAAAATAATTTACAGTTCTAGAATAAATATCTGAGAAAAGTACACACACAATTAATTAATTATTTATTAATTAATTAAATTAACCAATTGAACAAAAACTAAATATTAGTAAAAATTTCATAACTCACAAAATTTTATTTTATTATCAATCAATCACACTTTATTATAAAACATTATTTATATTTAATTTATTCTTTGTAATTGGTAAATCCAAAGTGGAGCTGTATCATCGGCGAGTTCAACACCGAGATTCAGACAACATAATTCTTACTATCTTTAAGGAGACTAATCCTGTGATTAAGAACAATAATTATCTATCTTATTTATTTTTAATATATTTGTAATAAATTGTATTACAATATATACATATTAACATTTACTGAAACAGCTAGTATCTAGTTGAAGCGTTGTAAGTCTAAGTCTATATAAACGTGAATTTTAAAAGTCCAATGCCTAGGTATGTCTACACCTATAAATAGCACTATAGAAATGCAAAGTTGGTGGCGTATTTGTTTATTGGAACGCTACTGAAGGTAACATTTCATTATTGATGTAGAAGAAATTTGAAAGTGTTGTAAATCTGCATAAAATAAAAGTTTACATACAAGTTATAAAACTTAAGTCTTATACATGCATTTAGTAATGGAACGTCTCGCAAAATTTTATGAAATTATTGCCTGTACAATTGAGAAACCAAAGTTAACCACAACTTCTCCAATGACATGAACATAATTCAACTAGCAAAGATGATATATATATATATATATATATATATTAAACAAACAATGTCTTCCCATTTGATGATGTTAAGTATGTTGGTTTTTAAAACTGAAATTTAATTATATCACCTGATAATTATATTAATTACACATTTAATTATATCGCACTCCGTTGGAGCTGTGGTATAGAATTAAACAATAAAGTAATTTCAAAGGAGAGGAATGAATGCATCCACAGTTTGCTTTCAGTACAAGTGTCTGACTCTGTTTTTTAGTACGGTATATACTTCCTTCACTTCAGTTTTCATTTGATTTCACGATGTCTAATTGAAAAGCAAATCTATAGTCGTGTCACAGGTTTGAAAAAAAGCTCATTACTGTGGTGGCCGCAGTAGGCCCACTCTAAGCAGTCGCAGCCACAGACAGAAACACACACACACACACATACACAGTTTTTTTAATGTCGCCGACGTTGTTCATGGCTTTATGGAAGACGAGAAGGCGACTTGCGTGAAATATATACTTCTTTGACGTCACCCATTTAGTATTTACGACACACAATACCAATGATGTCTCTCGTGTATTTGTGCACTGGTATTGTGTTCAATGATGAAAAACGTAGTGCACAATAGTACACAATCACTTAGCTGAAGCAAATTATACGTGATCGATATTTTCACATTGTATTCAAGTATACTGTCGCAATTGTATATTATGTGGTCTTGGGCAAGTTCCTGTTTCCTGCCTACCGCTTTCTCTATGTTTAGAGTATACATAATTCAATTATTCAAAATTGTATTGCTCAAAGTGTGTGTGTGTGTGTGTGTGTGTGTGTGTGTGTGTGTGTGTGTGTGTGTGTGTGTGTGTGTGTGTGTGTGTGTGTGTGTGTGTGTGTGTGTGTGTGTGTGTGTGTGTGTGTGTGTGTGTGTGTGTGTGTGTGTGTGTGTGTGTGTGTGTGTGTGTGTGTGTGTGTGTGTGTGTGTGTGTGTGTGTGTGTGTGTGTGTGTGTGTGTGTGTGTGTGTGTGTGTGTGTGTGTGTGTGTGTGTGTGTGTGTGTGTGTGTGTGTGTGTGTGTGTGACCATATATAGTAGAGAGAGTTGGAAACTGTTAAATAGCGTCAGACAGACAGCGGGTTGTTGAGTCATGTAACACATCGCATCGCAAACACACCACTCTTGCAAAGACATGCTTTGAAAGAAGGTACGTTCCTATTTTATCTAGCAATTTAATGTACTTTGTAAATAAGGTGAATGGAGTAAATACGTCTGCCAAAAAGTTTGAGGAAGTGACATTTAAAACTCTGTAACCAAGACTGATTCGGTTAGTCCAAAAATGTTGTGTTTTGGCTCTAAAGTAACTGGAATAAGTTATGTAATTGGGTCGTCGTAACGGCAATCAGATTGTGTAAAACATCTGACATAGTAATGAATTATATAGTAACAACTCGATTTTAAAAATTTCGGGTTTCACGGAGAAGGTTTTAAAAACTCAGAAATTTTAATAAAATATTTTACATGATCTGCTGTTTTCTGTCTACAGTAACAAGGCTGGAGGAGAGGGTTTGATGAAAAGTATAAGCAAGAGATTCTCCTAACACTAAAACAAAAACTTTCCGACGTGGGAGGAACTCTGGACACGGGAATGGAGTTTATTAGTAGTAGAACAAATAAGGAGCTAGGCCTTACTAACATCACATCAGAATTTAGCTGCAAGATTTTATCCGCAAAGTCATAAATATTCCCAAATGAAGATAGACCAAATGTTTTCAAATAATAAACACAATTTATAAGTAATAATAAACGTTAATTCTATATGTCCTTCACTCTTATAGTTAAGAGCGACAATTATTATACTAATTAAAAATCGACATTTTTTAAAATGTAAACTAAACCTTGTCATGATTTATTTGATTTTTTGTTCTTTTTAAAATCGCAAAATTTTTCTTGAGTAGGCCTAATACTGTTTAAATAAAGTAATATTTAACACACTCTAGAAAGCCGAAAGCACTTATTTTATTATTCAGTTATAGTATACTTAAATATATTTAAAATTAATTGCCCAGTTGGCCTTTCCGTTAAACCATACCCTCAGTAAACCATGCACTCAGTGAAACGTTTTCATCTCTGTTTTACGGACCTAATTCGTCCTCTGTAGCTGAGGACGTGAAGCTGAGGTTTCACTGACGACGTGAATTCGTCGTGTGAAGCTGAGGTTTTACTGTGTTGGCATGTGAACATTGGTATAATCGAGGAGACAGATGAATGCCGTTTGTACAGAGTAAAGTGAATCATAGTAACCTATTCAAAATAAGCCTATAGTACGATGTGATACCTTGTGAGATTGTGTTATCTTACTTCAAGTTACACACTCTCCAATACATGTAATTACGGAATGTATTCAGTTCAAGAAGTAACAAACGGTGGTCGTGCCAAGGATACATTCACTCTACTTTTAAATTAATACTTTTCCCTGTAAGTTTCAGTTAGCTAAATATAACCTAATTCAAACGACCCCGTTAGGAATTTAAAATCTACAAATATATTTGGGCTCTGAACAAGCAGGCTGATATCTTTTTTGCTTAACAGTAGGGTCTCTTTCTTTTGTCAGAAAGTGTTGTAAGGATTCTTTTTTCTTAGGGAAACAGTGTAACATATTTTACGAATATTGCAATCTAATAATTCATCGAGAGCTTTTTTTGTTTGAAGGCTGTGTGTATGCGTATATTTAGAACAAAATTTTCACTGTGACTTAGTGTATGCAACTAAATGAGGAAAACAAGAACATAGGGAAAACAGTTAAA
The DNA here is from genome assembly GCA_034769895.1 of Magicicada septendecula. Lineage (NCBI taxonomy): Eukaryota > Metazoa > Arthropoda > Insecta > Hemiptera > Cicadidae > Magicicada > Magicicada septendecula. The sequence continues at coordinate 403,282,816 of CM068369.1, read as the reverse complement.
ATAAGTGTAGTATGAGAAACAGAATACGTTGTCGTTCAAAGTCATTGTGCACTTAATGGTCTGTACTCAGCAGTAATGAATTTTAATGTACGTTTCACGAATGAAAAATTGTTACATAAAGAAGCAATGGCAAAAACGTTATACTTCTGGGACAAAAAGTATTGATCACCACTGCTTACAATAATCCTGTACCTATAACATTCCTCTACCTTCATTCCACGTAGGAGTACAGTCAATTTACATACATTAAAAAGTTTTCAGTTTTAGGGGACATAAAGACAGACATATGTTCCCGAAAATGATCATGGCGTCAGCTTATATAAAATAGAAAACATGAAAACACGTACACACTGACGTAAAAGTGCTCGTGGAAAGTAACCACAGTAAAGAATATTTCGATTTTAGTATGCAATAAAAGAAATTTATAAAACAAAGTTTTTTAATCACTCCTTTTATTTATTAGTAAACAATAAAATGTTATTAATTTCTCAATAGGAATATGTCATTTGGTACTACTGTTTTGGAAGCAGTAAGTCAGCATAGCATTATTACCGTCAAGTCTCATCAGCTACCTCCATCTCCACTTTTTCATCTCTGAATATCTACATCCCTAATATCTACCTTTCCCTGAAGTTCTTTCCCTTCACTGCAGCTTCCATCTTCCATCACAAACTCTTTACTACTGGCTGTGCCTCACCAGACTGGTTCTTGTTATAGGTCTCCCACAAACGTCTTCTTCTCACATTATTTCCACCACTCGTTCATTTCTTAGTTTGTTCACCCAATTTATTTCAGCATTCTCCTGTAGCACCACATTTCAAATGGTTCTATTGTTTGTCACCTTTACCTGTTTTTCAGGTTTTGTATTCATATAGAGTTTGACGCAACAGACATATAACTTCAGGGACCTCTTCCTAAATTTCTAATCCCCCCAATATTTGTCATTCAGTTCCCCCTTCAGTATCCAATAATTCATTTTCTAATGTCCAATATTTGACATTAACCAACTTTTTTCTTAAAAACAATTTTTAACTTGCATTATTCTACTTTTAATGTCCTTTTTGTTTTATTCATCTCTTATAATACTGCTTGCAAAAGTACGACTATCATGTCTACAGCTTGTTTTGCAAAATTGGTGTTTGGGCGGGAGATTCGACTTCCTGGGGATTTGATGTTAGGATCACCTGACACTCAGTCCCAAGAGCCACAGAACTATTCCTCGCAATTAGAAACCAACTGTGAGAAATGAATCGCTTAATAAGAGGACGGCTGAAGATTGCCAGTGATAAAATGAAAACTCGGTACGACATTCTCAGCAATAGTGTGCGTTTCCAAGAAGGAAATCAGGTCTGGTTGTTCAACCCAAAGCGCCGTCGTGGTCGCTCACCTAAGCTTTAGACTAACTGGGAAGGACCCTAGGCTACACTGTGAGAAAAAGAACCAACGATGTTGTGTATCGGATTCAACAGGAAGGACAGCGGAAGTTCAAAGTCGTCCACCTAGATCACATGGCCAAGTATTACTTCAGAGACGGTTTGCTAGTTCAGGACGAACAGGCTTAAGGAGGAGGCAGTGTTACGACATTACAGAACAGTCTACGTGTTCATCGAATGTTCCAGAGGAATCCGGCTGTAATGTGTGTGACGTGAGTGATTCTCGACGCATTAGCTAGACTGCCAGAAGCCACGCGAACTGTGTCAAGGCCTCAATGAATTACGCTCTAATGTTTTCCTTTATTGTTAATGCGCAGTATGGAATAGTCTAGTATTTCGGCGGGGTATAAGTACAAGTACTCAACGACGTTCAGTTTCATTTTGAGTTGCGAGTTACTGTCGGCGATTAGTCTGTGCGTTCAAGTGGTTATTTATTAGTGCGGTTCGTAATATTGTGGCGAAGTGTTATGTGTTGTGCGGGACGATTGTAATACAATTGTGTTTTATATTAGTAGACATTTTTATTGCGTGTGAACAATTTTTAATTGATTTGTTGTAAGAGACTGTCTTGTTGATTACAAACTGTTTAATTGTGATAATTAAAGCTGGTGATTAGTGACGTAATTGGTGTCTTGTATTTTGTTTTCCACTGTACCATACGACGATCAGTTAGACCGTCGTACCAATACTGTACTTCCGGCATAAATTAAAAAAATTAACTACGGATAGATACAGTCTTAGCAAGTTGTGTGGAGGTTATCTTTTTATATTATTAAGTAGATTTGACAGCTGCTAGACAGATACACTCTACAATATAACATTATCATTTTTATCTCTTAACAACAAACTGTAAATGACTTTTAACAATAATCTATTTTAATATATAGGACCCACTCTAAACCAATACTCACAACTGTCAAGTACCTTTTTATTATTTATTTTTATTTCATAAGTTAACATTTATTCTTAACTACAACGTCCCCCTAGTAAAAATTTCAACGAACTCCAATGACAAGAACCAGTTTAAGCGGTTTAAAAATGTTATAAATTTGTTTGAGGAAATAATTCTCTTTGGAAAATTTTTATGAAATTTTGATGCCCAAAAAGTAAAAAAATGCCTGCAAGCTTCATTAAGGACGTCGTACAAATACGCGACCACGAGCTTGCAACCTTTCTGAGTAGACTCTTTAACGCCTTATAAGTAACTTCTCTTGTATAGAAGATTCTTAAATAAATAAGTACCGTAAGGCTTTAGTTACCTGAATAACAATAAAGAAGCTTGTTTTTGCATCGATTAAAATTCTAATTACATTTCTCCGCGCAGTGCAGAGTTGAGAATTATTATATGATAATATACCACCAATATATACATATGTGCGCGCGCGCGCGTTTGTCTGTGTAATATTACACCTCAATTATCGGGTGAAAATGACAATACTGGACTGATAGGTGAAAAGTCTAAGGTGGAGATCTACGTACATAAACGAGTCTAGGTTAAGAATACCGTCTGTTCTCACTCTGAGTTCTGAAAAAATAAAGCCCAACCTTTTACTAATACAGTAGTGTGCAGCAATATCTCCAAAATATGGAAAGTACAACGATTGTCTGTACCTATTTCAAAATGATTACAGTTTACTTACGGACACGTCACAAGTTCAAATATTTATACATGATAATTGCACCTGCATGATTTAGTGAGTCGTGGTTTTAATTTTGTACTGTGACTGACATCTTAGCATATAAGAATAACAATAGTAATTAACTATAAAAATGATGTGGGGAGACTTTTGGAGTAGGGGGGGAAATTTTTTTTAAAGGTATACATAAAAGTAGTAAGTTGAAAATACTCCGAATAGCAAACAATGTATAGAATATTTACAATATATACATTAAATTATAATAAGAAATCCCTTACACTTTTGTAATTATCCCTGGAAACACCGGTTTGATAAAATAAGTAAAGGTTTTTTAATACTAAACTATTCATGTTGCTCTTTTTGTGTGATTAACGATATCTTGTAGTAAGCTAATGTAATGCGTTACCCTTAACTTCTACGAGACGTTTTGGTTTGCTATCATACGCAGACTTTTAATTGTAAGACAAACTTTGGAAAAAATATTTCTCTACGCAATTGTGCCTTAATTGAGTCAACCGTATGAATGCGTGAATACATCTGGCGTACAAGAGGGCAAGTACTTTGCTCGAAAACATCTCTTAACATTTCTAAAGCGAATGTACTTTACTGCTTAACATTTCAAGTACCATTACTTCATTCTTTTGTGTTCGTGAAACTGAAGTGACTCCCCCACAGAATTTGTCCGCTCTTTAACTGTTGTACTCAACCGTAGGAGAGGGGTATTTGATAGGACTGTATACCTAAAACATATACGACGAAAATAAGAAAGTTAGGTTTATAAAAAATAATAAATCTTTGTAGTCGAAGCACTGGAAATGTGGCGATCTTTGAAAAAAGTCAAATGTTAATAAGCAGGTAAACATAATCGTTCTGACTCAAGATTTTTAAAATGAAATTACATGTCTTAAATGGACTGATCTTGAGATCTTAATGTAACTTCTACTTTCATCGCTGATCTGTAATTGTTGTTTCCTACTGTCTTCATAAACGTTTGCCGTATATTTAAATAATTTCTTTACTTCTTCTGGAGCTGATCATTAAAAATGTAATTATTACTTCGATTTGTCCTCAAAATTGTTATAACTGGTGTCTATTTCTATTCTATAGTCATACGTGTTAGGTAAATATGTAATGTGAGTGTTTTCGTTAAAACGTCATTATTTCAAACACGCATTTTTTAACGATCTTGAGAAGTATACTACGAACACACGTACATTGTTCTTGTTTAAGGACGTGTAGTAAAATTATAAAAATTTGATATCTTACAGCATTTAAGCCTGCAAGTAACACTATAAATTGCTTCTATCTAAAGGCTATAACTTACTTAATAATTCTCCTGTAGTCATTTATCTCTAAATTAGCCTTGAGTTCACTAATACTAATTAGCCTTTGTTTTGCAATACATTGTATTTTTAAACAAAAATAAAGTATAATTTCTCATAAAAACACAGTTTGTGGAAACACAAAGTGTTTGTTCAAACACAGTGTTTGAACATTTCTTCACGATACACTATTCCTATTGCCCTTTTTGAACTAAACGTTTTGTCTTGCGCCAATTATCAGATTAGTTACAATACGAGAAAGGGTCATAAACCAGGTCTGGTGCTGGTAATCGTATGCACTTCAGTGAAGAATTAGACTTCTCCGTTAGTTTTCAAGTGTGTAATCTGAAGTTCTGCTGTTTGGGATACTCTGAGGTTCCTTGTTGAAAACCTTTTATTGGCCGTTCCAACATTGTACAGTGGAAAACATTAATTCCGTTACGCTGTGGTTAGTTGCAGGTCGAGGAATGGCTGTCGACCAACTGAGCAATAGATCTGACTATCGTCAGATCTGCTGCAGTGAGAAATGCGAGAAATGCTAGCTTTAAAGAGAGACGTGACGATTACTAGGCCGACTTATCTTGCTATGATATGACGGTGACAAAATACTATATTGCCAGCTCAATACACAACGGTAATACCTCAACGTATTGCCAGTAATGTGCATGTGCATGCGTACATGCTAGAAATAAAGAACGTTTTATCAGTTAATGGCCACTGAGAGATTATATGTGCTAAAGTAGAAAACTTCTGAAATAAATTGTTGGGTGTTTCTTCTTTGTTTTCAAACAATAGTTGCTTAATAGTAAGCGATGGTTTCGGTACACAAACAAACACGTACGAGAACAGGGTTACACACACGAAAATACAAACAACTGCAGAAAATTAAGAAGTAAAATATTTATAAAAATACGTTTGACAAGTGAAAAGTTTTCAATTGAGTTTAGAAGCTCCCAGAAAATAATATTTGCTTTTGTAAAAATTATAACAATTCCTCTTGTTTAAGTTAGTTAATAAAGTACTTTTGTTGTTCACTACTTATTTTCTTTATTTTCGTACTATAACTGTGGTTATCGTTATGAAATTATGATAAACATATTTATTTTCTGTATATATTAACATTTCGTTAATCCGATCAAATAAATAACAGTAATAAATAATTTTTTTGTTGGGAAAAATTCTTTATCCACACAGTAAACCATTTGACTTGGTTCTCCACACTGTATACACAGCCTTCTGTCTGGTCTCTTGCATTTTGGCCTGGAGGTGACAAAAGTCAAATCACGAGTGGTTTAAATGATGTCATTAGAGCCTCATGAATCTTTGATTAACCAGAATCAGATATACACGAGCGCGCGCGAGTTTATTAACTCAAAGCAGCCCAGTCTAGTGAACGTGTGCTATCAGATTTAATTGAAGTACATGCCATGTTACTCCCCATATTGCTACGACGTTTGATAACTTGCAGTGACACACCACAGCTCACAAACTGTGTCTGGAAATTTAACTATTGCTTGTCATTAACCTATGATTTACCTGACTTCTGTCTGTATAACAAATAAAACCTTTCTTACTTATTTTTCTTTTTACATTTACATTATTTCCGCAAAACAACAACTTTAGTTTTTTCAATATTGCTAAGAAGGATCGTCGTATGTACAGTAGAAACAAAATAAAACTCCAATGAAGTCGCTAATTACCAGCTTTAATTAGTCACAAATAACAATGTGAAATCAACAAGGAACTCTCAACCATAATTTAAATTAAATTTGTCCACACGCAATAATAATTGTCAACTATTAAGCGTTCCGCACTATTTATAACACAATAATCATTTTCCACTAATCCGCAACAACCACTTGATCCGCACTGATGAAATCGCCTACTGTAACTAACTACAGTGACCGCTGTTGCTTATATAGGTCCCGTAGATGTTCCAAAATAATTTTCCATTCTTTTCACGGCGTGCCAGCATAATTTGCGTCGTTACCAGTACTCGAAAAATCTAGAGGGGTACTTTTCACTTACTCGGCTAGTCGAGAAACTTTTACGTATCTGTGCCTGCCTACTTTTTGATAGCGTTACGTAATTTTGTAGGAATATTTTGTGAATTTTTATTCTCCTTTTCTTGATTCGCATCTAAATACTTTGTTATATGAAAACTAGCTAAACTTTTCCTGAAAGAACTCATAGATCAGTGTATCTTGTGTCGGTTTAAAGCAACAATGAAAGTTTAGTCCTGTCAGATTCCCTAGGAGTGCAGGCTAGACGTCTATTGATCGCGCTTATCTATAGAATGTAATTTTTGGCAACTGCATCGTATAGTGAACAACGCAGTGAATATCTGTTTTTAATCTGCTTTCTGTGTTTTTAAGTCCATACTGTAAACTAATTTTATGTACACAGTTGCTGATTGTGGCACAGAGGGAAAAAGAACACTTCAAGTTTCCAACGCACAGTTTTACTGCTGACAAAGTAAGTGAAAATAACATTTCACCACGAACTATATTCTTTTATTATGTTTGGATTGTATATACTTATCTTCTTTATGTTTTTCTTTTTATTCATTTTCTTTTCTTATTTTCATATATTTTTCTTTACTTTTCGTTGTTTCTTATTTGCTAATTTTTCCTTATTATCTCAAACAAAGAATGCCTTTGTACTGATAACTGTTGTGCTGTTTCTTCTTCCTCGGCATAAATCTGTGATTCTATTATTATGTACCTCCAGGCTAATATGCTGTGTATGCGCTAAGTCGGAAATCTACTCTGGTCATAGGATGGAATGAAAAATACCATCAAGAAGACGAATGAGGCAACATGGCATCAGAAACACCAGAGTTTACGTCATAAACGGCTGGACATCATTGGACCTGTACAAACTTTTGGAAGATTGCCTTTAGCGGCTTCGGAAGCGTTTGGACAGAGATCAAAATATGCTACCTGTAAGAGCAGCCATACAGTTTCGTTCACCAGTCTACTCATGTTATCAGGAGAATCCACCAGAGCAGAAGGAGGAAAAGAGGATGAGGGATAAAGAGACCCACCTTGAGTGGTCTACCGTTGTTGCCAATAGGGAAAGAGGAGAACAAAAAGAATGGAAATAACAGAGCAGAAACTGAAGAATTTCTCAGTTAAGCCGCAGGTATCCTTGACATGAGAAAGAAGGTCTTCACCAAGAAAAAGCGGAAAACCCCAGGCCTGAGGTGATTCTGATAAGACCGGTCACATCTGCGGCAGCCCAGAGATCGGTTCTGGGGCCGTACCTCTGGACTGTAGCCTACGACAGTCTGCTGGGAATAAAGACGCCGGAGAAGACATGGCTAGTCGGATACGCTGACGATGTGCCATCACTCGTCGCGGCTCGGTCCACTGCTCAGGACAGCTCAAACTAAATAATGTCATGCGGATTGTCACCAGTTGGATGGCGGTGAACGCACTATCGTTGGCTTTCAGCAAGACTAAGGTCGTAATCCTGACCAAGAAGAGGAATCCAATCATCTGGCCTCTGCGAGTCGGGAACGTGATAGTCGAGACATAGCCTGTGGCCAAATACCTCGGGGTGTTAATTAATACGAAGATTAGATTCTTCTATGAAATACGGCATACGGCGATCAACAGATTGATGTCTAACGTGGGTGAACCCAAATCTACCAAGCATCGCCTGCTGTTTACGACGGTGCAGTCGTCCTTTTGTACGGCGCAGAAGCGTCGACTGGTGGCCTGAACAAGAGTATTTACCAAAATAGGGTGTCCCAGATGTAGTGAGGGGAGCGTTGAGGGTAGTCTCTGCTCACCGAAGCGCCTCTAACCCAGCTGTTATGGTCATCGCCGGAGTTTGTTTTTGCGGAGAGATCTTAGGAAAGCCGAGCTTAGGCAAGGTCATGGTAAAACACCAAGAGAGGCTTCGCACCCTCAAGAGAGCTTGCGACGAAGAGACCAGACCACGCTGGACCATGATGCTGACTAAACACGTGAGGCAATAGATTGAGAGAATGCTTGGGGAGGTCGATTTCTACCTGATGCAGCTTCTGAGCGGTCATGCATATTTCAGATCCTACCTTCATAAGATGTGTAAAGTCTTGTCAGCAGACTGCCTAGGGATAGAGGATATCGCGGAGTAGGGTGGGCCACGAGAAGTGCGTCTCTGGCAACACTGTCGGAGCCATGGACGTCTGGAACCGTGTGCCAAATTACGCAGGGAGCAACCTTCGCGTAGAGAAGGGAACCTCAGACAGTCTATAAAGTAGAAAAATGAAGATGTGAGCCAATTAGGTGCTAGTCTGAAGTAGTGTGATAACGGTCCCAAGCTAGTGTTTGATCGACGGAGGAGGGATTTTCGTGGGTAGTCCCCTTGAGATGGGAGTCCCACACTTCGGGCGTAAATGAATTTCCCCTCCTCATTAAGAAAAAAAGACCTGTGTACTTCATACTTCATACTTCATACTTCCTCCCTTAACGCAAAGCACTTAATTTGTAGTTTAATAGAACAATGAGCTTTTGGATCTAATCCATTTCATTAATTTGGTACTGGCAAAATGAGATTTAAAAATGTTTTTTACTTACCAAAATCGTAAGAAATTACCAAAGTAACTAGTATCTAGGTAAAAATTTAGTTGCAAAACATGAATTAAAATTTAAAAACAATTCTGAAAAACGCGACAATTTTAATTACACCGTGTCACACTGTACAGTTTTGGTTCATGATCTGCGTGTGTTCAATTTGTTCATTATTGCCTTGACTTCGACTGGTGTGAATACCAGTTTAGGAGGCGATATTTGAGATGGTGCATTAAAGAAGCCCATTAGTTGGTTATCATCCTCCCTAGGCTCAGGTTTGAACACTTCATTCAAATGTTTGGTAAAGACGTCAGCTTTTCCTTCGTCAGACCACGTCCACCGTCGATGATGTAATTTATACAGGAGAGAAATGAATGCATCCAAAAATTCTTTCAAAATTCTGACGTTGTAAGTATAGTTTGCAGTAATATACAATCTTTTCTTTTCGTCCACTTTCATTTGACTTGATGTCTATTTGAGATCCAAATCTACAGAAGTTTTATGAGTATGAAAAATAATACTTTATCGTGGTCTGCCTCCAACATGTCTGTCTCGGATCTTGGATATCTATGCAGGCAAATAACTATTATTTGTGCGTCGTGGAAGTTGTTCATTGGTTTCTGGCAGATTACTATCACCCAATATAGGCTATATTCTTCGTTAATGTTATCATCAGTTAAAGTGTTTGCAACACATAATGTAAATATAAATATGGCGTGCGATAGTGTGGTTGTTGCGATAGTGATGTACAGGATCACAGTCATTAAGTTCGAGTTAATTATATACAACACGAATTTGGCACACAAAAGAGATGATGTTGTTCCAAAGGATTTGTATTGATGTATGTTGCCAAAATTTGTCTACTATTCACTTGTCACCTCTGATAAAGCCTTCTAATATTATACGTCACGACATGCTATACGTTTAGCCCTATTTCCTGTCCTGTCTCACGGCGTTTTAAATGTGTTTTTATATGACATACGGAGTAGTCAACATTGTATTTTCTTGAAAATTTCTAAACTTTTTTACACTTATAGACACTAGGAAAACTACAGCTGAAGTCACACTGAAAACCGATGAGCGTGTAGCGTAACACTTCACAATTACGCCATTTATTTTATTTAATGATAGTCATCCGGACGTGCGTTGATTATTCACTTAGTCAGGTCTAGTTCTGTTTTACCTTAGAGCTTACAGTTCTCTGTAAGTATGCAAAATGAACTATCGCGTAAAATATATGTGAACGAAGGACGCGAAATAGATATTTGAAAGCTCACTTTGGAAGTTTGACTTTTTATAAAGTGTCGTGAATTATATTTTGACTCTGGAGGGAGTAAGAAAAGAGATACTGAAGTATCGACTGTTCAAAGGACAGAAAAGGCCTTTGGTATACTTCTGAAGTCGTGTGAACTACAAAATCATTAATCGGAATACTATTTCTGTATTTCAAATGTAAAACGATGTAGTGCATAGTAAAGTAAACAAAATAGTAAAGTACGCAATAGTACTCGTACGAGGATAGTTTTAAATCGCTTGAACGTACGTAACAAACTAATTCGAACCATGGGACAACGGCCATAGTCAAAAAATGAGAAATCAGTCATCCCACTTCAGGAAGTAACTCTCTCTGTAAACCTCTGTTAAGATAATTTAAACGACTTGGGGGTTTTTAAATTATCATATTCTGTAGTCTTTGAACTGTAGACAAGAAGGCTGAAATCAATTTCTTCATAACAATCCGTTTGTTTCCTTCGTAAACTGCGGGGGAGAGTTTCATGGTTTCTATTCTCTAAGAAATAGCTTATCTTATTTAAACAATTTTTTCTCTGTGAAAGAATGTACACATAAAACACAATGAAGACTGTTTACTGACTCTTCGGAAAATAGTTTAAATGTTTACAATATTTTTGCACTGTAAGAACATCTTACATGTAACTGAACATTGTTACGTGCTGCTATGCACATAGCTTTGTATATGACGTAGTTGCACAGAAATCGTGCCGATAAGTAATTATTCTGAGTTAAGGTGTTTTGATCGTGACAAGAAAAATATGTATAAACTTCAGTTTTCGGAAACAGAAACTAAAACAGTATAACATATGTTCTTAGAAACAATTATATCTAAGAGCGGAGAACATAGAAAAGACACACACGCTGACGTTGCAAGTGCTAGCGGAAAAGTAGAGCTTGCATCGGCATCAGTGTACAGCATAGAATAAACTTATAACGCAAAAGTGCATTTGCCGATAGAAGTAACAAAGAGAGCAAGTATCAAATAGAATGAACGAAATTCAGTGCACCCAAACAAGCTGATCGGTAAGCTGATGATGGGCACACAAGATGGAGTCAGACGACTAAAGACGATTACACCTTCTGAATTATCAACGAGATTTCCTGCATCTCATTGAGCAACATTATCTATCAGAGATAGTGACGTAATACAAAACTGTGTGTGTAAAGTCAGCCATAATAAAATATGATAACAGCATGCTCAAAGAAGTAGGCCTACGTCCTACAAAAGACAACTAATGTATCTTAAGATGTACTTAAGGTGCACTAGCCAACTGGGTAGATTTTGCAGTAAACAACTTAAACAAAAATATTACGTAAGAGTGGAGTAGTAACAATGCTGCGTATATGGATTAAATTAAGATTTATTATACAAGTCGTGTAGCTGTAACATTACTGATTCAAATACAAAACCAAAATGTGGTGAGGAGTTAGTTCTCCATCGTCTAATATCACTAGCCTACAAAAAAAAACGTTTTTCCATAACAGAAATGAAAGTGTGGTTTTACCTCATTTAATACCCCTGAGTTAAAAAGTGATGCCAATATAGCTCTAACATGTACAGTTTTTTCGGAGATGGAGAAATTCAATAAAAACTCATTTTTTTATCAAAATGGAGAAATTCAATAAGAACTCATTTTTTTATCAAAATGAAGAAATTCAATAAAAACTCTTTTTTTATCAAATATGTATTTGACCATCCTACGTTCCTCAAACTAATACAATAGAAACATACATAATTGTATTTCTTAATGGAAGTCCAACATTTATAGAAGAGAAAAAGTCAAATAAACTGCCCATTGTAACTGGCATATTCTCGACATAGGCAGTTCCAGGTTTGAATGATGCCAAACTCTTTGGCCAAACGTTTCTCACATAACGATGTTTAGTAGCCCTGATGTCCTAAAAAACAACAGTACTTAGTAACGCCTTGTAGACCCAACAACATAGCTGTTACCTTCAATGTCACTACAGATTTATCAGTTGAACACCTTATATCTTATCGAATTTAAGGTGATAGCCATGTTGTCATAAGTTTGCTAAATGAATACTGAGTGAGCAAGTAGTATTGGTGGCATTTTATTTCCATTGTGTAGTAAAACTGCAATTAAGCTTTTAAGTTGTATTTGAATGAATCAATAAGCAAACGCCATTCCTCAGGATCATGTTTTGTTCCCAATTCGTTCATCAGACCCTCAATATTAAAATTCACACAAAACGGGCCTTCCATTTTAAATAACTGTGGTAGGTTTTCATTCCTCCTTCTAAATTTGTTATAATTACATCCCTAGCCAAAAGATCTGTCTCCTGTAGCCTAGAGCCTAAAATCTCAGCTTGCTGTTTGGATAAGATTAAGTCTCGGACTAAATCATTTAGTTCCCGCTGTCTTATCAGGTGTAGTTCACTTGACGTTTCTGGTTCAAATGTAGGGTCAATGCTTTCTTTTAAATTAGCTGTTTTCAGTGCTTTTCCCTCACTACTGCTCACATCAGGCATTTCAAAAATTCCAAAATCGATTGTAGGTTCAGGCATTGGGTTTTTGGATGTTTTTACTATAGGCCTACAATACTGCTATAATGTACATACTATCGTACTATGTCTATTAACAATATGTGACGTGCTATGAGTTATATAACAGCATAACTGTTAATATGGGGATTGAAATAAAAAAGAAACAAATTGGTTTGGTTAATGTTATGAAAGTTGTGTAGACCAGTGTATTTAATAATAAAGGCAATTATGAATGCTACGTTTCTTAATGTTGCGCTGACTCAGTATTCTGGTGTTTAATAAAATCATACCACCTTCCGTTTACGTCGTAAATAACTTAGTAGGTCGTAATTGATTGTGTAGAAGGAAGATGTCTAATGTAATAATATTAAAGTAGCCTGTACGTTATGCGAGTATGCGAGAATAGCATTCATAATCTGTATTCAATATTAAACTAACCCAGTTTCTGTCACATGTACCGAGAAAGATGGAAGAGTTTAATTTTATTTTTAACGTTACTCCTCAATAAATATGAGTTTCCTGGTTTTATATGTTAAGATATCAACCCATGTTCTAGAATGTAAATTTATGTTTGATTTACTTCAATTTGTCTTTAGGCAATATTTTGTCAAGTGTGTACTTTTCAAAGGAAAATATCAGACAGATATCAAGTGTACTTCAAGATTCCGACAAATGGCAGACGTTCAAAGTGTCACAGCTGATTTTGTTTAAGAAGACGATTGTGATAACAGAGTCTCACTTTATTTTACTATTAAAGCTACTATTTTACATATTTACCATGTAATATAATTTACTTAGTATTCGAATTCAACTCACTTATTGCTTACATTTAATCTAAGTAATTATTTGTTTAAGAAACTAACTTTCCTACTAACTTATGTTAACGTAAACACTTTACAGGTTTTGTCAGAGGCGCTCTCTACTATGGCTTGGTTTATATAGTATCGATACACAAATTAACGTGTGTGGTTCTTTGTAGATTTCTTATTAATTTCATGTTCAGGAGCGGAGCTGATAACCGTCCATGTTAATATAGATAATTATTCTTATTTGATATCCTCCTGTTACGGATTATGTACGTGCAAGACACCGTTCATCAAAAACAATATTACGTACCATTTGTTAGGCATATAGTATTTGTTTATTGAAAATAACAAAATTAAAAAAAATTGAAATTTAAATACTTTATTTAAGAGGTAGTTAGGAAAACACAGTTGTGGGGAAGAAAATGTCGAACGATAGCAGGATCATGCGATTTTTTTACTCATTTGGGGAATTCGCTGCGTAGAGCAGATGGCTAAATTAGTCAAAAGGACGCTACTAACTAGGAACGGGCAAAACAGCGTTCTCTGGAAACGATGAAAACAACATGCACAAGAGATCAGAAAAATTACAACTGGATGGAAAGTAACTCGATACAAACGCTTGCTACACAACGATAACGAGACAGCCACAATGTCTCTCTACTGCTAAAATCCAATCCGGTCACTGCCTAGACATTAAAGTAATGGTATGGAAATTCCTAAAAATACAGTTTAATATCAGCTATGTTACTTTGGTTATGTTTGACTTTATCTTTCCTGACAAATATACGGTTTTCTTTCTCGTAACAAGCTACGTTGCGCCAACCGATCGCAGTTGGCTTACGTTGGCGACTACATTGTAGCGTTTAGTTACTATTAATAATATTAATAATAATTTAATTTACTATAATATTATATATAATATAATTACATTAATATATTATTATTAATAATAATATAAGTGGTGAACCACAGAAGAGAGAATTGTGAAAAGGAGTATAAAGAAAAATAAATGAAAAATAAGTGATGGTGCGGAAAGGTAGGGGGGAGTTAACAAAAAATGAAGTAAAGGAATAAAGAATGAGAATTCATGAAGGGAAAGAGAGAGAGAGAGTAAAGGAATAAAGAATGAGAATTCATGAAGGGAAAGAGAGAGAGAGAGAGAGAGAGAGAGAGAGAGAGAGAGAGAGAGAGAGAGAGAGAGAGAGAGAGAGAGAGAGAGAGAGAGAGAGAGAGATGGTGAAAATTCTTATGAAACACTTATCTAAAGAGATAATGATTGGGAATTTTTTTGACGAATATAAAGTTTGAATTTTAAATCTTAGAAAGAAAACGTAATTGATAAGTGTATAACGCTTCTGTTTCCAAATATGAATTGGTGTGCGCTTTTTGTGTGTTAATAAGTAAAAAACGTTTTACTTGCTCCACTAAGATTATTAATAAAGTTACGTTTTGTTACAAAAGCTGTGTTGTTTACATTTTTTTAAGATCAAAGTAGAAGAAATGTATGTGTGTTATATATAACACATTTCTCCGAATTCTTGATGTTTCAATCTCATTTGTTTTTCCCTTCGCAACTACCGTTTGCTTTGAATCATTTTAGCAACAATTCTTTTTAATTCTGCTGAGTATTCCCTTAGCTTAGAATAACACAGACAACAAATTCTTTCCTTCGTTGTTGTAAATTAGCATTTAAACTACCATTAATTAAGGATTAAATAAATGTTTAAGATGGAAAGGGAGTATGTACTTAGGGTGTTGATGCAATTATTGCTTTAATAAACCTTGCTGAAAAGTAAAGAACTTAGCTCAGAACTCTAGTTAAAAATTTTAAATGTCTTTCAATTAATACTATGATTGCTTTTGATCAGTAATTAATAAATTTTAAAGATTTACAATTAATCTTTGCTATTTGCTTTTTCTCGTTTGATAGCAGTCAGTAAAGCAAGGAGACAAGTGTCTGAGCAGAGGTTTATAGACACCTAAACATTGTGTATACATTGTTTTCGTTCAAAATTTTTTATTTTATTCATTAAAAAAAAATAAATATTTTCAAGAGTTACAGAAAGTTAACTCATGCTCACATTATATTTTTTTAATTTAACAACAGTTAACTAAATATTACTGTTTACAATACAATAGTAACTTCACAACCTATCTGTTCGGCTACATTGGAACAACAAACATTATTTAATTGATATGCTTACAGAACTTTATTTGTTTAACATAGAAGTAAATTTTAGTTTGCGTTAAGTTTTATTGGCTTATTAAGTTTCTTATATCGGTTACATCAACTGCCATGCTAAAAACTTATTTATTTTAAATTCATCAACACTAAACAATTTAAAAATTAAAATAAAATTAAAATATAAATGGATAACGTACTTTGCAAATCGTAATTGCGTCAGCTCCATCTTATTAAAATAATTACTAGCCCTATGCTTAGTAAACATTTTTCTATCGTTTGGAATAAACTGGTTTAAAAAATTTCAGAGAGACAATATTATGGTTCTACTCCATAAACTAACGCCATACAGTACATTATGACTTGGTGAGTTAGCTTTCTGTTTCCCTATTGAGGTCTGAAAAAATAAAAAACAAAAGACAATAACTACTACCAAAATTATTATACGTTTTGCCCAGAGTTTACAAATGCATATATCTGTGTATCCTGAATGTACCACTGCATGATTTTGTAGTGTAAATAACTGTTTTTACTTATAAACAACACCAATATGGATGTGGCCTTTACATTCGGTTAATGATATCTTGTGTAAGTAATGCGTAATGCTTTTACTTATCTGCTGCGAGACCTTTTCTCATTGTGGTTGAACGGAAGAACAACATATTAAAATCAAATTCAAAATTTGAAAAACATATTTCTGTACGCATTTGTGTGTTAGTTGCTATTGCTACTTGAATAGGTAAATCCTTTAAGCATAGACAAGGATAAATACTTTCGTCAAAAAGGTCGAAATCTTTTCTAAAGCTGACTCAGCTTGTATATTTGTCTCTTTAACATTTCAAGTACTATTAATGCTTGCTATTGTATTCGTGGGTCTGAAGTCCCTACCCTCATTATTCTGTACGCTTTTTAACTATAGTATTCAAAGTAGGGAGTTTTTCATTGGATAAGACTGAAAATTAAACACAAAAAATATAATTTTTTAAATGTTAATGTGAAAATTATAAAAACAAATCTTGTATGTTATAAGTAATAAATTTCACTTTACAAAGAATCTTTTTGATCTTATTAAAAAGCTGTTCATTTTAAAACATAATCAAACATCAGTGAAACCAAGAGAGTTGTACAACATTGTATTTCACAATTTTAGAATTTAACCTGCATATTTTCTACGTTCGTTTCCTTGAAATCGACTCGGCTTTGTCTCTGCTTGTCTTATCGTTGTCATTGACTGCTTCTCAGGTAGTCAGACTATGAATTCATACTCCACGCATGAAGTACCGTCACCGTTCCTCAGACACGTCTGCCTCATATTCATACTCCACGCATGAAGTACGGTTACCGTTCCTCAGACACGTCTGAGTTGTTACAAAATTAACAAATATTTTTAAATTAGTACAACTTTCTTATGCTACTTTGAATTCCTAAGATAATAACATTATTGCATTCCCTTTCTTTTATAATTTAATTAAGAAACCAAACATGACTAGTTTCTGTTCAGTATTTACTAAGTTACTATTTTAACAATTTTGTTTTTATATTAATTATTTTATATCTGGTTCTTTTGATATACATTATGTGTCCTTAAATTTATATTATCAATTCTAATAGTATTACCTACACTTTGTCCTTACTTATTACTGCTATAATATAAAATTTTACAAATTACTGTTTTTTCACTATAGGCTCCTTAGGCCTAGATCACCTGACTTTCTTTATACAGTTATTATAACATATTTCTTGAGTTTCATAAAACTGAACTATTTTAAACATAACTACAATAAATTAACATGTATCATTTGATGATTCATATCATTTTCAAAAAATAATACTATTCTTTCTAACATGCTATGCTCATGCTATTTTTTAATAGATTACCTACCTTCCTACTCTCATTAACTATTATTCATTAAACATTCTTTTTTACCCTTAGATATATTCTTTTTAATACAAACAGATAACTATAACTATTACTTAACTATTATTTTCTTATTCTAAAACATGACCATTAATTCTACTTATTCCACTTGGATAGACCTATTATGCCTTAGTTTTTTCACTGTACGCATTCATCATTTTTTACTCAAACATTACTTATTATTCATTTTACACATTATTACTACTGCTGACTTTCAGTTAGTATAATTTTCTTGGTTCGGTTATGCACTTTAGTATTATTACTCATTGTCTTCTCTTTTTTCTTCGCTTTGATCTAACCACGCAACTCACCTTATCATTAACATTGGGTATTTATTATATAAAGGATTTATTCCCTTCATTTTTAATAACAATATTATTTAACATTACTCAATTTACATTTATGTAGTGGTAATTTTACATGGAACTACTAATACTTTTGGGTTATAGCTTTGTAGTAGGGGGAAAATGCCGGTCCTGACCCACAAAGGAATGCCGCCTTTCCCACGGTCTAGATCAAATAGATGCCGCCGTTCCCACGGTCCAAGATTTTTTCCCACGCTCTCCCCACCACCAATGGACCCACAGCATCCGCGAATTTCCGCGAATATAATTTTTTATTTTTTTATATGCCGCCTTTCGCGAGCCTAGATCACTTTCACTTTCTACTGGACCACAGCATCCGCGAATATAATTTTTTATTTTTTTATATGCCGCCTTTCGCGAGCCTAGATCACTTTCACTTTCTATCAGCTGGACCCGCAGCATCCCAAAGGTGGTGGGTGGGGGGTTCCGACTTGATGCATTATAGTGTATATATTAAATATATGATCAGCGTTACCAACCTTGCATGAGTTCAAATTTGTTGTGTGTTATAATGTATATTAAATCTATATGATCAGGTTTACCAACCTATGTATGGGTTCAAACTTGATATGTGTGTGTATTATAGTGTATATTAAAATATATGATCAGGGTTGAGCCGCTCATCACCCATGACGTCACAACAATTTTTAAACTTTCCAAAACTGACAACCGAAAAATAAATTTCAAAAAACCACAACTTACCTTGATGACCGGCTCACCATTTCACTGAACTAGGAGAGGCCTCCTAGTGGAAGAATATCCGCATGCTGGATAACCTTTGGGTAATTGGAGGAAGGAGGTGACCTCAGTTTTAAAACTTCAAAAATTAACACAAGTTTATTGAGGCTATCATATAGTGTTTTGTTACAATGAAATCTCATAAAATCAGGTTGTGAGGTTTTTCCATTAAAATCTATAAGTAGGTGAAATATTCACTATATTACATGACACTCCAATTTAAAATTTCAAAAAATATTCAAAATTTAATATGTAAAAT
Organism: Magicicada septendecula; assembly: GCA_034769895.1. Lineage (NCBI taxonomy): Eukaryota > Metazoa > Arthropoda > Insecta > Hemiptera > Cicadidae > Magicicada > Magicicada septendecula. The sequence continues at coordinate 403,263,796 of CM068369.1, read as the reverse complement.
TATTTCATGAGAAATATATAAATCTGTAAAACATCTACAAAATATTACATGTTTTCTGAAAATGATTCATAGTGTCCAGACAGAAGGTATTCTATCAGAATTATAGAAAATATGTGAATATTCAAAATCCATGACCGGGTAACCAGAATCTAAAATTTTCAAAACATTCAAATTTAATATTTAAGACAAATTCCATGAAAAGTATATAAAATATATATCACCTTTAAAAACCCTTACATAGCCTACTGAAATTCTATAAAATATATAAAACATTTAAAATCTCTGACATGCCATACTGAAAACTATGCAAATATATAAAACATTTAAAATCTCTGACAGGCCATACTGAAAACTATGCAAAATATATAAAACCTTTAACAAGCATTACAGCCACAACAATGCAAACAATTACATTACCCAACAACATGCGCCCTCTGAAATCTAACTCAAACACTAGAAAAAAGACTCATCTAATCAATAAAGTAACATGCAAAATGAGATAGATAATATATACTTGTGTGGAACTCACAAGTGCATGTGCTCCCCCCTGCCATAAACCTGTATAAACTGGTGTAGCCCCAAGGCTTACAGATTTCAGAGTGCACAATTATATAAAAAACATCAGATAATCAGTTACATATATCTCTACAAACATTATAAATACATAAAGAGAGAAAATTTCCTCTTGTAGAACAGTTCAGACATTTTATTTAATAGGTTGGATGCTTCTGAATTACTGTTTTATCACAAGGTAAGGCATTGTTACAACTGGAGGTAGACTGCAACTCTTTTCCCAACCAGATCTACAAGTTCCAATAAAAAGGCAGCCACAATACAAGTTCCACACAGACTATAGTAAAAGATGTACTGGCCATTACATGCTCTGGCAATTCAACACAAGACAAATATCACCCTGAGTCCTTCAAAGAGCAATTAAGGAATTTTGCTTCACTAGGCCAAATGAACGCCCCGGCCGATTCCCAACACATTTTCTTAAGTTTTTTTTTTGTTTTTGTTTTTTTTTTGTAGGTAAGAAAAGTTTTGTCCATAGAATACCAGGTCACCGCAAACAGCGGCGAAGCTACTCATCATTAGAGAGAAACATGCGAAGTTACTCAAGTTCTGCAAAAACCGGCATGTTTCAATAGTACATGATATTACAAGAGTACCAAGAAGTGACAAAACTCCAGTATTAAGAAACTATTGTCCCCTCTTTTTTTTTGTAGTGTTAGAGAAATCAGCCAGACCCGACCCACAAAGTCCCAGGGCAAAATTTAATAATTTTATTTTTCCATACCTGTTCATGGTGCATCAATACCTCACATCACAATACCTGTTCAATACTCACACAATCTATCACATAATTCACATCTTGGTCTTCCCAGATTCACGGATGCCGGCCCCCCCCCCGAGGACCCCTAGCACGCTTTTCCCTTAGCCTGACATAATGGTTTCACTCAACGCCGGCATAAAAAAAAGAAAACCACAAAACTTTCAGCTCTATACAATCTGAGACCAACACGTGGTCGTCAAACGCTCCTGATGAGAACAGCTGACATCAACCCTCCAGTCAAGACCAAACTCTACAGCTGATAACTACAGCTGGCCGAGTTCCAAAGGCGCTCAACAACCCACAACGGAATACAGCAGGCTCACTCTAGCAGCGGGAAAGGAAGATACCCTAGTCCGAAGTTACAGCGACGACTACTAGATGGCGGGAGCGTAACAAACAGTCGCCGTAACGTCTCATAGATAGCGAAGAGAACCTGTCCAAAGCGAACTCCCCAGATGCAAGGAAATAACGCCCGGAATCCTTAGAACCGCTATTTGCCGTACACCTACGTACGGCACAGGGTTACCAATCCTGCATTATTGTGTATAGAACAGATCTGCCAACATTTTTCTTCGGTGGGAAATTCAAACTATATTAGCAGACGCATTATAGTGTATAGTAAATTATATGACTGTTGACGACTTCGATATCAATGTATCAACTCTCTCTCTCCCTTCCTCTCTCTTTGTCTCTAGACACAGTTATCGATCACGATATAAACTCTCTCTCTCTCTCTCACACACTCTCTCTCGCTAGCTCTCTCTCTCTCTTTATGTAATCGGTTTTACATAAGCGTCAGTAAGTCGTGCTACTTATGGATTATTGTAATTAGCGATACTAAAATCTAATCACCAGGAAATATATTTATCGCCTACCTCGTTGCGTCCTACTTCTAATTTTGACACATGACAGTCATTGACCACGATTTAGAAATTATATACACAACATATGTGCTAGCACTCTCTCTCTCTTTATATCATCGGTTTTACAGTGATATATCATGTCTCTCTCTCTCTCGCTCGCAGACGTCGGAAGCAATTCCTAGTTTATAATGTAATTACCTGTGCGTGTATGTCTCTCTCTCGCTGCAAACGTTGACAAGAATTCACTTATTCAAAGCGATTTGTATGTGTACACAAACTTAAATATGGTTTACAGACCATTGTAATTTTAAAAATTCATTTTTGCATTAAATAAATATATATCGTAAATAATGAAATAATAATATTTCGTCATTAGAAAGTTATATTCAGTGTGGTAATTAGTGATAGAAAGATTAACTATGTATGCACACACACACACACACACACACACACACACACACACACACACAAACTTAAATATGGTTTACAGACCATTGTAATTTTAAAAATTCATTTTTGCATTAATTAAATATATATCGTAAACAATTAAATAATAATATTTCGTCATTAGAAAGTTATATTCAGTGTGGTAATTAGTGATAGAAAGATTAACTATATATGCACTCACACATACACACACACACACACACACAAACTTAAATATGGTTTACAGACCATTGTAATTTTAGAAATTCATTTTTGCATTAAATAAATATATATCGTAAACAATGAAATAATAATAATATTTCGTCATTGTAAGATTTTAATAAAACAATTATCAGTTTAAATAATAATTTTCGTGATTGTAAGATACAACCTGCAAATTATTAAAATGTCTCTCTCTCTCTCTCTCTCTCTCTCTCTCTCTCTCTCTCTCTCTCTCTCTCTCTCTCTCTCTCTCACACATTTCTGATTACTATACAAATAATTGCATGCATATTCGGAGGTTTATAACGAAATAAATTAAAATAAACCATAATTTGTTTTAAATGTGTAATTAGCGATACTAAAATGTAATCACCAGGAAATATATTTATCGCCTACCTCGTTGTGTCCTACTTCTAATTTTGGCACATGACGGTCATTGACTGCGATTTAGAAATTAATATTGTAGCGTGACAGATATAAGCATAATATTGAATGGCAATTGATCATTAGAATAATGAAGTTATAATATTTAAATTTGGAAGAAAGCATTAAGTTTAATATAAATAGATTAATTCATAGCAACTGTGGAAAGAAATCATTATTATAAAGAAAATACAAGTTAAAATAAAAAGAGTTACTAGTGATGAGTCATCCAAAACCAGTCTCATAACCAAAGGTTTTCAAGGTATAACCCAGGAAGGTAAAATAGTAAATAACAAAGCAGTACACAATATGACCAAACCCACAACGAGGGAGAATAAATAAAAGAGAAACCCTAAAATAAGCCAAGATCAACCAATACAGGTTGTGTATTTCTGAATTAAAGAAGAAGATGGAGAAGATCCCAAGAAACCTGATGGCATCAAGAACAGATGGAGAAGATACCAGTCCCAGAAGGCAGGAGAAAAGAAGACTGAAGAAAGAAGAAGAGGGCAGCATCCTGAAGAAGACGTCATGCTCTTATAAAAGACACCCAAATCCCTATATCCCCAAAATAAATATCTAAAAATAAAAGTATAACGAAATAAAAACCACATGTATATAAATTTAAGAGAGAGAAGTGAACAAAGTAAAAGTTTCCTGTGAACTAAGATGAAACAATAATATAGTACCCATGGAACAAATCTCCATTGAAAAAAACGCTAACCAATTTATTATGTTAATAAGACTATACGACCATTTAGCATTAACATAATATATAAGTGCAAAGTGAACCAGTGATAGTTTTGGGTATTATAAAAAATGAACCTTGTGTTTCATTCTTGGCAATCACAAACATTGGATGCAATGAAATATGCATTTTTCAATGACTTAAAATATGTACGGTGACAATATGTTGTTCATAAGACATGAATCTGTTTAAAATAACATTTTTGTTTTACATGAAAAAAGAAAAACAGATTTCATAGTGCTTTGTGAACGGTTCATACTATTTATTTGTTAATGACAGGGTACAATTCCCCAAAGACAAGGTATAAAAGACTGTATAAAAACTGTAGAATCCTACTTATAATAATAGTTAGAAATAAGAATATAAATATAAGGTTTTAATGTATATAGTACAAGAATGTTTAAAAATGTTTTAGATATAAGGCCATTTGTTTGGGTCTGAAACAACTAACATCAGAACTATAAAAATAATTACCACTTGTAAATAGTAGAGAGTAATTAAGATGTTAGTTAGTACAAAACCTTTGTTGTAAACCATATTTCCATGTTGGAAATGGGAATTTTGTTGCAAAATGTCTGATTTGAAGACAACCATTTATTTAAAAAAAATATTCTTTATTCTGTTATTTGTATTGTAACCAATACTAGTTGTTTTTGTGTAATTTGAAAGAATGTTTAATTTATAATACTATTTGTAAAAAGTCAGAGAGGGTATCACACATCATATATTGTTTGTAAATTATTTTGTAAGAAAAATTGTTAAAAAATCATAGGCCAAAAGAATGGAAACCAAACTTCATCAAAACAGAGAAATTGCTCAATTAAATGCAAATAAACAAAAGGGGTTTAGACAAAATAAACTTGAGATCATGCCATATAATTGCACATACCATTTAGAGAGATTTTAATAAATTATATTCAGAATTATAAATAAAAATAAAATGACTAAACTCAGAAATTTAGACATGGGAGTCATATATTTCAGAATAATGTTTCAGAATACAACTAATTCAATTAATTACCAGAAAATAAGGGAATAGGAACCTTTTAATACAATATAGGATTATTAATATTAAATATAACTGATAAAATGGCTGAATTTATATAATGACAGGAAGTAAATTTTGATGTTTTGGACTCTTCAGAGTATACCCAAACTGAAAGTAAAATTACTATTTTTTGGACAGAAAACACTATAAAATGGCATTATTTAATCTGAAAATAACCAGAATGAACTGAAAGATTAATTTAAATCAAATCTAGTGAATAAAATTGACAAATAACCAAAGTTTAGGCATTCATATAGTGAAATAGTAAAATGTACACAGGATGTGAAAATATTTTTGAACAATGTTAAGGATAATATTATATGGGCTAAGAGTTTAATTGAAACTGAAGGAAACAGTTAGTTAATTATTGGTAGTTGAACGGTCAACATGACATACCTTTGAAAACGTGAATAACCTAACCTATAATCGTCATACAAAGCGAGTGTATAGTGAGTTATTGTGAAATCGCGAGTGACTTGTAAAATACTTCTGAAACTATCATATTATAACAGAAACGATCAAGTAACACTCCATAACACAGAACAATATAAATCTACTCCGAAAAACACCATAAAACACTAGAAAACTGTATAACACATTAAACCAAATTAGTGACGGAATCGGAGAAAGTGTTTGAACTAATAATTATACAGATACACTAAATACAACCCAGAATCACTACACCAGTCACTACACAACATATAACAAGAGATTTGCGGACACGAGAACAGAAATATTGCGTCAAAATACATTATTTGGAACGCAGCAGGGACGAGTCACATTTTGATCGACTTGACGGCAGCCATCTTTCTTTGACAATTCCAGTGCCTCTTCGTGGTTCATCACAGCTGTTTGGTGAAAACAATTATTATATTTACAATTTATTATTCAATGTCTGTGTTTATTAATAACTATTAATTTGATTGTAACGTTATACTTTTTAAATATAAGCCCGATTTCTCTGACTTTGGTAATAACTGGCTGTTTAAAGAACCCTATATAATTTTTATATCATATACTTGTAACTTTTTTCGATATCCTGAGAATCGATACTAATCGATAAGAGTCAATATTGCTATTACTTAATAAAATATTAATACTTTTCAATACTTAATAGTTCTTTATTTCTTCAATAATACTAATTACCAATAAAATAATTCTAATTGATAATCTACAAGGATTTTACCACCCGTAAGTGAAGATAACCTAAAAAATAGAAAGGTAAGCAAATATCGATTGGTTTACAGACAGTCTTATGAGTGGTGATAGATTATTTAAATTATACTAAAACTTTAATAAAAATTTTCAGAAGAGCATTACACTGTTTAAAACTTCACAGCCCTATATTAATTAATTGATCCTAATTAATTAATTAATAAAATTAAAATAATTTTTTTTTATAAACATAATTTTTTTTTAAATTTCCTTCAAAACAATAAATTTTGTTTTGAAACGTTCGGCGAAGCCAAGCATATATATTTCTTCATCAACTTTACGCTACTCGACCGGTCTTGCTACCATTGGGACTCGACCAGCTGGGAAACTTAAGGAAGTGTTTCAGGCCAGTAAGACGTCGAGAGCCACACCAATTACACACCAATTAAACACCTTACAACTTACAGATTCACACATCAATCTTATTTATTTTATTACAAATTGGCTAGTCCAAACAGAGGGGCTTGATTACATCGGAGTCACATAATCCACAATAGTTTATCATCAACACACACTCATTTATTTATTGTATTACAAATTGGCGCACAACTTCAGGGGCTTTAATTAGCGATTGGCCTTCCAATCAATAAATTCTGCCCAATCACTAGTTGGAGCTAGGCAACAGCTACAAAGTCTGAGAAAGATAATAAACAGGGGACAACAACAAGCAAAATGAAAGAACCTACACCAGAAGAAATGGGTGAGATAAGGAAAATGTTTCAACAAATGATGGACGATGAAAGAAGGGAAAGGAAGGAAATGATGGACGATGAAAGAAGGGAAAGGAAGGAAATGATGGACGAGGAAAGAAGGGATAGGAAGGAGCACCACAAATTCATAATGGAGAAACTGGATGATTGGGTTATAGATATAAGAGATGATAATAAGAAAATGAAAGAAGAATTAGGTAAGAAACTGGATGATTGGGGTGAAGAAATAAGAGAGAACACTAAGAAAATGGGGGAGGACAGATTAAAAAGAGAGGAATTAAGAAAGGAGAAGACCGAAGAAATAAAATATAATAGTAAACCAGAACCAGAAGTACCAAATGATAAAACGCAGAAACAAGTAATGGTATTACCTGGAATTAAAACTAGTGGAAACAAAGAAGATATTCAACAGAGGAAAAGGAGAATCTATCCAAGAAATGTAATAAAAACGAAGGAAGAATTGGAGATGATGAAACATGGGTTAATTGATGGCAATAATATCCCAATTACCTATGACAAAGACATCATGAATTCTATGAATTATAGAAGGAGAATCGAAGTAATTTCAGAGATAATTTACCACAAGACAGTAGTTTATCACTGGGAAAGGACCAGAGGTAAACAGAATACAACATGTGGACCAGATCAATTTCAGCGCAAGACTGGACAGTGGATTTCAGAAAGATGGAAATGTGATATCGTACCAGACTGTAATGACGGCACAGATGAATCACCAGAATGTATTCCATTAGTGTGCCATCCAGGACAGTTCCAGGGTACGGTTAGACTAAAATATATTCCTTCAGAGTGGATATATGATGGTAAACCAGCTTATGGTGTTTCAGATAAACAAATAATAAGTGATAACCCAGATGAAGATCCTCACAGATATTTGTCAAGTAACACAAAACATGGACCAGAAAAGTATTGGTGTATACAATATGATGATAGAGGGAACCAACCCAGTAATTACGACGGCCCTAACAACCCGCCGCATAATAACCAATTTATCGGTAATTTTAACGGCGTTAGGGATAACAACCCCTATCCATACAATAGAAACAATTTATACCAACATAATAATGTCCCATACAGTCAGAGAAATCCATATCCCAACAATAATGATGACAAACCTTACCAACCTAACCGAAATTATTATCATGATAAATTTAGTAATAAAAACAATAACAGTAATAATAACCGAGTGTCGCGCCCTAGGGTAAATTTTATAAGAGCAACTGAAATGATGGACCCTGGTTGACACAAATACCACACGACATCAAGAAAAGGGACGGATCCTGATAACCGACTACGGCGAAAAACAATGTTAAAGGAGACGAAATAAATATCGTTGAAAGGAAATGATACGAAGAATAAACATAGAAACAAAACTGGGTTTTATGAGTGAAGACTATGTAAGAAAATGAACATGACAAATAAGAATATGAGCAATGGAACGACATAAAGAAAATCGTCCATCTTCCTGGGTATATAAAAGAAAAGAAAATTTATGAGAAAAGAAAAAGAGAAGATCAACTTACAAAAGTATAAATAATATGGGCCAGTGTAGAGTACAATATATGCCCATATGTTGTGGTAAATAATAAGCATAACAATACATATGAGTTGAAGGAAATCGTTTCAGGAAAAATCAAAGGAGTGTACAATCAAGCTTCTATGAAGAAATATTATGAAGAATGAGTTGTGAGATTTAGAATTTTGAATTTTAATTTTTTTTAGAAATTCAAAAATAATGTAAGTACATCTTACAACCTAATACTTTGAGAAGAACATTTTGGAGAATTATAAGGAGGAATTTAGAATTTTTATTTTAAAAATCCTAAAATAATGTAAGTACATCTTACAACCTAATATTTTGAAAAGAACATTCTGGAGAATTATAAGAAAAAGGAATTTAGAATTATTAAAAAAAAAAAAATTCGGAAATAATGTAAGTACATCTTACTACCACTGATAATTTTGAACAAACTTTATGAAAGAATTAAGAAGAAAGGAATTTTGAAGTTAATATACAAAAAATTTAAGAATAAAGTAAGACTAACTTACTATAACTAAGTTTATGAGAAAACTTTATGGTAAATAATTAAGAAGAATTTGAATTTGGAGAAATACCAAAACATTCAGAAATAATAGTAAGATCGCATTACTATAAACAATTCTGAATGAAACAATTCTGGGAATAAATGAATTAAACAGAATTTGAATGTTGATAGAACGTCAGAACTTTGAAACAAGATAAGATCAACATATTACAAGGATTTATGAGAAATATTTTTCAATTAAATAAAAAGAATAGTTTGAATTTTACATTAAAACTAACCAAGTTCCAAAAAAATAATTATGTGTCAATTATGATTGAATTGAGAAGAAAATAAAGTGGTTAATTCAGAAAAGAGAATTAACGTTAATCCAGAATAAATGCTAGATATTCACAATAGCATTTGAAGGAGTAGAGAAGACTAACAAAAAAGAGTGTAATATGCCAGAGAAGGAAAAAATTTGGAAGCAAAGAGACTAATTACCTATGAAACGATAATGAAAACAGTTAATTAAGAGCAAAGAAGAACAACTCATACCAAACAGATGGAGAAGATGATTTTGAACCAATGATAATAATAAGACCTATATGAAATGCAAAGAGAAGAAATACCACATGAAATATGATATAAATGAATTAATGTTAATAAATGCGAAGGTGGATTAATAACTTTCTAAGAGAAAGGAAACAACCAAAATGTTTAAATAAAATGATCAATATAACAACCTGTATATCTAATGTAAAGATACAATGTTAAAAAATTAAATATAATATAATAAGACCATTCAAATAATGAATAAGAAAGACTATATATAGAGACCATGCTAATACTATGAATAACCAGAAGAAAGTATAAAGAGAATTCAGATGAAGAAGAAAGAGAGTTACACTGTAAACAGTAACCAGAATTATTAAAAGAAAGGTTTTCAACCATAATTAAATTAAATATATCAGACAAGTTAAGAGTTCTGGAAAAATATATATGTAATGAGTATAATAATGATTATGAAGATTTATTAAGATAGAAAATGTGAGATAATCTGAGAGACTACGAAGTGGAGAATCCAAAGATATTTTTATTAGTCGAAAATGAGACTACTTTTTATTTATTTATTCGATGACTGACTGAAGATAATTCCAGCAGCATTATGTTTTTGAGCAGGGATGGATATGCCCCTGTACTCAATTTATAGAAGTGGTTTATGGCCAGCAGAGAAGTAGCGTACAGTGCCCCTCTGATCTGCCCCAGCCCACGTGATAGGGAATGTTAGGGAATTAATATCCCAAGGATACAACACGAAGTTGATATAGAAAGAAAATGTATTACAATTATAATATATCTCAGAAGACACTAACTATCCGAAAAGGATCAGTAGTAAGACAAGTAACCATATATATAAAATTAATAAAACTCTAATATAAAAAAGTCGATATAAAAATGGAGAAGAAAATGAATTATAAGAAATGATGAAATTATCATAAGAAATTATTTCATCCATAAACATGTCTGAAATAATTACTTCTGGAGGAGAGCAATCTGTAGCGTGACAGATATAAGCATAATATTGAATGGCAATTGATCATTAGAATAATGAAGTTATAATATTTAAATTTGGAAGAAAGCATTAAGTTTAATATAAATAGATTAATTCATAGCAACTGTGGAAAGAAATCATTATTATAAAGAAAATACAAGTTAAAATAAAAAGAGTTACTAGTGATGAGTCATCCAAAACCAGTCTCATAACCAAAGGTTTTCAAGGTATAACCCAGGAAGGTAAAATAGTAAATAACAAAGCAGTACACAATATGACCAAACCCACAACGAGGGAGAATAAATAAAAGAGAAACCCTAAAATAAGCCAAGATCAACCAATACAGGTTGTGTATTTCTGAATTAAAGAAGAAGATGGAGAAGATCCCAAGAAACCTGATGGCATCAAGAACAGATGGAGAAGATACCAGTCCCAGAAGGCAGGAGAAAAGAAGACTGAAGAAAGAAGAAGAGGGCAGCATCCTGAAGAAGACGTCATGCTCTTATAAAAGACACCCAAATCCCTATATCCCCAAAATAAATATCTAAAAATAAAATTATAACGAAATAAAAACCACATGTATATAAATTTAAGAGAGAGAAGTGAACAAAGTAAAAGTTTCCTGTGAACTAAGATGAAACAATAATATAGTACCCATGGAACAAATCTCCATTGAAAAAAACGCTAACCAATTTATTATGTTAATAAGACTATACGACCATTTAGCATTAACATAATATATAAGTGCAAAGTGAACCAGTGATAGTTTTGGGTATTATAAAAAATGAACCTTGTGTTTCATTCTTGGCAATCACAAACATTGGATGCAATGAAATATGCATTTTTCAATGACTTAAAATATGTACGGTGACAATATGTTGTTCATAAGACATGAATCTGTTTAAAATAACATTTTTGTTTTACATGAAAAAAGAAAAACAGATTTCATAGTGCTTTGTGAACGGTTCATACTATTTATTTGTTAATGACAGGGTACAATTCCCCAAAGACAAGGTATAAAAGACTGTATAAAAACTGTAGAATCCTACTTATAATAATAGTTAGAAATAAGAATATAAATATAAGGTTTTAATGTATATAGTACAAGAATGTTTAAAAATGTTTTAGATATAAGGCCATTTGTTTGGGTCTGAAACAACTAACATCAGAACTATAAAAATAATTACCACTTGTAAATAGTAGAGAGTAATTAAGATGTTAGTTAGTACAAAACCTTTGTTGTAAACCATATTTCCATGTTGGAAATGGGAATTTTGTTGCAAAATGTCTGATTTGAAGACAACCATTTATTTAAAAAAAATATTCTTTATTCTGTTATTTGTATTGTAACCAATACTAGTTGTTTTTGTGTAATTTGAAAGAATGTTTAATTTATAATACTATTTGTAAAAAGTCAGAGAGGGTATCACACATCATATATTGTTTGTAAATTATTTTGTAAGAAAAATTGTTAAAAAATCATAGGCCAAAAGAATGGAAACCAAACTTCATCAAAACAGAGAAATTGCTCAATTAAATGCAAATAAACAAAAGGGGTTTAGACAAAATAAACTTGAGATCATGCCATATAATTGCACATACCATTTAGAGAGATTTTAATAAATTATATTCAGAATTATAAATAAAAATAAAATGACTAAACTCAGAAATTTAGACATGGGAGTCATATATTTCAGAATAATGTTTCAGAATACAACTAATTCAATTAATTACCAGAAAATAAGGGAATAGGAACCTTTTAATACAATATAGGATTATTAATATTAAATATAACTGATAAAATGGCTGAATTTATATAATGACAGGAAGTAAATTTTGATGTTTTGGACTCTTCAGAGTATACCCAAACTGAAAGTAAAATTACTATTTTTTGGACAGAAAACACTATAAAATGGCATTATTTAATCTGAAAATAACCAGAATGAACTGAAAGATTAATTTAAATCAAATCTAGTGAATAAAATTGACAAATAACCAAAGTTTAGGCATTCATATAGTGAAATAGTAAAATGTACACAGGATGTGAAAATATTTTTGAACAATGTTAAGGATAATATTATATGGGCTAAGAGTTTAATTGAAACTGAAGGAAACAGTTAGTTAATTATTGGTAGTTGAACGGTCAACATGACATACCTTTGAAAACGTGAATAACCTAACCTATAATCGTCATACAAAGCGAGTGTATAGTGAGTTATTGTGAAATCGCGAGTGACTTGTAAAATACTTCTGAAACTATCATATTATAACAGAAACGATCAAGTAACACTCCATAACACAGAACAATATAAATCTACTCCGAAAAACACCATAAAACACTAGAAAACTGTATAACACATTAAACCAAATTAGTGACGGAATCGGAGAAAGTGTTTGAACTAATAATTATACAGATACACTAAATACAACCCAGAATCACTACACCAGTCACTACACAACATATAACAAGAGATTTGCGGACACGAGAACAGAAATATTGCGTCAAAATACATTATTTGGAACGCAGCAGGGACGAGTCACATTTTGATCGACTTGACGGCAGCCATCTTTCTTTGACAATTCCAGTGCCTCTTCGTGGTTCATCACAGCTGTTTGGTGAAAACAATTATTATATTTACAATTTATTGTTCAATGTCTGTGTTTATTAATAACTATTAATTTGATTGTAACGTTATACTTTTTAAATATAAGCCCGATTTCTCTGACTTTGGTAATAACTGGCTGTTTAAAGAACCCTATATAATTTTTATATCATATACTTGTAACTTTTTTCGATATCCTGAGAATCGATACTAATCGATAAGAGTCAATATTGCTATTACTTAATAAAATATTAATACTTTTCAATACTTAATAGTTCTTTATTTCTTCAATAATACTAATTACCAATAAAATAATTCTAATTGATAATCTACAAGGATTTTACCACCCGTAAGTGAAGATAACCTAAAAAATAGAAAGGTAAGCAAATATCGATTGGTTTACAGACAGTCTTATGAGTGGTGATAGATTATTTAAATTATACTAAAACTTTAATAAAAATTTTCAGAAGAGCATTACACTGTTTAAAACTTCACAGCCCTATATTAATTAATTGATCCTAATTAATTAATTAATAAAATTAAAATAATTTTTTTTTATAAACATAATTTTTTTTTAAATTTCCTTCAAAACAATAAATTTTGTTTTGAAACGTTCGGCGAAGCCAAGCATATATATTTCTTCATCAACTTTACGCTACTCGACCGGTCTTGCTACCATTGGGACTCGACCAGCTGGGAAACTTAAGGAAGTGTTTCAGGCCAGTAAGACGTCGAGAGCCACACCAATTACACACCAATTAAACACCTTACAACTTACAGATTCACACATCAATCTTATTTATTTTATTACAAATTGGCTAGTCCAAACAGAGGGGCTTGATTACATCGGAGTCACATACTCCATAATAAGTATATTATCAACACACATCAATATTAATTTGTAATTTGTTTTATTACAATATACACAACATATGTGCTAAGTTTGAATACCTCATAAGATAGATCTAATATATAAAAAGGTGACAGCACGTAGCAGCCATTGACCTGATTGTGTGTGTGTGTTTGTGTGGTTTGTGTGTGTGTGTGTGTGTGTGTGTGTGTGTGTGTGTGTGTGTGTGTGTGTGTGTGTGTGTGTGTGTGTGTGTGTGTGTGTGAAGTTAACATGGTTTAGAGAAAATACAAACGTAAAGAAACAATTTGATTTGTGACAGGGTTCATAATTTTAGCTATGTACGAAATACTTTTGTATCGCTAATTTCTTAAGATATAATCGTTGAGAAAGCTTGACAACCTTTTTGTTTTTAAGACTATAACAAGAATGAGACCTGAATCAACTCTCTCTCTCCCCGGATATTTTTTTATTCACCATCAATTCTGACCACTTGATATTGCGTAAACGTGTTTGCTCTACCCAAATATCTTCACACAATAAAGGCCACGCCTCGGTCATTACGAATAATGTTTATACAAAAGTTATATTTTAATATATGAAACAGGAATAATCATGCATATTAGAGTTTACCTTAGTTTTTCATAAAGTATTATTTTAATAATTGATGGCTTACATTTTATGTACGTACAGTATCTATTTCTCGACATATAAATTGTAGTAGCAATAATAATAATAAGTGATATTTACAATGAAACTATTTTCAAATAAAAATGATGTTGGTTCGACAATAAGTGATATTTACAATGAAACTATTTTCAAATAAAAATGATGTTGGTTCGACAACTTTTTTGTTTTTAAGACTATAACAAGAATGAGACCTGGATCAACTCTCTCTCCCCCTCTCTCTCTCACACACACACACACACACACATTTAGTATGAACAGACGTGTCTTTGTTAGTAAAATGTACAAATCACATGACTTTATGTGAACTTCAAAGGGTTCAAATGTTTCAAAATAAAAATACAGAATATATGAACTGTATATTTACAAATAAAATATATTACATATTATGAATTTTTTTAATTTGTGAAGCAGTCTTCAATACGCTCTTCTTCTTCATTTGGTACTACATTAAGCCATTCCTTGGACTTCACTTTTATGGGGGTTTCATAAACATAAAGATCACTACCACCAATAATTTGTGGTACAATACTTCTGTTTAATGGTAAAACCTAAGACAAAGCATTAAATAAAACATGCAATCAGTATTAATAGTACAAAATATCACTGTTTTTTATTAATTTAAAATACTGTATAATTGCTTACGATTAACAAATAAGAGAAAAGACATACTTTACAATTCTTTTCATTCTTTTATTCAAATGTAACATTTAAATTTAAACGTTACAATCTGTATAACGTTCTGTTTCAGATAATAGTTTGAATATAAAATGAAATGGAATGCTGTATTTTGTTATGAGAAATTGCATTTCTAAAATTTTTACATTTGTAAATTACAGAATTGTTCTCTAACTACTGCTGCAATCGTTCAGTTTCGATTTGGTACTCAATATATTTTAGTCTTCTAGTATTTTCATTGATACATTTTGGAAACTGAGTACAGAATAAATCTACAATCACCTAGTCGGAATCATTAAGTTTTGCAAAAGATCTTATTGATCAGTTTGTCAGAGTCCAATTTGTTGGCAGAAAACAATTATGTGATCGAATAAACATTACCAGAGAACAACGTCCTCCTAAAGATAAATTTACCAGAGCTCAAAACAGTACAAAGTCATACTTTTGGTGAAGAATATCACGTCATCAACAACAAAAGTTGTTTGTGTTTCAACAGATACAAACAATAATTAATTTTCTTACACTAGTAAACATTTTGTTGTAATTGTTTCAATTAAAGGAAACATATATATATATATATTCGTTGAGAAAATCTGTTGTGGCTGGACGAAACATGTGTCTGAATAAATTTTCTCTCTGCATAGCAGTTGTAAAAGTAGTCATATACATTATGTGCTATATATATATATATATATACACACAAAAGGCTTTCAACGTGTTTGTCATTTCAACCAATTTGTACCGCGCTCTAATTGTGTAAAAATAACTGTACCGCTCCATACAACTGAGAATAAATCCGTACACACACACACACACACACACACACACACACAACGATGTTTCTACTTATTTGAACAAGTCCTGTATTAAATGCACTTGTTAATGTTTTAATGTGAACAATTTTACGTTTAAATAAAATCTGTACATACAATAAAATTATGTTTCAGTATTAATGATATAAATATTACTGTTTTATTAATTTAAAATACCGTATAATTGCTTACGATTGACAAATAAGAGAAAAGACATACTTTACGGAATTTCTTGAAATTTTTGCAGTTAGTCTTCTGCTCATGTGTACTGGCAGCCTGTTTGGGTACAGTTAACCATTTAAATTCAATGTTCTTGTTGTTAACCTTCTGCTCGTGTCCCTCTCGTTTACTGGCGGTATGTTTGGCTACAGTTAACCATTTAAGTTCAATGTTCTGAGAAGTATTCATCTTCTTGTTCCTATAATAACAGTACCTGCTTCAGTACTATATATATATTATGTGCTATATATACATAAGGCTTTCAACCAAATTGTACCGAGATCTAATTGTGTAAGAATAACTGTACCGTCACATACAACTGAGAATAAATCCGTACAAACATACACACATGCACACACTTAGCGATGTTTTTACGTATTTGAACAAGTCATGTATTAAATTCAATAAATAATGCACTTGATAATGTTTTAATGTGAATAATTTTCCGTTTAAATAAAATCTGTACATACAATAAAATTATGTTCACTTTAAGAAATAAAAACTGCACAGTATGTTTCTTTGATTGTGGACGAAACATCAGACATCCCGTCTGTATTTCAGTTAGTTATAGTTTTCCACTATGTTTTAGCTAATGGTCAACCAGTTGAAAGTTTTTGGAAATTTGATAACCCTGAAGGCACGACGCAGAATCTATTGGTCTAAGCGTACATTTATTATGTAAATCATCTCTTTTTCAGTCATCTACGTATGTGCATTTGAATTATTTGCACATAACAGCTTTTTTAGTACAGTTGCACACACATCGACGCTCGCACTATATATATATATATATATATATATATATATATAACCGGTGAACTTCACAACAGCGTCTTACTTACAAACCGAATCTATATAACGTTCTGTTTCTGTTTCAGATAATAATAATAGATTGAATATAAAAAGACTGTGTATGAATACAAAGAAATATCAAACACAACAGATCAATTATTTGAGTGAACATGATTGTGTATGTGAGCTACCGAGATCTAATTGTGTAAGAATAACTGTACCGCCACATACAACTGAGAATAAATCCGTACAAACATACACACACGCACACACTTAGCAATGTTTTTACTTATTTGAACAAGCCATGTATTAAATTCAATAAATAATGCACTTGATAATGTTTTAATGTGAATAATTTTACGTTTAAATATTTCCAACAACTATGTTGATTAGAAGTGCTGTAATTTCAATAACAATGTTCACTTATTAACGTATTCAAATCTTTTTACTCACCTCTTAAATGTTGATGTACGCAATTATCGATTTCACAATGAGGTATGAAGGCTAATTGCATTCTTCACGTATATATATTGTTGTATCTTACAACGGTAGGGTAGGGGTAGCTTAGCGTGTTCGTTTTGAAAGTCGATGTAAGTCATGTACCCAAGAGTAATTGTCCGCAGTGGAAACTTTCAGAATTTAGCGATACTGAAAGTATCTTCGTACATTAGCCAAAATTAGGAAAACAATCGAATCGACAAACATTATGAATTCCGTTCGTGGGAAGAGTGTAATTTCATAATATTATTTGTATATATAGACATTTTACAAAATCATAAAGCATCAAACTGTATATCCCTTTGTTGGTTTGTAATTATTACTAAACAGTAATACATGCTTAGGATGAAAATATTTGTTATGATTTTAGTAACTTACAACACCAGCTTAACCCAAGGGGTCATCGACCGTGATGGAAAAGCTTTCCCTCACTGCTTAAAGCTTTAAGAAGTTAGCGATACTGAAAGTATTTTCGTACATTAACCAAAATTAGGGAAACAATCGGACCGACAAACATTAATCCAAGAATTTACATTTTCAGCATACATAGATTTCAACCCGCAAAGATGTATGCAGATAAATGAAATACATATTTTACATTAAAATACATTTCTGATTACTATACAAAGAATTACATATTGTTATTCTTCTCTATTTATGTTTCCAATTGTAATGGAGTGTTATACTCAGCATAAAAGAAGGACAATAGTTTCAATACCACATAAGAAAGATCTTTTATAAAAAGGTGACAGCACGTGCTGAAAACCGTATGCTTTCGGTATTCACGAAGATGAAGATTGTACAGCAAGCAAACAAATTGTCAATAAAAGATATGGACTTTTTTGGCAGGTGACGAAGGCAGCACTGATCCGCTATTACCGAACAGTATTCGTTGTATACATTACACACACATACACACACACACACACATGTTAGGTTAAACGCAACCTCTATACAAAAACAGATATCGGATTTAAATAATAATTTCGTGCTTACAATATATACTACCTATGTACACAAATTTAAAATATAGTTTACTGACCATTGTAATACAAGAGGTCATTGACATGACTTTACACTGGTTTAGCATAGTTACTCATGTTAGGTTGAACGCAACAAACACACACACACACACACACACACACACACACAAGAATCAGATTTTTTGTATACGTTCTAGGTGAAAAACTACTGGGGTGTCTCTGACTTTATTTGGAAATAAATAACATTACAGATATTGATATGGTACTATGAGTAGCCTATACGTGAATACTATACATCAGACTGCATGTATCTGTCATTAGCAATCTAACGTTACGACGGCAGCATAACGATAATGAAAGCCATACATTATCGTTTGCTAACGTTTGTATTTTATCTAAGCTATGTTAACTTCACACACACACACACACACACACACACACACACACACACACAATCAGGTCAATGACTGCTACGTGCTGTCACCAGCCAGACGACAATACAAGAAGAGTACAAACAAATAGATTATCATATAGGAGAGTTAGTACTGGTTCGTAACAGACAACTATCCTCTTTTGACATTGTATGATTTTAATAAAAACAGATATCGGATTTAAATTATAATTTCGTGCTTGCAATATACAATCCATGTACACAAACTTATATATCCTTTGTTGGGTTGTAATTATTACTAAACAGTAATACATGCTTAGAATGAAAATATTTGCTATGATTTTAGTAACGTACAACACCAGCTTAACCCAAGGTCATTGACCAGTGTTATACTCAGCATAAAATAATTAACGCGTGTGACGATTTAAATTGTGACATTTACAGAATAAAAAAAAAATTTTAATTAATTAAGGTTGCGTACAATTGACCATTTAAATCTCACAATAATAATAATAAAAACATGTAGGTACTAAGTGTGAATGGAAGAAGTAATTAATAAGGGCAAAGTATCCATAAAGAAAAGGCATATTGTAAATAATTATTATGTTCGTATTTAACCCTTTGCTTGCTATCAAGCGCCTACCTATTGATACCGGACTCGACATGTTTTCCGAGTCTACGGTAATTAAAAATAATAGAGTAAACTAATGTTAATAATTAAAGTATCTGTAGACACAGGTAGTAACTAAAACAATTAATTTAAATGATTTATTTTTATCTAGCGATAGTCTGTATAAATAAAAAAGTTTATTTAAAGAGAAACAGGAACTATATATGCTCGCGGAATAAACACCCCACTCTCTCTTGTCATGTACAAGGGTAGCGGACGAAAAATCGCTCTCTTGCGATGACGACGCCCAGCTGTGCAGACGCACGAGCAAAATGCTCTGTTCAAAAGTTATACAATTTGTTGTTAGTGTGAATTAATTAATTATTATTTCGTATTTTACTAACCGTTACAAAAAGTGTAACATGTAACGTTAACAAAAAGAAAATTCCAAAAACTTTGTAACAAGAAGAAAGATGTAACTACAAACGACGAGTGTTAATCAAGAAAAAACGATGACTGCAACCTTCACCGATGGACAAATCTTTTCAACATCTGACCTGTGGTCATGGACCATCTAAATGAGAACTCTAGTATACCCTACCGATGATGCAGTTCGAGACATCTGAGAATCAACGAGTATCTGTGTAGAAGACTCTACCTATCCTGCAGACGTATTAAGCCATGAACAACCGAGACCAGACCAAGACGAGGACGACGTTTTAGGAATCCCAAGACGGAACCACATGGAGGCGATTACTACATCCAAAAATAGAGGTGACTCGATAGCACGTCTATCGAGGAATAATGATAATATTTTTGTAACACAATACTCTATTTAAGAGACTTTCAGAGACGATTGATTTTATAAGAATATAAAAACTTAAATTTGAGGATATAATTGTAACTATTCAATATCATTCAATTGTAACAGTTTAGATATTAACGTAACGTAGTGTTATTAATACCATTCTTCTAATGGAATATATATATATATATATATAAAGCAAAAAGGTAAAAGTCTTGCAAGATAAAATTTTGAATTAAATATAATTAAAAGATTAGAGACTAAATACCAATGGTTACCCGGATCCGGGGGTATAGCTAGATAAATTTGTTGTGATCCCATATTCTAAATAAAGCATTTCACTTAATTTTACTTATTTAATTAATAACGTCATGGGATCTGTTCTTTGGAGTAAATGTTATATTTCAAATGTTTAATAAAGCAAGTCTTCTTGTTACACACATATACTGAGTATATAAATCAACAGTTTCACCTTCCCTGATTCCTTGTATGTCTTACTGTGTATTGTTCTGATTTAAATTTCAGCTCGTCTGGAATAAGGCAGCCTGAAATAATTGCCAGAACCAATTATTTTGGGTTCCCTCCGTTATAACTCAAAAGAAGAGGTTATACGCGCACGCACCCGAAAGATTCAAATAATACCTTATTGGTGCTGTCAACTTATGTGTATGTGTGTGTGTGTGTGTCATACATTATCGTTTGCTAACGTTTGTATTTTGTCTAAGCTATGTTAACTTCACACACACACACACACACACACACACACACACACACACACACACACAAGAATCAGATGTTTGTATACGTTCTATTTTAACCTAACGTAAACGTGAAACGTACGTGGACTGCATTTTAACCTAACGTAAACGTGAAACGTACGTGGACTGCATTTTTTAACCTAACTTGAAACGTAAGTACACTGCATTTTAACCTAACGTAAACGTGAAACGTACGTGGACTGCATTTTTTAACCTAACGTGAAACGTAAGTAGACTGCATTTAAACCTAACATGAAACGTAAGTGGACTGCATTTTTTAACCTAACATGTGTGTGTGCGCGCGTGTGTGTATGTGATAATTTGATATTTAACATGTCGTCGTAACGTTAGATTGCTAATGACAGATACATGCAGTCTGATGTATAGTATTTACGTATAGGCTACTCACAGTACCATATCAATATCTGTAATGTTATTTATTTCCAACTAAAGTCAGAGACACCCCAGTAGTTTTTCACCTAGAACGTATACAAAAATCTGATTCTTGTGTGTGTGTGTGTGTGTGTGTGTGTGTGTGTGTGTGTGTGTGTGTGTGTGTGTGTGTGTGTGTGTGTGTGTGTGTGTGTGTGTGTGTGTGTGTGTGAAGTTAACATAGCTTAGACAAAATACAAACGTTAGCAAACGATAATGTATGGCACACACACACACACACACACACACAAGTTGACAGCACCAATAAGGTATGATTTGAATCTTTCGGGTGCGTGCGCGTTAATTATTTTATGCTGAGTATAACACTGGTCAATGACCTTGGGTTAAGCTGGTGTTGTACGTTACTAAAATCATAGCAAATATTTTCATTCTAAGCATTTATTACTGTTTAGTAATAATTACAACCCAACAAAGGATATATAAGTTTGTGTACATGGATTGTATATTGCAAGCACGAAAATATTATTTAAATCCGATATCTGTTTTTACTAAAATCATACAATGTCAAAAGAGGATAGTTGTCTGTTACGAACCAGTACTAACTCTCCTATATGATAATCTATTTGTTTGTACTCTTCTTGTATTGTCGTCTGGCTGGTGACAGCACGTAGCAGTCATTGAC